>VWZU01013444.1:210596-244162 GCA_013397095.1 Sterrhoptilus dennistouni | reverse complement strand
AAAAAAAAAAATACCCAACCAACCAACCAAAAACAACCAAAAAAACCCCCCTGAGAATTTAAAGCAGTGAAGTTCTGGGCTTAGAATAAATGAGAAGGCCTAAGTTGCAGCATGAAGGTGTCCCCCAAAATCCATATTATTCAGGCTGGTTCCCACAGTCAAGAACACTCATCTCCTTTCTCCATCTACTCTCTTTGACAACATCTGACTTCACCTTTAAAACACACCTTTGTCCTTTGGGTAACCCCTCAGTAATATCCCAAATTTTTACTTTCATTGTGAGATGACATTTCCCAGTGCACCTGATTTTAAGATGCATTAAAAAAAAAAATTCAGTAGCAAGCAAAAGACAGAAATATGTTTAGTAATACATTTTCCCCCCAGAAATTTCCTAAGGAAAATATGTATCTTAATGTAAAAGTAAATCATCACCTCAACAGAATTTTTTTTTCTATTATACTTCAGGCGATATTTTCTTTCTCCTGCAAATGCAGGCCCTGCAAATGTTCCCTGAGTCAGGTGCTCACGAAAATGTAGAATTACGCTCTTAAAAAGAGCATTTTACAATTCATCACCAGAGCTAAACCAGCTGCAGCTGTGAAAAAGTGTTAGCATATTAGCTGTTATATTACAGGCAAATCTTTTATTTATTTTGTGCCTTTAGCTCAGGAGATTTGGAACGTCCAGGGTTTTCTCTTCCTTCCTCCGTTCCAAAGTCGCTCACTGAATTTTCCCTAGATAGCTTAATTTGGATTCTTTTTGACAGGAGAAACTTTAGCACACACAAGATACAAAAATTGTTGCATTTTAACAAGGGGGTTTAGTTATGTTTTTATTGTCACTGTCATTGTATTGAATAGATTACAATCCAGCAAATCAAGGATGAGCTGTTATTGGTATTTAAGTGCCTCAGGCACGCTGACTGCTCAAAAATTGTGAAGAAATTAACTCAGATTGGGGTGATTTATTACATTTCCAAGAATGCTTCTAGACTAATTGCACCTAGCATTAAGACATCACTGTAGGAATAAACGAGTGAGGTATAAACCTAAATTAAAACTGTTACAAATTTGAAGTTTTAAATTAATTCCTTTTTATTCTTGTTTTCCAGAATGGTCTCTGATATATTTAAGAGGCCAGGCAGGGAAATGCCACCAGTTGGAGCCCTGGTCACTGAGAATTTCAGACCTTCTGTGCTGACAGGCACTGATCCCCAAGCAAACACTGCATTGGACCTGAGGCCGTGGAAAAGGCTCCCAAAATTGAGTGACTGGGATTGTGGGTGTTTGGATAGAAATCACAGGGTGGAAAACTTAGAGTTTAAGGGTTTAGAATATAGTAATTTTTATATAAAGAAAGATGGAGGTTTTAGGCCATAGGCTGAGTCCTCCTTTTTCATGTTCTTCTTCATGGGTTTGGGTGGTGTTTTGTAACTGGATAGAAAAATCCACATTTGGGCCAGAGGTGGTTGGTTATTGGGTTAAAAATAAAAATAATTTAGGTGTCATTTCATAATTGGACAGTTTATCCTTAAAAGGCCTTGTGAAGAAAGAGATAGGGGCCATTTTTCACTTTGTTAGCTAGAACTCACAGCTTGTGAGACTGTGACACAGATAACAATTAATAAACATCTGAGTCCAAACACGAAAAATCGTCTCTCAACCATTTAATCCCAGCTCTAACAGAAAAGAAGATAAAATAAGATAAAAAAAGATAAAAAGTGCTGCAGCTCCTGGCTAATTTACCCCGTGCAGCTTTCAGAGCAGAGCATTTGAAGCAGGAAAGGGAAGGTGTCCCCTGGGCTGGGTACTCACCACTGTCGATGGCCAGGAACAGGGCGGTGTAGACGTTGTTGTGCACAAAGGGAGATTCCCTGTCCAGCACTGCCGTGGTGCCAACTGTGCCGTTGGTGGGGTTGATTTCCAGCCACCCTGCTGGGTCCTTGTGCACTGAATACCTGGAGAGAAGGGCAGAAAGTTGTTACCAAATCATAGACGTGAACATGAAACAATGGCGCTGCTGCAAAGGAATTTTTCTGCGCACTCAGTGGTGTCGCTCTAAGTTTTCTTGCTTTTGAGTGTTTGAATCTCTGCAGTGGAGATTCTCATGCAGTTTTTTATGTAAACCATGTCTATATTTAGAATTAACTGTTTTGTTTACATATTTCCCCTCTCAGAGGAGAAATATGATTGATAGTGATGTTCACCAACGAGGTCAAAGAACCAACGTTGGTTCACCAACGACTTGTTGCCTTCTGTAACAAGTTTATATATATAGAGTCAAAAACATTAAAATAGAACTTTCCTCCTTGACCTTCTGCTGTCTGTCTCATCCTTTGTGTGTCCAATAGTGCGACACAGTGGTTTTTGCCAGTGGATTTCTTAATATTTCAAAAATGCAATTTAAGCTTGTGCCTTTTCTTAGAGTTCAGTGTTAGGCTTAGCTGGCAGAGGGAGATATAGAGAGAGGATTGAGTCAATTCCATTGGATATATATAAAAAAAAATATATTTGTCCCAAAGTTTAGCAGAGAAATCAATATTTAGGGTATTATATAGAACCTGTGCTACACAGCCAGAACACTTCCAGTGCACCTCTGTGTTGCTTCGCGTATCTGTCTCTCAGGCCGGCCCAGCGTTTGGCTGGACCACCCTGCTAGCTCTGATCCGTCTCAACAGGACCCTTGTGTGGGTTTTTGGCTCTGCAGCACCTTTGCCTTCGCTGTCACGGCCGTGGTTCGAAAGAGGGGACACTTGAGGCTCAGGGAGAAAGGTTTTATTCGGGGATCACAGGGGCAGTCCCTGGTCCCAGGCCTGTGCCTCAGGAGAGTGACCCAGGGCCTGGTCTGCAGGGAGTTTTTGTTCACCAGAAATCTCAGGGGTGGGTACAAGTTGCAAAACCAATGAAACAAAGCAAGGTGGCTAATGCCAAATGCAATACGCAACTTCAACAAATCAGGTAAATTGGGGTGGGGTCTTTGGGTGATCCACCAACCACAGTCCGACACCTCTCAGAAGGTTTCGGGCCTGGGAGATTGATGGACGGGGGAGGGGAGAAGATGCATTGGGATGAGGGAAAAGACAATGGGATGACCAAACTCCAGGCAGAGGCTTAGGTTGTCTTGGAAATTCTTATCAACTTCTAATAAGAACATTCCAGGACAGGGCTATTATCTAGCTGGGGTTAAAGTCCAAGCCATGCTAAACTTCTAACTAAAAACCCTAAAAACCCTAAAATTCCAGCACCCCCACACCTCTGCATCCACATTGACCTCATGAATCCTATCACAGCCCTCCTTTCTCCAGACTCACAATTCCAGCTGGACTGGAGGTTGTATTTTTAATTTACTTTTTGAGTGTTTCTCTCTTTTTTGTTTGTTTTCTTACCATTACTTACTTTGGGTGAGCTGGAAATGTACTAAATTGTGAGGAATGGCAGCAAAAAGAGAGTCAGACAACGAATTCAGCAGGTCTGGGGAGTGGTTACACCCAGCTCTGTTTGCACACATTTATTCTGCACTCTGGGATCTGGAGCTTCCTCCTTCTGCTGATTAAATCCAACCACAACCACGTTGTCTCAATCAGAGTTTGGAAATGCTGTCTCCAAGATCTCCCAACAACATGAAATTCCCTGGTGTGCTTTTTTCACTTTTAATCAGCACAAATATTCAGCCCCCCAAACTGGAAATGTTTAGAGAGGTTGTGGAGTTTACACACCAGGAACTTCCCTGCTTGACTGAAGCAATAAATGTAAGAATGTTCATAATTAGGGCCCAATTCTATACGCAGTTAAATATATTTAGTAACAGAACAACCCAGAGCTGAATTAACTGATACCAATTCCCCCTCCAATTAAATGTGCTAACATTTTAAACCAAAACTCCAATCATATAATCAATACCTGGGATAATAACCTGTTTATCTTTTCTGTAGTGAATTGTTATAGGTCATAAACCACCATACAGCCTTTTACAGACATTTTAAATTACCAGTAATTGACATGGAACTTGTTATTACTTAATGAGTGCCAAGGCAGTGCCTCACAGTGGCGTTCACCTGAAAGTGAATTCACCTGAAAATCACCTGAAAATTCACCTGTGTGGATAAATGTTGCAAAAAAGAAAAAATTATCAGTTCAAGTATGAGGGAATAAACAAAAATAACACATTGCTTGGAGGGGAAGAGGGGTGTTTAAAAAAAAAAAAAAAAAAAAGGTAAATTGAAATAAAATTCCAGCCTCTAACTAAGTGCTGACAGACAGCCCTGCCCAGGCTGCTGCTTTTTTACCACAACTTCGCTTCAGGCTTGGAAAATGAAACTTTCCTGGAGGCTGCTGAGCCTGACTGTGGTGCACAGGAACATTCTGGTGCTCAGGCAGCCAGAGTGAGCATCAAAACTGCAGCACATACAGCCAGGAGAAATGCCACATCTTTATGAGCTCTCATGATGTTAAAATAAGTTAAAGAGCAGATTTGGAAACCAGACATTTTTGGAATTTATGCAGAAAAAGAGATGAAGAGGGAAAAGAGTTGGCTTATTTATGCTGGCAGAAAAGTAACTCAGAGTTTCATCACTGGCCTCCCCAGGAGCAGAAATTATTCTTTAGGGAATATGTGGCAAAGAATCAATGGAAAGAATTAGTGCACAGTGAGATGTTCCATCAACCCAACATGTCCTTCCTCTTAATAGCCATTTAAACATTAATCAATAGCTCAGCTTTATCTCCCACAAAAATGAGTGCCTGCAATGGCAACAATGCCCATCAGTATTTCATTTCACTCCTTTGTTTCTTCTCTTATTGTTGTTTTTATAACTTTGCAACAAAGGTAGGCACAAAAATTATGAAACAAGGGCAGCCTAAACAATTCCTAGTCTATTGTAAACCCGCAAATTCTCAATTAACCCTGAAACCATTTCAGAAGATTCAACACTTCTAAAGTAATGAGAATGTAAAATGGATTGTATTATCTTCCCTGATTGCTCTACAAAGCACTGTTGGCTGTGCAAATAAAAACCTGGATTGTATAACCTGTGATTTGGCACAGGATATTGTAAAAGTAGTACTTTGTCTTTCCCACCACATTTTTTACTCATTGTAAGGGCATATTGCAGCACGGTTAAGATAATTGTTCTTTGTTCCATTTTTTGAGGGCTCTGCTAGAAAAGGTTTAGAATAGACCCGTCATAAAAACCACGATAAAAATAGAAGTTTTGACTGCAAAGATTCACTTCCCACTTTTGGCTTCAGTGGGATCTGTCGATTGCACAGCAGCTTTTAAAATCAGACCATTTTTGGGTGGTTAAACACGAGATTTTCTAGTTGTACCTCCTGCATCTTCAGCCCTGAGCACACTGATGGATCAGATGTGCACAGAACTGTGCTCTGGTGTGCCAATTACTCTTTAGTTTGGTCTTATTCTGCTTTGCAGCAGTGCAATTTAGTGCTACTCATGGAGTTTATTTCATTTTGTTGTGGGTTTGGTTTTTGGGCTTGGTTTTTTTTTTTTNTTTGTTTTTGGTTGGTTGGTTGGTTGGTTGGTTGGTTGGTCGGTTGTGGGGGTTCTTGTTCATTTGGGGCTTTTTTTTTTTTTGTGGTTTTTGTGGTTTTTTTTTTTTTTTTTTTTTTTTTTTTTTTTGTTGTTGTTGTTGTTGTTGTTTTCAGTTGTCTTTTAATTTTAAACTGTGCTCACAGTTCCCAAGGGCTTGTGTGACAAGAGGGAAGGGAAAGTGAGTGTAACATACTCTGACCGTGACCTCCTTGCACTGAGTTCATGTCCTGGCCTTGTCTAAGCCAGGTATTGCAAAAAGAGCAGCAAAAACAACTCCTTTAGACTGGGAATTGTCAACACAGACCTCCAAAGAGACACAGAGAGGTTATGGAGGCAGAACAGAACACAAATCAAAATACGCACTTGGTGCAGAGCTAAAATAGAGTAGCAGATATATGGAAATAATTTCAATTTTATAAATGGAATTGCATCAAGTTGAAAAATCATGAGCTACTATCCCTGGGAAAAGGTTCACAGGTATTTGGGAGAGACTGCTGCAGCAATTACAGCACAAATATGCACACCTGGGCAAGCAGTGGTGCCTCTCAGAGAAAGATAAAATAAAAACTTCCCAAAATATAAGTGCGCCACTAAAATCTGGATTAAAACTGCATTGTGCTCTATGTAGGGATGACATAATGCAGAGTTTTAGAGATCAACCTGCTTCCCAGGGAGCTCCCTCTCCTCCACTGTGCTCTCATTACCTTTTGCCTGCACTAATTACGGCAGCATATGGCAGCAGGAGGAGCAGAAAGGGAACCTTATTGCAGCACAGCAATTCTCCAGCTGAACCACACTCCACACTCATTACTGGGGACACACTGCCATTCTTCTGCTTTTTTGGTCAAGAGATAACAAAGGTGTTCCTGCTCCCAGGTTGGGCTGCGTTATAAGCTTTGGGGAGGGCAAAAATCATATCTATCTATCTATCTATCTATCTATCTATCTATCTATCTCTTTATATCTTTATCTATATCATCTGTATCTATCACTATCATCTATACCTATATCTATATCTATATCTATACCTAAATTAATATATATACAACCTATATCTATCTACATAATATATATAATCTACATATATATGTCTATATCTATATCATATATATCCATATATCTATGTATCTATATTCATATCCACATATATCTATCTATTTATCTGTACATTCCCAGCCTCGCACAGCTGGGAATGTACAGATAAATAGATAGATAAATAGATATATGTAGATAAATTCTTATCCCAAGTGAAATGAATGTACAGATAAATAGACATATAAATAGATATATATAGATAAATTCTTATCCCCAAGTGAAATGAAAACAAGAACAGCAAATCTCGAATGTATATTGTAGTATTGTTCTGTCACTATACCAACATTTGATTTTGTGAAGAGCGTTTTGATGTAGCTTCCAAGATTGTGTTGTTTTGTTTTTTAATTTAAAAATGTTTGTGGCACTAAAGCCATTGAGAAGAATGTTGGTGGAGCAGTTGTGGGCTTTCATTTTCCAAGGCCAGGTTGGATGGGGCCTGGAGCATCCTGGTCTAGTGGGTGACATCCTTGCCCAGGGCAGGGGGGTTGGAATTAAATGATCTTTAAGGGCTCTTCGAACCCAAACCATTCTATTATTCTGTGATTCTTTTTTTTTATTTGTTTGTTTTTTTTCCAGATACTGAAACACAATATGGATATGGATTGATTAAATGTATTAATTACAAGGTGCAGGCGAATACAGAGGTTTGGATTCCATTTTTTACTCAGATACAAAGCCACTGTCTAAAATCTGCTGCTGCAGCCCCTAAACACAACTTGGTCCAGGGCAATAACTCATGGTCCTTGTGACAAAGCCTGTCCTAACAGCACAAGGGAGGCATTAATTGGGTTACCTGAATTAATTTCCATTGCAGGCAAGGACTAAAAGGCAACCAGAGGATCTCATAAGGGAAATAAAACATAAAAGCTCCATCACACGAAGTTATGGAGACAAAATGCAAACATTTGGACATCTCAGGAACTACTGGCCAGGCTACAAGAGAAATGCTGAAGGGAGCAGTGGTGACCCCACTAAAGGACTTGTCCAGACCTTTTCCTGTCAGCTGTGTCTGTGCACAGGCTGATTCCTGAGCCTCAAGGCTCTCAGAGCTGTCTCTATGTCTAACTTTGGGATCCCATAGAACCACAGAGTGGTTGAGGTTGGAAGGAGACCCTGGAGATCATCACCAACAGTTTTCAAGACCTTTTGTGAACTTAAACCTCACTGTGTCTGGCCTAAACCTTGGCCTAAATATAGTCCTTGTAACCAAAGTCTACTAATACAGAGTTAACCCAAAATGTGCTGATAAAAAGTCTGAAAAGAAAATAAAATCTAAACTGTCCTCTGCTTGTGCTTTCCATCTTTGATTTACACACTCCAGCTACCAAGCTAAGCCTAGGCAGGCTTCTTTACCATTAAATCACACGAAATGAAGGGATTTGAATGTGGATTTAGGTGCACTAAAAGTGTGGCTCTATGAGCAGCAGGCTGTGAAAACCCTCCTGCAGCTCTCTCCTGCAGAGATTCAGATGTGTTCAAGTCACTTTTTGGCTAGATTCTTTAAAATCAGAAAAAAATTAAAAATGTGAAAAGCAAATTTAACTGAAATCGATACTATTATTATCAATCAGAATAAACATATCATTAACTAAATCTAAAACCTGAAATAAATCCCATGTTCTGGCAACACTGTTGAGGAAGGCGGTAGGTCAGATGCAATTTTAAACTCACTGAAGATTGAGGATTTATGCAAGAGGCATTTCTCAGCTTCATGGAGCGGATTTATGGCTTTGCAGTATTTTCACAGGCTGGAAAATGTCAACTTAGAGTCCAATTAAAAAAAAAATAAATTAAGACCCCCAATCACTGTCATGCCAGAAGAGATTTTGTGCATCTTTGGTCACTGGAAATGCAACTTTCACTAACAACCTGGACACATTCCAGGGTGAATCCATCAGCTCTGCTCATGGGGCATCACAGCTCCTGTAGGAACCCCCTGCAGCAGCTTTTTCCTGGGTGATCTCTCAAATTCCTGAGAGTTTCTGCCCACATTTAACCTTACAGATGCTTTATGTTAACCCTGTCTGAACAGGCAGCACAATTCCAGTGCCAGTGATCTCAGATTTTAGCCCTGGAAGATGTTCCTGTGCCTGAGGGAAAGGTTTGCAGGCTGTGTGCTCACTATGGGCAGGGTTTGCTCCTGTTTGCCTCTGCAAAAACCTGCACTTTGAAAACCACAAACCTCATCTGAACTAAAAAATTCCTCATCTCAGCTTTGTTTTGCTCCTCACATCAGGGATTTAACAGGCTGGCTTTCATCACAATTCCCCATCTCCAATGATACCATCAAAACAGGATGAAAAATTGGATGAAATTCAGTTTTCAGTCCCTCGCCACTGAGAAGCGTCAAATGAGAAAATGATTGACTAATTAGTTATTTGTGCGGAGAAATAATGGTGTAAAGCCCTTGGTAAACATGAAGAAAGTAACAGGAGAGTCATTGCAATTTGAATAATAAAATAAATCCAAACTCAAAACCTACAGCAATTAATCAAATCAAAATAATAAAACTGTATTAACGAGGTGGTTAAATAAAACGTTCTGGAAACGAAAATATTTTTCATTATTTTTGTACAGTCTTTCAAACATTTCTCTATGCTGAAACCTAATTTTCTCTTTTTCTCTCCTTCAGGGCAAAAAAGAACCCCTAGAAACTGAGGTGTAAAAAAAAAATAATTAAAAAATCCACAAAGTCATTTATGTATGTTTTAATCAGAAGTGATTAGGGCTATGCTTAAATGAAGCCAGAGGCCATAACTATCAGAATTATTCCTAAAGCTAGAGAATAATACACCATATCTGGGACTAACACACTGGTATAATCAGGTTGTTACTGTTAGAATAATTGTCAACACATGCAAATCAGTGAAAGTTTTCTCATTGTGGCAATTGTGCCTCAAAAGCTAATCAGCGCCAGATGAGCTGCAGGGTCTTTTACAAACTACCCAGAGAAGGATTTTGGCAGCAAAAAAAAACTCTATCAAAGTTTCTGCGCATGCCTGTTCTTTGTGCCTGTGCTCTCACTGCAAATCCATTTGCTGCTCTCACTGTCCAAGAGCTGCCCTGGTAGTTCTTGAAAATCTGGGAGATTTTTGTGAGAGCCCAGCAGATTCACCACTGAAATGCCATACTTTGTGGGAAATAGCACATTTTATGCCTTCACCAGTTTTATTTTCTAAATGAAATAAAATAATTTTTTTTCTAAATAAAATTTTCTAAGGCATGGGCAGAAAGGAGGCTGGAAGTGGCTCAGACTGGGGAAGTTTTAATCTCTCTGGATCAATCCAGCTCCTGCCAAGGGATTGCTCTGGCAGCTGCCAGGGAGCCTCAGCTGTGCCCTGGCTGACACTAAAGTGCCACAGGAAACAAAAACACCTCCCAGAAGGGCAGGGGACACCAGCACAGCTCACATCCTGAGCCTGAGCCTCCAAACACATCCCAGCCCTGGCCACTGCTGGCTCAGGGACTCATCTCTCCAGGAAGGAAGGAAGGGAATCTCTTTCTGCAGATGAATTTCCAAGAGGGGAGGATAACAAAAGCGCTGAATAATCATTTCAGCACAGTTTGTGTCTGTGCTCAGAGCAGAGTGAGAGCAGCACCTCTTGCACACTCTCTTGCCTCTTTTGTTGCCTTGTCTCACCAAGACTTTTCAAAGATTTCCAGTCTAACATAAATCTGGAGGACATTGGATATCCCAGCCACTTGAGACTGTGAAAATAATTAATAAAAAAGTCTTGAGCTATCACAGGCCTTTCTCCCAGGACCAGGAAACGTCAAGGTGGGCATTTGGGGAATTAAATCCTGCAGATTTAGCAGAATTTCTTTCTTTGGTACTAAACATTAACAAAATTTCCTGTTCATGACAGATCTTTGGGAAGGAAAAAATGTTCACAAATGACACAAACAGAAGAGACACAAATTGTGTCAGTCTGAACATGCACATGTGGGATCCCTGGCGACTCCCAAGGCACTCAGAGTTATTAATAGAAAGACTTTTCTCCATTCTATCCATTACTACATGTAGTTTTTACTTCTACAGTGCTAGAGGAAATCCTAGAATGGTTTGTTGGGTTGAAAGTGATGAACCAGCATGAAGATTTTCACTTGCATTTTTCTTCGCCTAGCAAAAAAAAACCCAAAAAAAAAGCCTAAGAAGGGACAAAATTTCACACACAATAAATTGGCTGTGCAAGAAGTGGCAATTCAGAAAGGAAATCTGTGAAGGAGCTGATAGTGCCAGAAAAGCAGTGGCAGTATTTTCCTGTGCTGACAGAGCTGGGGCATCCCCGAGCTGGCTGAACTCATTTGTGAGACTCAGCTATTCCCAAGGCCTATAACACGGAGATGATGGGAGAGAAATGATGTTCTGCTGACTTAGGAAAGCCTCTGAGTTTCTTGGCACTCTGCAGCCACAGGCCTGGCAGGAAAAGCAGCCCAGCCCTGCTCCTTCCCTCTGCTGTCCCTGGGAACACACAGCTCTGTCCCCCAGGGCTGGGACAGCCAGGATCAAATCTGCTGCTGCTGCTGCTGCTGCTGTTGGGTTCCCTCCAGACACTCATTTGGGTGAGATATTGGCTGCTAATCCTCTGATTAGAAGTGTGTTTTCATGTATTTGACAGGCATAATCTTGAGTGGCAAAGATCCACGTTGGAACGCAGACTCCGCTGAAGGAAGAGGAAAACACTGATCCTGGGAGTTGAGCTGAACCTGATCCAGGCAAAACCTGGCTTAAATCTTGGGTTTTTCCTCACATTAGAGCACTGCCTGAGCCATTATTGTGGTCTTTGCTGAGTGTGGAGCTGAGCCCCAGAAGGATATTTTGTGTTTGGAGTTCACAACAGCAGCTGAATGAAGAGCTGACATCTCACAGAGGGGGTTGGCAGAGCTGTGTGACCCCTCAGGAGCTGCAGCAGCACCTCCAGCCTCTGCAGGGCCACTGCTGCTCCTGCTGTCGCAGGGTGCCACCAGCTCCTGGTGACACAGGGACACAATTCCCATCACCTCTGTGTTCCTGCAGGCACAGCTTTGCCAGAGATGCTGGGAGGTTCCACCAACACATCTGTGCCCACTATGGCCTGGATGCGAGATCTGAACCAAGGAAATGCCACTGCTTGTCCCTCTGTCCCCACTGGGTCCCTGAAGGAGGGAGCTGTGGGGCCTGGAACAGAGACTGGACAGAGCCAGAGAATAAAGTAGATATTTATTGAAAGGCCTTTAGGACACACCTTGGGCAGGACAAGAGCCTGGCCAGGGCCACACACAAGGTGGACCCAAATTGGTCCCAAAATGGACAAATAGTCACAAGGTCTCACACTTTTATAAGTTTTGGTCCATTTGCATATTGGGGTTTAATTGTCCAGTTACAGCTCCAGGTTATGAAGTCCCATCCTTCTTGTTCCTCCCTTCAGCCACCCTTGTTTGTGCTTTTGGGCCTGAACACTTGTAACCATTGTCCTTGGTGTGCAGCAGGAAAAGGATTTGTTTTGTGTCCCTGCTCTGTGCAGAGCTGAGTGACACTGACTGTGAGCTCAGAACTGCATCCCTGGGCAACACAGAGTCTGAAATACATGAAAGCTCAAACTTGAGACATCAGCTGGACAGAGGCAGAGCCCTGTGCTGGGAATTTGGGTTCCTGCTGGCATGCTGTGTTGTGGAATCATGGAATTATGAAGATTGCACAAGATATTTAAGATCATCGAGTCCAGCCATTAACCCAACACTGCCAAGGCCACCACTGACTCGTGTCCCCAAGTGTCACATCCACGGGGCTTTGGGCACTTCCAGGGATGGGGACTCCACCCCAGCCTGTTCTAACTTGTGCTGTGACACTGGAATTAAAGACTTGTCCTGGCTCCAGCCCTTGGTGTGCCCTTGTTAAAGGTTTCCCTCAGGAAGGAGAAATGTGGAGTTCCAAACCCAGGCAAACCACTCCAGGATGGCACAGAATCCAACCAGGATGATTTTGGTCACAGTTTGATGGCAGTCGAGGAGTTAATTAGGAGTTGTTAGTTAGGAGTTAACTCCTTGTTGCCCAGATAAACTCTAAGCATCTATTATGAAAGTTGAACTCTCTGCAGGACAGTGAAAGAGCAGGAGATAATATATAAAATAAAATATGTCACTTTGGGATTAGTAATGCAAAAACTTATGTGTTTTTCCTTTCAGTTCTCTTGTTTATTTTTGTTTAGAAAGAACTGAATTCATAGGAGGAAAATAGACTCTCCTGGTGATTTGTAGAGTTATGTAACCCACAGGAATTAATAGCCATCAAGAAAAAACGTTTTCCAACCTTGCAGCATCAATAAGAAAAGGAAAGGGTAGGTGAGAAATTCAGTAACATGTTCAATAATATGAGTACATAATATCCAAGGAAAAATTAGATTATCACCTGATAATGTGAAGAAAAAGCACATTGATTCCTGGCTAATAATATCTTTTAAATTAAGATTTTTGGCTTTTTTTTTTTCCAGCTGATTTCAAATACACTATGTACTTCATGAGTGTAGCTCTTACAGAAGGAACTTAATTAATTCTATTTCATTCTTTTGCTAATAACGGACAATGTCCTATTTGAGTTTTATTTGACCGATTACATTGAACTATACAAAGGATCTGTGGCCTCTTTGTGTCCTGAACGTTGGAGCAAGGTGTGATATCGTGTCACATCTTTTCCCTTACTTTCAGACTGTTCCTTTTGTTTGCCTAACTCCCTGCCTTTAATGACCATGAAGAATGAACAGGGCAGTGTGATTCCCCTCCTCTGACCTCAGTGGATCAGATTTTCAGGCATTTCAAGCTGTCCAAACTCACTTTAAAGCTGAGGATGTCTCTGACCCACCTGGCCCTTATCATGTTTTCAGGTTGTGCATAACCATGTCTTTGGTGTTTTATTTTCTAAAGTCATCAAGTCCAGGCTGTTCCATTTGATAGAGGTTGCTGAGCTGGTTTTCCCCCTTCTCCAACTTTCTGCCTGTAGCAATCCCTAACATCCAACATCCAAGGGATGAAATAAAAAGAATAAAGAAAACAAAATCCTGCTTTCCACTTGTAGAACAAACCCATTAAATCTCACATTCCACACTCTGTTATGTTCACTGTGACATCCCTTGTCTGAGAGATGTTACTGCAAAACAAAACTGCCCTTGCACAAGTAAATATTAATAGTAGGTGAGCAAAATTAAATCCTGCCAGATATTCTGAAAAAAAAGTCACAAGGTGTATATTAATATATAATATACAATGTATAAACTCCCCTCCATGTTTCTCATGGAAATAAAAATTTAAGTATATTCTTTACAGAAAAATTATCCTTTATATACTAAAAGGTGAGTTCATGCTGAAGAAGTCAGTTATTTCCCTGTGCAGGTGAAAAAGCTTCTTTCTTGCATCCTGCGTGCATCTGAGGGCTTGCTCTGATGTGCTGCCTACAACAAATCTCCCATGCACAGCACAATTTTTATATCATCTTCATCATCATAATAACCAAGCCCCCTTCACACAGACACTAAACAACATGACAAATGTGTGTCATTTAAGAAATCTGCTGGCCAGCGACGGAAAATGTGAAGAGGTTAGAGGGGAAAGCTCCAAAGAAATATTCATTTATGACACAAAAAGAGCTTTCATTAGATGTTGCAGGCATAAGCACTGGAAAAAAACAGGAAATGGAGGATTTTGAGTAGTTTATTTAACCCTAATTTACCACTCTGGTAGTGCTGATAAACTTTTCATCCTGACTGCAGAGTGGTACCAATGAGGTAAAGATTTTACCAAAAGTGTTCCACTATTTGGCCATGTATAGTTTTATTTTCTGCCTGATATCCATTGCGTTCAGTGCACACAAATATAGTGCTCTGTGAATTCAATGCATTTAATCTCCTAAGAGTCTATTTTGCCCCAGTTACTTCATGCTCTTTAACCCTGAGCTGGATGCCCAGGAGTTAAACTTCTCACATTGTTTTCCCTTGTCTTTTGGGATCTGAGTGTTTTGCCAGCCACTTTCGATGTAGGTCCAGAGCATCATTGTGAGGCAAATTTTAATGTTTCAATTTGACAGACAAAAAACTGGAAGCATCAAAACCTGTAAAACTCAAAGAATCTGTCTGAAATGACAGAAGCTGTAATGAAAAGACTCACCTGGCTGCACAAAGAAGGACTTGTTCAAAAGCACAGTTATACAGAGATTAAAGCCATTAGGAGCTTTTCCTTCTTTTTCAGTTTCCTTGCACTTCAAACCCTAAACTCTGCAGCAGTTTCCATAAGTCAATTGACTTCACACCCCTCGACATGGACCTGTGCAAAACTGAGACAGTGTTGTCTTCTTTCCATGCTAAAATGCTTTTTAAACACTGGTTAACAACTTAGAAGATCCCAGGACCAGAATCTGCACACCTTGTTCCCTACTAATAGAAAAAAAATCCTCATTTTAGCCCTGAAGCATTGCTGGATGAAGGCTGGTGCTGCATTTGTGTAAAATGCAACCAACCAGGGCTGGATCTCTGGAGAGGTCAAGCCTCAGGCCCTGAGAATTCTTGTGGAAATTTCCCCTGTGAAAGAGGAAACAGTACTCTGCCAGAGCCATTAAAACAGGTAATTGTGTGAAAACTCTCCAGGGTTTGGAGTATTCAGCGAAATCTGGGTGAGAAGGGTTGCACTACCCAGAGGAGCTGCCCAAGGGATCCCACAGATAATAATTATCTGGCTCTGTGTAGGGCAGGCAGGCATGTCTCTCTGTAGGCATATTTACCTAGAGTATAATGGTCATAAAATTAGGAGGAAGTCAGTCCCTAGTAATTCACATTTGAACCAAGAAGGAATCTGCAGGCTTACTGCTGCTTAACAAAGTGCATAATTTCACTCTTACTCAGAAACTATTTTGCAGAAATTGGCATCCTTATTACAAAGTTAATAGAAAAATTCCAACTCAACTCTGCGAGGTGTTTTTCCTATTAAAGGAACATTGCAGAGCTCCATTTAGTAAAAATGAGCCCTTAAACCTTCTGACAATTTCTGCACTGAACTTCAATTCCACTCCATGGATAACCATCGGTGAGCCTGAAAGGAGATGGCGCCTTTGTACCTGGAAATGCCCAGCCTGGGGCTGCCTGGCCATGGAGCAGTGGCTGTAAACACAGGACAGAAATTGTGAGCAATGGGGAAAGCTCCTGCTCCCAGATGAAAACCTACTCCCAGATTCAGTAGGAATTTTGCCACTGAATTGGGAACGTCCCTGATTTATTCTATCCTTAGTCTGGAGATGGTAAATTAATGAAAAGTGGCCATAATGTGCCAGACAACATCTGCTCAGTGCCATCCAAAATCTGTACCTGCTTTAAAGACACGAGTGCTGAATTACTCAATTAGACACTTTCCCTTCACAGCAGGATTCAGGGCTGGGTGCAGCACAAATCTTCCCTTCACAGCACAAATCTTGGCTTCAGTTCTTGGTTTTGCAGCTTTTGCCATCATGTCAAACACCACCGGTGCCAGCAGCTCCAATCACACCCATAAACCAGCCCAAATAAATTTCTGTCAAAGCACCACTGAAAGCTGTAGCTACACACAGATGTTCACACACGATCAAATCTGGCTGAGTGAGACTGCAGAATTCAAAAGCTTTAAAATATTAAGAGAAATTCATCCCCTTCCCCGTCAACACCACTCCTCACACTGTGTCCTCAAAGTTGATAGCTAACTTATTATAATCAAGATACTCTTTACTTCTCCCAGAGACAAAATCCTGCCTTTTCTGAGACTAGAAGGGAACAGTAATGACAAAGTGAGTTATTGTCTAGATCTGCCTTCCACTGCAAGCATAACTTGTGACTGATGGATCCTATTGTTATATTTCTCAAGAAGATCTGCAATATTGTTTAGTCAGTGACATGAAAAATGTGCCCTATAATTTCACAGTTCACAGCCATTCATTCTGAGTGCTGACACGGTTGAAATCATAATGTGGCATAATATTGTTATGCAGGGTAAAGACAGAGGGTCTAATTAAACTCCCCTTAAATGCTACATTCATCCTTATTAATCAAGAATTCAGGATTCTGAAGGTAATATCAAGGCAAGCTGAAATAGGTGACTGTGGCTTATTTGATTTTGTGGAAACACAGATTTTCAATGCTATCATCCACAGCTTTAATATCAACATATTAAGTATGATTTATGCCAACAGAGTAGAGCAGTGGAAAATTTTAAGAACAGGATCTTCTGACAAGTATTGTCAGGAGTGATGAAGTCTAGCTTCAGGTGGCTGGGTTCTGGGCACAACCATGAATCATGGATTGAGAATTCCTGGGCCCCCTGCTTTAGGTAACATTTAATAATTTAATTCAGACACTTCTGCTATTTCGGAGAACAATCAAGGAGAAAGGGATTGATCTTTATTTTTTATTTTCCCTTCAGGAAAGGGATTTTTTTTATTTTTCAGAACAGCCTCACTCAGTCTGGGTGAAAACTTTTCCTCTGCTCTACTTCCTTTCCTCCCAGGAGAGGACAAGGAAATAATGCTATACCAACCTGTTTATGTGCATTAACCTTTCCCCAAACCTTGGGAACTGCTAGGAAGAACCAAGACAACCTATGAGCATAGACAAGTCAAGGAGAGAAGCTCCCTCACCTCCCAGCAGGACAAAAACTGGTATAATAAAGCTGAGCCCCAACTGGTGAGCTGGGATTGGCCTCAAGCACTGAGAATTAAGATGTACAAAAGCAGAAAGAAGTAAAGAAGAGGTCAAACATCTGCCCTGACACAGAGGCAGAGAATATAATTTAAAAGAGGGCAAAAATAACATCAGGGGAGACTTAGAGGTGTCCCTGACTGTGAGAGCCATGGAAAGCAGGTGGGGAATCAGTGATGCCAGAAACCCTCTGTCCTGGGTTGCAGTGTAGGATGTACACAAAGTATTTATTCTATCACCATCTTCATGAACTCTTGAAACCAGGTGGACTAGTGTTTTCCCAAGCCCCTGTCTTTGGGGTGTCTTCTGCTCATGGCCCATCAATGCCTTGCCCAGGACTCACAGGGAACTCCCTCCAGGAGCTCTCTCTGTTTAATGGGCCATCAAGGACCCACTGCACGACTCCTCATCCCATTGGGAGATGCTCCGCCCAGGGGGAGGAGCCAAGCATTCCCACCTGCAGAGAATCTGGGATTTGGGACAGGACAAGCAGCCCTGACCCACTGGATTCCCAGAGGAGCAGAGCTCCCAGACCTTTCTGTGGGATCACTGCTTCAGGAAGAGCCCCTCACCTGGACTGCTCCCACCACCCTGCTCAGGTTGTGTTCTGACTCTGTCAGTGGTCTTTTGTGTTATTGCATTTATTTTATTTTATTTTTACCTTTTTACCTTTCTTCTTATTAAATTATATCTCTGACTTGGAGCCTCTCATTCGTTTTGCTTTCAAACCATACCACCCTCCCAGTGCTGACAGGGAGGTGGTGAATTAGAGCAACCTGTGAGGAACAAAGGCACTGAATGGCAGAGCTGGGGAGCAGAGCATCAACATCTGCTCACAGCTCAGAGCAAAAGCACATCCTGTGACTCTGATCTCAGCCCATCCTGTGACTCTGCTCTCTGCCATCCGAGCTGACAGAGATGGAGCTGCCTCTCCTCAGTGGTCAGCATCAGGTGCTGTCCACAGCTTTTCCAGGGCCTGCATTCCAGCTTCGGCAGATGTTTCAATTCTCTCAGCAGTGGGATTTAATTCCAGTCATTTTTTCTCTTCTGTCCCAGTTCAGTAGCTCCCACCTGAGAATTTTTAACTTATTTTGTTTGGTTTTTGTTTTAACCAGCTGCTTCCTCCACGTTACTTCAGTGTTGGTGATAAATCCAGGCAGTGCTGGCCAGCCACAAACTACCTTCTGCACAGGGAAAATGGGGGTGATTTGGCTCTTGAGCCATTTTCACCTCTCCAGAATTACATCAGGGTGGTTCTGGGTATGACAGGAGAATAAAGGAGGTACCACTACCACTCCAGAAACAATTTTGCTTCTTTTCCTTAATGCTGTAGGCCTAAAGAATTTACTGTATGGGGAAAGAGGAGTAATTTACTTTGCTCAGTAAGCAAAAAGTAGAAGGCAGTTTGGTCAAACTGACCAAAAAAAAAAAAAATGCAAGTTTTAAACTATTTTTTTTCCTTCAGGTATTAGTCTTATGATAATAAAATACAATCATTCATAATAATTACCTGCTCAGAAAGTATTAACACCTTCAAGGAGCATTGGCAGTAAAAGGCTGCTGTGTAAAACACTCCTGAGGCTGTGGCTGACCACTGAGAACCTGCAATCACAGGTGGTGCTTGTGCAGCAGGAGGGAAGTGCCCCAGCCTGTTCTTTCAGAACTGATTAAATCTCCTCTTTTTTGGCACTGTTTGCTGGATGCCCTGATACCCACAGCTCTCCCGAGCTGGTGTTTTCTGTATTTCAGAGTTTACAAAGACAGAAGTGAAAAGAAAAAACAACTTCTCTTTGCTTCAAGCGGATTCCATCTCTCCCTGCCTTTCCATACAACTTAAAAAAGAGAAAAGGAGAGAAAAAACAATGTACACTGCTCGATACACAGCAACTTCAGATCCAGAGACGCACTACAAATTCCCAGTGGCTGGGTTGAGGCAGGCCATCAATAAAACTGCAGAGCCAACTCGAGATGCTCCTGGGGTATAACTTACAGTGAAAAACTCCTGTGCTGCATGCTGAGAGCATGGCTCAGCCATTCATTTGTAACAATGGAGCTATTCTCCTGTCTGCACAAGGAAAACAAATCTCCCGTGGTTAGGAATCAAAGACGAGTCCTTCAGACTCTAGGAGACATATTTAACCATGACTAAGTGTGTTGCTTTCCTAAGCATTCACTCTTTAAAGTCTTCCCATCCCTCTCTCATTATGTAGTGCTTCTGGAAGTGATTGGAGTGCGTCCCAAAAAAAAGCAAGTTTATTGACCTCCACCAGCAACAAAAGTGCTTTAAAAAAGGCTTGATGTGCAACAAAGTATGCAAAATTGATCCCTTAAGTGATTGTGAGCAACGTGATGTGAAGCCTCATCCTTGTTCGCAGGCGGGTTCAGGATCTCTGAAAAAAATCCAGGCAAGAGACATGGAAAAGGCTTTTTGAGTTGTCTTTGTGATTCGTGGCTCGTGCATTCGCTTGTGGAAGGGTGGGGACTGTCAGCCAAGGAAAGGAACAGAAGTAAAACTCGCTTTTTCCAGAGAATTCTCCCTAGTTGTCTCAACCATTTGAGATTTGGGAGAAACTCATTGAGCTGTGAATCCCTTTTCAGTGTCGTTTCAGCACCATTTTATAGAATTTTAAACAGCCATTTAATTTTTATTTTTTTTTTTTTTGGACAAAGATCATGGTTGCCACCAATTAGAGGTTGGAACATTTCCACTGATTTCCACCAATTCCATAGGCAGCAACCTCCCCAAAGTCAGGATGATCTAATCTAAAGCAAAACATGTCCCAGCAGCAAAAATTCCTGTTTCCCAAAGACACTGACCAGTTGTTCTTGCTGAAAAGACAAATCATGCACAGCATCATCAAGGGTTGGGAGAGATCTTCAACATCCATCTGTCGGCCAAGATTCAGCTCCTAAACCACATCCCCAAGTGCCACATCCTCTTGGCACTTCCAGATCTGTGTCTCCACCACATCCCTGAGCAGATTATTCTAATTCCTGACCATCCTTGGAGTGATTTTATTTCTGTATCTCACTCTGGGACACTGAAGGCCATTTCCTCTCCTCCTTTCACTGGAGCCTTGGCAGGAGAGACTCACCACAATCTCCTTCAAGGCAGCAAACAAACACAGCCACTTTTAATTCCCTTGGGCTCAGCCTCCTCCTTTTCCCCTGCTCTGGTGCTCCAGCCTCATTAAGACTTAGTCTGCAGCACAGAAAAATGTAATTTATATCTAGAGAAACAGAGTTTATCTCCTTCCAGACAGAGCAGTCACTGCTATTTGGAAATGCTGATGATAATAAATGATTTTGCTCCTATTTCCAGATTAGCAAGGCTTGGAAACAGTGTCCCTGATCTTCCCACCTGTACTGTGTGGGGCAGCTTGATATAAATATTATACACAAATATATACCTCATTTACATACAGAGCTTCAGATAACTCTGCAGCCTTTCATGTCCCCATAAAACTCAGCGCAGTTTTGGGTTCTAAGTTCTCCAGCTTCAAATGCTGCATTTTAATTCTGCTTAATGAATTAGATATGCTTAGAGCTGTAATAAACTTTTCTTATGAAGATATTTCTGAAGCATCGAGTCACATTGCTTACTGAGAATAAACACTGCAACAATATGTTTACATAAATAATTTAAAATCCAAGAGCACAGTAGGTAATAAAAATATATTGCCATGATAAGGCACGAAAGCAGAAAACAACACTGCTCTAATTAAAAATTACAAATACACGGCAGTAAACAACTTATTTACACGTAGTTAAAAGTCTAACGATTGAATATTCTGGACTTGTTGAATCCCATAAAAGGGAAAAATACTGAAACCAATCTCTTCACACAGTCAAATATTGAGAACCATAACTGTGTTTAATTAAGATCTACTGTTAATAATGGATTTCAGAGTGAGGTTCTTCTTTTAATTTCCCAAGGTAGAAAATGTTATTAAATTTGGCCTTTAACTTCTCATTGACATGTACACTTGAAACTTCTGATTAAAATTTCAGAGGTTGGGAAGAAGTACCCAAAATTAAACTCTCAAATCTGGCACAAAAATAACAATGGTCCCTGATTAAGAAATCAAATTTCAGAAACTTCATTACTGTTCTATTAATAAATTGTTGGGTTATAATTAAAATGGGGCCTGCCTGGATTGCTTTCATTTTTTTAATTCTAGAAAAGATGGAAACTGTAGAGACTTTTAAATGCTTAAAAAATTAAGGGAAAAAAATAAAAGAAAGAAAAGGTAATGAATCTGAGAAATGTGACCCAGCTTGAAAAGGTTTTTTTTTTTTCTTTCTGGGAGCAATGAGAGTGGAACAAACACTGTTTTCCACCTCTCATTTCCAGGATGATGCTCCCACCTCTCCCTCCCTCTGGAATTTTAGAGCCAGTGGAACAGAGCAGAGCTGACATTGTGCAAGTTCTGCCACTCCTGTGCAGGCACAGGGCCACAGCCCCAGCTCTGTTATTTGGAGCCTTCTTTCTTTCACTCAAACACAATTTTTGCCAGCTTGTTTGAGCTTTGAAATGAAATTCTTCCTCAGCCTGCAAAAACACTTGAAGCTGAAGAATAAGAAGGAAAATTGCTTCAAAAGTATAGCTGTGTTCAGGAAATTTTACAAAGTAAGCCACGTTTTTCAGAGACAAGTAATTTGATTCTGATTCAGATCTGCATTGTTCAAAGAATAAATTCAATCTAGTTGCAGACAATGGCAAAAATGGTTTCTCTGCTCTTTTTTGTTGGTCTTGAAATGCATTTATCATGTTATATCTGGTAGAGTATCTAAATTTCCTGATTACAAATAATCAGCAGCTCCTTCTACAAGTTCTATACAGCAAATTAACTAAAAATATCCCCGCAGTTAGATGTATTTCAGTTCTAACAGGCTGAAAAAAAGAACCCAGAGCCCACCAACATTACTAATTCTCTGCTGGTCTGCCCAATTTGAAGAGATTTATACTTTGTTGGGGGTGATGTACACTGTTCACACAGCACAAATCTGACATTCTTTGCTTCCTGCAGACAAAACATTGCTCTCTCATGATCATTAATATTCAATTAATCCATAGACTCGTTTAGGAGCCTGTGCTTGGTTTTTATTTTACCATATAGCAAAGACTGATGGCACAGTTATACTCTGAGAACCACAAATTTGGTATCAGTGCCCTGTAAAGGTCCTGCACATTGTCCCAAACTCTAAACACACACCTGTCTGTGGGGATTTGGGGTAAATATTTCAGCCAAACCCCAACCACTGAGAGGTTTTGGTCTTTCTACATGGAATTTGACCCTGTCCCTAATCGCAGATGCTGTTCTCATACCTCACTCTGCCTTTTTTTTTTTTTTTTCATTGCTGGTACCCAGGTGTTCCAATGCCTGTCAGCATTAAAACATCTTTTAAAAATGCTGGTTTATGCTTCCCTGTTATTTTAGCAATAGGACTGACAGGGAGTGAAAATTAGCCTTTTCCTGATGCATTCTGTCATTTCCCAGATTTCCATTACATTTGCATTATTTCCCTCTAACTTACACAACCACTTCCATTTCCATAATTTCTTTATGTGATCATTCCTCATTCCCAGCCCAGTCTAGCTTCATTCTACTCTTCTTTTCTGCACATAAAAGGGGAAGAAAAATAAAATCTTGCTTTTGGCTATAAGCTTTCCATGCTTGGCTATGCAGATATAGTAAAACTTCTGAGAAAATTCTGTTTATCTTATGTATTAGTCAAGATTTGGGGGGTTCCTTGGCAGTTGTAGGGTGTAATGAACTGCAGAACATGTTTATGTTACTTGGCTGTTTACACACCACCCTCAAAGCTGATTGAAGAGTATCCAGTGACTCACTGGGTGCCCTTTAAATTCAGGGTCAATGTAGTTTGGAGAAATTCAGCAAGATCAAGAGAAAAATTTCAGGTAATAGGTCCTGGATTGTTGGCTTTGATAATGAAATCCTTACATTTTCATGGCTTTTCTCTTTTAACATCACAAAATCAGCTGTTACATTAATGAATGTTAGTTTTCCCATCTCCCATGAAAATACATACATTATGTATATAAAAATAAATTATATAAATAAATTTGGTTCTTAAACTCAGTCCAAACCCCAAAGGAAATAAATATCTGCTTCGTGCACAAGGCAGGTTCTGAGCAAAGCTGCTGAGGGTCACATTGCCCTGTCTGACAAGCAACAGAAATTCCATCCATAGACACAAAATTTTGTGTATGAAATGAAGGGTCTTTGGAGCAAAAGCTAAACTTAAGAATAAGAAATTATTCTACAAATAAATCCATTTAGAAAACAAGGGAAATGATATGCTGGGAATCCTCCTCCAGATAAACTGATATTTCTATGGTAGAAGTCAAAGGAAGGAAACTGAACTATTAATGTTATTAAAAACATTATCTTTGAGGTGATGCAGAGAATTGAAACTTTCAATTATCTGCCTTGCCTTTTTCCTCTTTCCTTGGAGATGAGCACGCTCACCTGCTTAAATTCACCTCCTCATCATTCAAATCCAATTCCTTTGCAATGATTTTTGCGCCAGGACTTGCTACTGACAGAGAACATATTCAACATCAGCAGCTTTCTTTATTGTAGAACAGTACAAGTGTCAAACCTTCTTCAAGGATTGCACAATCACTGTTAAATAACCCTGTGACAACAGAGAGATCTCTGCCCATGGTCTGGATTGACAGAGCCATTGTTCAGCTGCAGCTTTGAAGTAGTTCTCACAAGGTATTTATCCCCTTTTATGAACACTGAGACCTGGGGGAAATGATACTTACAAGGAGAAATGAAAAATTAAACACAGATGTAGGTTTTAGTGGTAGTGCCTAATGTGTAATTCTCAAATGCTGGGAAAATCTGGCTGGAAAGCCAATTTAGTTTTAGAGAACAAAGTGGTTGGTTTTTCATTTTTCATGGAATCTAAAGCCAAAAGACCAAACAAGGTGGATCAAAATATAAGATGATGATACCACATAATACCCAGGTTTGCTCCTTGTGACATGGCACAGTGTGGGATTATACTATTATAGCACAGAAATAATAATTTATTTTCATTTATTTGGACAAGGCCAAGTCTTAGCTTCCTTTAGCTTCAGTCTTTCACTAGGAAATATTTTCTCAGCTCTTGAAAGTAAACAGATGGTCAGTATTTCACTGAGGGACATTATGAATGATCATAAACTGATTTAAACCCTATATAAGACAGATGCATAATTTCTATTGATGTTTTTAACTTTTCTATATCTTCCCTGGCTCTCACGAAGGACAAGGAATAAACAAGCAGGTTAAAAGTAATTTTGGAACTACGCAAAGCAAGCTTGTTGCACTTGATTGCTCTGCTGTAGGAATCCCACAGTGTGGGTGCCCTGGGTTGCAGTGTAGGATGTACACAAAGTATTTATTCTCTCACCATTCCCATGAGCTGTTGGAACCAGGTGGGGCAGTGTTTTCCCAGGCCCCTCCTTTGGGCTCTTCTGCTCATGGCCCATCAATGCCTTGCCCAGGACTCACAGGGAACTCCCTCCAGGAGCTCTCTCTGTTTAATGGGCCATCAAGGACCCACTGCACGACTCCTCATCCCATTGGGAGATGCTCCGCCCAGGGGGAGGAGCCAAGCATTCCCACCTGCAGAGAATCTGGGATTTGGGATGGGACAAGCAGCCCTGACCCACTGGATTCCCAGAGGAGCAGAGCTCCCAGACCTTTCTGTGGGATCACTGCTTCAGGAAGAGCCCCTCACCTGGACTGCTCCCACGACCCTGCTCAGGCTGTGTTCTGACTCTGTCAGTGGTCTTTTGTGTTATTGCATTTATTTAATTTTATTTTACTTTTTTCCTTTCTTCTTCTTAAATTGTATTTCTTAGAGCCTCTCACTCATTTTGCTTCCAATCCACGACAGTGGGAAATTATTTTTTCCTGTTGAATACAGTTGTATGTTTTCAACAAACTAAATCCCTAATTGCAGGAAAAAAAAATATACAAATTTCAACTTCTTACTGTGCAGAGCCAAAACAAGTTAAACACAATCTTGAACTGGCAGGCAAATTATTGAGCACAAAGGACATTTAGTGAGGGATGAAAAGGAGAGGGCTCTGCTCTCACCTGATGGTCTGGTGCTGCAGGGTGTCGGGGTCGGTGGCGTTCACCGTGAGCACCACGCTGCCCACGGGGATGTTCTCCTGCTTGGTCACTGCCATGGGGTTGGGGTGGAACACGGGGCCCTCGTTGACGTCCTCCACGGTGATCTGTACCGTGGCTGTGGAGCTGGGCCCGTAGGTGATGTCTGGGATCAGCGGGTCCTCGTTCTCCACCTTGATCAGCAGTGTGTGGAAGGCTGAGATCTCATAGTCTAAAGGCTGCAAAACAGGAGAGCAGAGGGAAAAGTTCAAAGACAAAGTTCCTTTAGCCCACGGCAAACTTGCAGACAGCAGAATTAGCCAGAAAGGGATGACAGCATTCCTTGTACTATGGGCTTGATATTTTCTGAGCCTGAGAATTGCTGAGCTCTTCCCAAAAGAAACTTTTCAACAGTTTTCTTTTTCCCAAACCAACCTTGTGTGAATAATATTCCTTTCCCATAACCACAGGTGTTGTTTGCTATTTCTGTTATTGAGCCAATGGGAGAAATGTCAGTCCTATGGACCAATAATGTGACTTCTTAGCAAAGCATGTTATAAAAGGGCTAGATAAATTGTAAACAAATCTTTCTGATGTCTACTGCCTTCTGACTGGAGTGAAGGTTTTTTATTTTGTGTCCTATTGTGACACTGCACCTGGAACTTGGTGAGAGTTTAGGATTAGACACACTCCACTGTAAAGGGTAATGAGGATAATAAACATCATGGGCTTAAAAACCCATGCAGACATCTCTCTGTCCAAGAGCTTTCATTTTTTTGCCATACCTCACAGACACAATTCAATGCTCATATATATATATATATATATTTATTTACATGTAGCATTTGTATATGTTTATTTATATGTAGCATGTATTTAACAAACAAATGAGTCACACTCAGTAGCTACTCATGACAATAACACAAGCTGCTTTCTCAAAATCTGTCTTGAAATTCACTGCCATGGAAATACAAGCATTTGTGTTAAGAATTGACAATGCCTCTTCTGAAGCCAAAAAGAGAGCATTCTGGTTCAGGCTGCAAACAGGGCTGTTTTCTTCTTCCTATTTTTATTTGTTAAGTTTGAGACATAGGATTGTCTCCATACAAAGACAAGCAATAAATTTTCCTAGGAGACTTTAAAAATGTGGGACCAGTCCACTTTAGAAATGTGGATTGAGTCTGAATCCATGCTCCTTTCTTTCATGTCTTCTCTAAGTGAGAACAAAATGGGGCCCTTGAATTCTAATTGTACCTCCAGCAACAAACAAACTTTTTTGTCAAACCTCACTATTAATTGTGATGATTGCTGCAAATCTGGTTGTTATTTAAGCACAATGCCGATACAGCTAGGAACAGGCAGTCCTTATGACTAAAAAAATAAGGTTACTGTGACAGAAGGAGGGGTTATACACAAAGTTTGGACAAGTGCTGGCAGCCAACTTTATACCTTCAAATAACCTATCCCTGCTGTGCCTTGCTTTATGCAGTGAACCCAGGGGATGAAGCTGACAGCAGAAACACAGGCCAGGAGGGGACTGTCCTTACCTTGACCACAGAGAGCATTCCCTCGTTGGTCTGGGGGTTGGTGTGGATCTCAAAGCTCTGCCCTGGGTTCCCGTTGATGATAGAGTAGACAGCTCTCCAAGCCCCCGTGGCGGGGTCGTCCCGGTCACCCACAGTTAAATTCACTATTACACCTGTGACCCCCTCCTTCACTGTGGCCTGGAACTAGGAAAAAACACACAGAAAAACCATTGTTATTTCTACTTAATGACCACACACCTACACACAAAATATCCAAGGCGGCATTAATTATTTACCCCAGCAGCAGGAAGATGGGATCCTTGACTGAAACTGAACATTGTGGGCTTTAAATAATGCATTCTCACTTAAGAAATGTGAAGTAGCACATTTCAGCTGCTCTCCACTCAATAGATGGCAGATAAGCAGCGATGTGATAGGAGTGGAGCTCGGGAAGGTTCTGATCACAAGAAGACAGTTCAGCTCATACCACTGGAAAGTGAAGCATGAAAATACCTGCAGTGCTGCATAGCTTGCTCATATATCAGAAAGGGAACTGAGGGAAGGGGAACCTGCCTTATACAGACCACTCTTACCTTCAAATCTACTTTTATTTTATTTACAAACAGATCCATTTTTGCATTTCACACTCTTTTTATTTTTCCATGAATTATTCATTTTTCACTGCACCGTTATCAAGACACAAAAACAGGCCTCACAAAAACCATTCCCAGAGCATTTTTTTTTTTTTTTTGAGGGCTTGCTCTAAGACACTCAGAAATAATTGGACCTCATGCTACCACTTTGTCTGCACAACTAAAAGTCAGTGCTGCTTTATTTTTTGCAGTGGAAGATTTTTTTATGACCTTGTGAAATGCGTTGCTGGACAATTCAACCCTGTAAGAAAATTCTAGTTTATTCTCCATCATTCTTATTTATGTAAGGGAAAAGAAAAAACATTAAGCAAACCATTGGAAAAGCTTGTAAGGGTCAGATTTAATAACACTCCTCACCTTTCCAGTACTTGAGGCTGACGTGCTAAAAGCACTGTATATAAGAGTGATAAGATAATACCTGCTTTGGAGGTGGATAAAGCAGGCTGATAACAGACCTAATCCTGAGAAGTGCTGAACATCAGCACTGCCATTACAGATCATTAGGAAACCTTAGCATTTCCAGGGATTAAGCCTTCAGAAGTCCAAAATTACAAACTTTAATGACACAAATAGGTTTTGCTGTACGTGTGCTCCTTAAAAGCTGCGTTTGTTGGTGACAACGCGTCACTCAAGGGCAAGAGTCATCCAAGCGGCTTCAGGATGTGAATAAACTAAATGTCTTTTCCTCTGTCTTACAGAACACAAGAAGTCATAACACTGCAGAAGAATTTGTGAAAATACCCAGTCCGGAAAATGGCGGTTTATTAATATATCGATTTCCCAGTCTGGACAAATGGGAGGTAAAGTGGATTTCCTCATATGGAAATAAAGAAAAGATGACTATGTCTTCCCCTGTGTTCAGTTATCTTTGTTTTTCTTCTTTTCCCAATGGATTTATCTTCCCAAGCCCCTTTTCAATCTTTCTGTATAATTTGAGTGCATGCATTCAGTTCAAGCTTTCCAGCCCCAAACCTGATTTCATAAAAGGATGACATTAATAAATGGCTATTTCTGACTTCTTTGGTGTATCTAACAAAGAATTTAGAGATTCTTTTGATTTTGATAGTTAATATGTAACAGGTTGTGATTGAGCTTTGTTTCAGACAGTTCATTAAGCTCATTTGGAGTTTAATTAACTCAAAATGATAATACAACAATATTTTCACTGGCTTTGAAACAAATGGAAAGGAAAACTCTATTAAAACTCTATTAAGAATCTTGGAAATAACAGAAGAACGATTACCAAGATTGTGTTCCTTCCAGCTCAGCCAAATGTTGTCATTGTCAAGCAGACTTGGACATCTCTTACTCTGATTGAAAATAACCAATTATCCTGATGGATATTTTTATATTATTTCATATTGTCCCAACTTGAGCATCCATGAAATATCAGAACCACAAGCCTTAGAATTTTTCCCATAGGTGGTCAGTACCCAAAAATTCCCATTCAGCTGCATAAAAAGGTGACCAGACTTCAAGGAGCCTAATACTAAAGATTCTAACCCTGAGATTTGATCAGGCATCTGCTCCTAATTCATATTGATCCTTTGGAAAAATCTTTTCCTTAATCCTCCACTCTGATTCAATTAAGTGTTTAGCACTCCCTGGCTCACCTTGGGAGCTGTAAGAGCTGTTAGGGTAAAATATTAACAGATATGGTTGTTTTATTCAGATACATTATTGAGAAGCCTAAAATAAAGAAATTTATTATTTTTATCTCACCGGTGCCAGACTGTGATGGAAAAGGTGGCCAGGGTGTGCCAGCTATTTCAGAAAATATGGAATGTCAGGCTAAGGATATCTAAATCCAGGATATCTCAGCTGGGATTGGCTTTCTTCTGCATCCCTATTTTCTCTTTATTTAGGGAGAGCTCTCACTAAGTTCAGCTGCAGAGAGAAAGGGCACATGGACCTGCTGGGGGCACAGCATTGCTGAGCTCCTGAATCCTGCAGGATGAGGAAATGCCAGCACCAACAGGGAAAGGCTGTGCCAGGCCAAATAATTCCAGGTACAGTCGTGCCCTCACCCCTTGCATCCTTCACAGTTTGGAAATAACCACATAAACTCAGATATTTGGAGCTGTCTGGAACGTTAGACTGAAATCTGTTCAAGATGGATGGAAAAGCAGAATGGTCAGACTACAGAAGTTGTCACAGAGGTCTATTCTAAATTTATAATGTGAAAAGTGTAATAAATCACAGATTTGTGATTGCAAAAGACATGCATCTACTGTGAAACCGTGTGATCTAGAAAAATATATTTTATCTAGAAGGTGAACTCTTTTGCCTGCTCAGTCACCTTCATTTAAGGAATAAACCTCCCAACATTTAGAAAAATCTGTTACACTTACACTGAGTCCCTCTCAAAAACAAAAGTAAAAAAGGGAATCTGACTATGAAAGGGCAAAAATGGGGATTAGATTTGGAAACAGGGAAAAGATAACCACAGGTTCCTCAAAGCAGGCTGCTGAACTGGGAAAGTCTGAACCAGGGCTCTAAAATAAAACCCCACAGTGGCTAACACAAATAATTGGATCACAAGTTAATTGATTTTACTCATTTTAAATATCTGCACATCCCCTAAGCACCACTATAAATTAAGAATAAAGTAGATGAGTTCAGTACTTTATTTAAACTGCTATCATTTGGACCCATTTTAACACTAATAACTTAGAAGGAGAATACCCTGGGCCAGAGGGGGTTTTTTTTGGGGGGGTTTGCTGGAATGGGCTGTGTGCATTTACTGCTTCTGAGTATTTGAAATGTGAGGTTAACCTGCCCTGTGATGTGCCATGCTGTCATTTATTGTGCTCATCATGCATACAGCCCAGAGGTTTTAGCAATACTGTCATTTTTCAAGTTTTACAAATAAAGGGGAGAAAAAAAGACGCAGTTCTTCTTTTTCTGTATCCAAAATCTCGTGGCAAAACACACAGAAAATGAACTGATACAAACTTGGAAGGAAACACTGAGTGAACAGCAGTTAATGAATGGGGAACTGAAAGATTTTGAAGGAAACACAGTGATGGATGAAGAGAGTGAGGCTTGTGAGGGTGCATTAATAGCCTTGGAAAAGTAACAAGTCAGCAACATTTGCCATCATGACAGACTGCTGGGGACCAGCTGAGAACACTGGAATTCTTGTGAGAGATCACCACGGGGCATGGATGTCCTGGAGGGTGACAACGAGCAGCTTCTCTTTCTTACAGCACAGGGATGGCAGGGAGAACAGAAAAGCTCAAAACAGCTGTGCTCACACACAGCCTGAGCAGGGGAGAGAGCCTCAGTCCATCACTGCTCCTCCCTAACCTGGATCTTGCGAGATTTAAATTAGTGGTTGTTTCTTGCTGGGGTCAGGAGGTAACACTGAGCCAAATCCTCCTCCACACTGAGCCCTGTAATGAACAGGGGACAGAGCACTGGCAGCTCTTATTGACTGAAAATTCCTCTGGATGGTCTCAACACAAGCCAGTCTTGTCAGATTCCCACCACAGGGCAGGTACAGGAAAAGATCACTCTGCAAAATGTGAGAATTCTCACCTGAGAATGCAGGCACTGATCCCACCTCAGTCCCAGACTGAGCTGGAAATGCTGGAAAACATAGCTGGAAAATCCAGACCATACGAAAATCAGATTCTTATCTCACAGCCTCATTTACAGCTTCTGCAGTAAATGAGATTCTGTTTAGATTTTGCTTACTGACTTCTCAGAGCAGATGAAGAGATGAACTCAAGTGCCTCAGAATCACTTGAGTGTCTCCTGTCCAGCAGCAGGAGAGGTGAGCAGGCACCACCAACACCATTATGAAGCCACCAAAAAACTGTCTCAGAGTGGGGCACAGACACCCAAATTAAAGAGCTGCCACCACCAGCAAACACAAAGCCAGATAAACATGCCCGGGGTGGGTGATCACTATCCAGTGGCTCATTAAGATTCTGCACACTGTGATTCCCAATCAGGAACAAACAAATTAAAACTCCACGTCAGTTTGCATTTATCAGGGTGATATTCCAGTGGAAGGTACTCTGCTCTGCTATCACCAGTTTGTTTCCTCTTCTATATATCATAAAAGCTGGAGAATAATGGTTTGTATTAATTCAGATGTCTGTGTTGGAAATCCCACAGAGAAATTGTATTATTGCAATTATCTCCCTCCACTGAAGCCCACTGCCTTTGTGACCATATTTTGTCTGTCTAATTCCTTGAGAATGTGATGGCAGGTTATAGAATCTCTTGCAACCTGCCTGCCCTCTTTGCCTTTGCCTTTGCAGGCTGTTATTCAGTACAAAAATGCACCTGAGCTCCCAGGATTTATTTGCCAAGGAAACAATGTGTTTTCCATAGCTCTGCACCTGGAATGTCTCCAAGTCCAAATGAATTTTCAGGGTGGTCACAGAGGTTTGCATTCTGGATCAATCAGGAATGAGAGTCTCATAAATGTCAGGAATGAGCATTTCAGGTGGAATTCAGTGGGACACCAAGCCCAGTTTGCCAGAGAAGGATGAATCAAGTCATTGGTGTTTGAGGCAGGGGAAGTCCAAGGAGAAAATGGGATTTGTGCATTGACCAAAGTGATGTTGCTGATCCTGCAGCCACTTTTCCTCCCATCCCAACAGCCCAGGGTGCTGCCCTGGGCCCCTGGAGAGCTGGAAAACTGCACCTGAGCAAAATCAGTTTATACCAAACCCTCCACTGGAGCAATTTAATGGAAAATAGGGTGGTCAAGGTGAATTGGAACTTGGTGCTACATCTCCCTAATCTCTTCTCCAGATTTTAAAGGTATTTTTCTTCTTAAGACTGTTCCCAGCCTTTGCTATGTGGACACAAACAGTGGCTCTATTTTACTATAAAAATATCTGTATTAAAGTGATGGATGGAGTTGATGCAAGCTGCACACCAAGCAACACATGAAACACTCGGAGAGCCATTTAGATGAAAGACACCACATAAATATAAAGCATTATCGTGGTATGGCAAGGATTTGATGGCGTAAACGAGATGCAAAGCAGAAATTATAGCTGTGAGTCACCTAAACAGGCTTTGTAATTGTCGTTGTCTTGCTGCCATAATGCTGGCTCGTAGGCACTGCATTATTTCTTAACTGAAAGTGTTTCTTTCAGCTTATTCTATATTTTATTTTTCTGAACACATAATATTATTCCACCTCCCTGGTGAAATTACAAAAAAGAATTCAATCATAGCTTAGAAAAATCCCCTCAAAAAACCAACAAAAAACCAACAACTTTTCAAATATATGAAATTGACCATAATAATTTTGGATGCATTTTCAGTTTTTTACTTTTGGATGATTTTTTACAGCCTCTGCATTGTAAATGCCTCGTGATCTTTCAAGGCACACACCAGTTGCTTTTACAAAGTAAAAGCAGGACTCGGTAATGAAGGACTGAATGAATATTTTTGTCTCCAAAGTCTTTGTTCTGCAAGTCTGCAACCAGAGCAGGCAATCTGAAAGATCAATTAGGTAAATGGAAGGGTAAGGATTCAATTCTTCTCTCTGGAACACGGCTACAATGGCTGCAGGCTCTGAACTTGTGCCTTTTTATAGAAAAAAACACAAAGATGCTTAAAACCATGGATATTCATCGTGAATGAGCAATAAAAAAAGGAAGTTTCAGCATGGTTTAATTTTGTTCTGCTGCTCATCAGTCTACTTGGAAAGGTACTCAAAGAACTTATTAATCAGCCTGCAGGTAAAAGTCCCTCTGGGAAAACCCTGTGGTTTTCCACCAGGACTTGTGCCAAAAAGCCAAACTTTTTCTGGGACTGAGACCACTTCAAGACCTCTTCAGGTATTAAAATTTATGATTGAGTTGTGGGTTAGAATGAAAAAAAATAATGGGGCAAAATGGATGGAAGTAAGAGGGAGGGAGACAGGGAGACAGGGAGACAGGGAGAGAGGGAGGG
>VWZU01013444.1:180319-210565 GCA_013397095.1 Sterrhoptilus dennistouni | reverse complement strand
GAAGGAAGGAAGGAAGGAAGGAAGGAAGGAAGGAAGGAAGGAAGGAAGGAAGGAAGGAAGGGAACAAGAGCTGCCTGTTAGGTTGCCAAGGTGAAGTTCCCTCCTATCTCTCTTGCAGACACCATAAATCTTTGAAAAGAAGATCTACAGAGTAAGATCATCACAAGAACAATAAATTAATTTACAGAACTTTCCCCCTGCTTCTTCCCCACAGTAGTCCTGAAAGTCCATTCAGAGCTGGGGCTGGTTTGAACCCTCTCATTTATGTCCTTGCAGAAGACTAAAAAGCCACTTGGGGACTGTAAATAAGTGATGGTTACTTGAAAAACAGACACTTTTTGGAATTATTTTGAAGGTTTTGTTTACACAAGATTCTGACTCTTCCTCAGCCCAGCTCAGGGCCTCACAGAGCAAAGGCAAAATGATAATTCTAACAGGTATTAATCATATGCTGAATGCCTGCTTCAAAGCCTGTTGCCTCCAGGTATACATCAAATGTCTGAAGATTCAGAAGGAAGACAAAGATGCTCTCTTTTTTTTTATTATTATTTTTTTTTCCCTGAATAGGTAAATAATTTAGAACTGATTCATTCTTTTTCACTTTCCCACCTGTAAATGCGAGATGCATCCAGTGGTTTCTGGAATAAATCAAGTACCCACAAATAAACTGGACACCTCTGGAACGATGGTTGTATCAGAGAAAAACAAACACTCCTCCTCCAGGTGGACAGAGCACAGGGGAAAGGTCACTGTATTTATTACATTTAAGGAACTTTTGGGAAAAACCTCAAATAATGATGTTATTTTTCTGAGCTATAAAACATTCCTTCACCGCAGGCAGAACAAGCCTTATGTTTAAAACAACAGCATGAGAGAAAATGATGATCTGAGCAGGCCTGAAGGAGCAGACTGCACCTATTCTCCTGCCCAGGGAGCAGGGAGAGCTCTGCCTTTCACATTTATGAGGATCCTCTCATTTCCTCCTCCCTGCACTCCCCATCAAGGGCAGTGTTCAGCCTGTATTCTTTCTGAGATGCTGGATGTCTTCTTGAAATGGAATGAACTTTAAATAGAATACATCTCACTGGAGTTTTCTTTCTTTTTTTTTTTCATCCACTGAATGAAAACTTTTGGGTTTTCCAGGATTTTTTCCCCCCACTTATCCTGATGATGGTGACAAAAGACGAGAAGGAGGCCTTGTAAAATAGTCCTTTTTTATTTTTAGCAGAGACTTTTTCATACCCAAACTGACTTTTCTGATGCTGGAGATGAACATCTGAACACAGATGGTGGAACTCACCGACACTGCCCTAGCAAGGGGAAAAACTGGAAGTCACCTAGAACTCATTTTACAATGAATGGAATTTACTGGAAATCCTGCTAGTCACAGTTAAAGGTGAGATTAATTTGCTCCAAGGACCTTTAAGCATCAAATTCCTCCTACTGCTTCCCTGAAAGTCACATTTTTGAGGCTTGGACACAGAATGTGTTCAGAAAACACATCCTCTTTCACTGTTGTAGTTGTTACCTGAACCATGAAGACCCTGAGCAGCAGGAGAGGTGAATTTACTCCTCTCTGAATATTAAACTGGTAGAGAAAAGGAGAATTTTATGACAATACATGATTTTTTTTTTCTTAAAATTAGCATTAACATATGGAGAGACCAGTTAATTTGGTAGAAATTTTGGGAGATTGAGGGAAGTGAAGGAGAAATTTCCCTAAGGGTTCTGCTCCCAGGTATAAATAAATGCAAAGTGGCCTCAGTACTGGTGGGCAGAGAGCTGGGCAGTGACAAGACCTTCAGCAGATGAAACCTATTGGTTATTTTAAAATTATTATATTTACCTCTAGGAAGTAGACAAGGTATGAAATCTGTGGTTTAGTGCTATACAAAAACATTCAAATAATAGGAGTTAAAAAAAAAAGGCAAACAACACAAAAAATAAAGGAATGCTTCATTCTAAACAGGTGAAAGAACAAAAATTTTCTAGATAAAAATCTGGAGGCATCTTGTTCATCAGTCTTGGTACGTTGATATTTCAGAACTGAAGCACACCATCACCAGTTTCAGCCTACTGCTCTTTGCAGGGAGGTGGAAGTCGCACTGAAAATGAGATTTTCTCCATGTCAGAATCTTTGGCCTGGCTGAGAACAAGCAGCATATGCAGCCAGATGAGAAATCCTGCCTTTCCTGCCCCAGGAGGGCCCCGATTCCAAAGGAGGGAGTTGTTCTTTGTGCCAGTTTACAGCTGATGGAGGCCCCAGCTGCCAACAGCAGATGTTCTGATGGTGGTTAAAGTTCTTCATGGGCTCTTTGGTGGGCAGTGCTGAGCAGCCCCACTCCAGGCACTCAGAGCAACTTGTATCTCCAGAATATTTCAGCTACAAATCTCATCGATTCCCCAAACTTCTGGCATTTTAGGTGGTGCCAGCTGATGGGGATGAGCTGCCCTAGATTTGCAAGCCCCTCCAGCTGAGAGCTGTCTGAAGTTCTCCCAGTTTGAAAACTCTATTTTGGAAGCAGATAAGAACTCTGCAAGGCTTCGCACTGTTCCAGTGGAAGCAGGAGGTGCAGATGGAAGTTTACAGGCAGCATAATCTGCAGTGATACAGAATCTGTCTGAATTTTAAAAAATGAAATCTCAAGCCAGCATTTTGTTTTCTGTGAAAAGCTGAGTGGGGAAAGGAGAATTTGGGCTGAACGCTCCATATTTCAATCCATCTGAACACAATAAGTCTTCCAAGTCTGCTGACAAAGTGATGAATGAAGTCTACTGCATGTAGTTTCTTCGACTGGGTATACAAGATTTTTTTTATTTTTTTTTCTCTCAAATTATCCAGTCTATATCCAGTTGGCTCAACATTCATTGAGCAAAACATTACTGCTCTATCAAAAAGCCGTGATACAAGAATAATCATTTAGAGATCAGAGACACAAGCGAACCTCCATGATTAATGATCTCTTTCCTTTCCTGTTTTCCTCTCCTAGCAGAAAAAAATCTTTATTATGTCCTGAACATCCAGGTGAGCAGCGAGTTCTCATTACCCAGGATGGCAACAACGAAGACCTGGGGCTTCTAACCCTGTCAGCACAGAAAAACTCTGTTTCCAAGGTCAGGAGTAAAGAATAACAGATCTGAGTGCCGTGTATTTGACTAATGACCACGGGTGCTGTGAGCCTGCCCATCCAGCACTGTGAGGGTCAGGGGGGTTCACTGCCAGCTGGGGTGAACTTGCTTTGGAAACTCGGAGATTTAAGGAAATACTGCAGCAGCAGATGTGTGGTTTGGCACTGCACAGCTGTGAAAAGGTCAGGGAAAATCTCAGCTATGCTAAATGGACTGATGGCTTTCTGCTTCCAGGCTGCTGAAGGTCTCCATCTCGCAGCACCCAGCTCCCTTTGTTGGTTCTCATTTCATCCTTCCTTGAGAGAAAAATATTTGTATAAAGGAAAGTGAAACATTCCTCTTGCAAGGGCCCATTGTGTGCTTATTTCTTGTCTAGAATGTCACAGAGGGAACATTCCTGGGGCCTTTCATTTTCTCCCAGGTAATTTATGTTTTCCTACCCAGAAATTCTCTGTGCACACATCCTTCTGGAGCACAAACACCTCTGCAGCCTCAGCTGCAGACATTTTGTGCAAATGGTTATGCATTCATTTCCTCCTTTTTATTAATAAGGAAGACAAAAATGAGCTGAAGGTCTTTTTCTATCCTGATCCTGAATTCTCTCTGAGCTCTTTAGAGATTGGGAGTGACTGGAAGGACTCCCCAGCTGACGCGTCTGAGCACTGAGGGTCAGCAGGGAGGTCAGAACAGGCCAAGGTTCTGCTTTTCTGCTCTGGACAGAGACAAGTGGTGCCCGCACAAACACAGGGAATTCACCTGTCAGAGCTGCCTTTGTGGGCTGCAGGCACCTGAATGTGGGGTCTGAGAACCCCCTCCAACACATAAATGGGATTTTTTGTGTGGGAATGAAGTGATAGGACAAGGGGGGATGGTTTTAAGCTAAAGGAGGGGAGGGATGGATGGGATATTAGGAAGGAATTGTTCCCTGTGAGGGTGGGGAGGCCCTTCCAGGGCTCCCAGAGAAGGAGTTCCAGGGTTCCCAGAGAAGCTGTGGCTGCTCCTGGATCCCTAGAAGTGTCCAAGGCCAGGTTGGATGGAGCTTGGGGCAGCCTGGGATGGTGGAAGATGTCCCTGCCCATGCCAGGGGGTGAAACAAAATGAGTTTTAAGGTCCCTTCAAGACAAACCATTCTGTGATTCCATGATTTTTTAATTCTATGATTTTATGATTCCATGACCAGCAAAGGAGCTGCCCCAGGGGCATGGGCTGGTTATGGCTCCTGTCAGGACCATCCCTGCAAGGAGACTCATCACCCTGAGCACAGATGTGCCCCATGGTGGGGCTGGGGCAGAGCCAGGTAGCACAAGGCACTGACACAGCCCCTGATCCCCTTGCTGGGATGCCTGGGATCTGTGCAATTCCCTCACCCTGATCCCAGCTGACACTCTGGGAATCCTTCAGCAGCAGCTCAGGTGCTCTGGTTCCGAACACACCAAATGCCTCGTGGAAATAAAGGCAATTCCCAGGAAATATAGGTGGCACCAATGATATAAATAAGAATTTGGTGTCATCTTCAGTTTATATCAAAGAGCTTTTCTGCAGGGTTGAATGTTTATTAAATCAGGACATGTATGAAGAACAGGAGTTCATTAAGAGACTGTACTATTCCTCTCTTTTAAGACTGGTTCTCCTTCTCCTGTGGAACCCTCCAGGTAATGTGCTCACACATCTGCATCACTACTGCCACATCGAGCTCTGCCCAAGGACAGCCAGTGCAGGAGGGATTAATTGGATCCTGACACACATTTCTAGATACAGATTTTCCACCTGAGCTTGGCAGTTCTAGGGGAAATCATTTTAAGGGACAATAAATACCACTTTATTTCTGTACACAGCACTGTGATATACTGAAAGCAGCCATCCTGCCTCCCCTTGGAAGGCAGAAAAATGCTGTGCTTGCAGCTACCTCAGAAACATCTCCTATTTCTTGCCTCTGAGTAAGCTCGTAATTAGAGTAGAAACACGAGGAACAATTTCAATGGAGCTGTAAAACTCCAACAGGAGGAGGAAAAAAAAATCTATTTGAGGCTAGAACAAAATCTTTTTTTAATCTGGCTAATGCTGCTTTTGTGCTGATGCTGATCATTATATTTATGACTGAATGCAGGACATTCCAAAGCACTGACACCTGACTTCACTTACTAGAAAAGCCATCACTTGCAGATATTCAACTTGGTGATTAATATGTAGATACCTAATTTTTAGTGGATTAAACCATGTTGTATCAATTTGGTGGTCTTTAGGATTTATAATCAAACCCTGACGACGTCTGATTAATGCCAGCTCGGGCTCCCTGAACCTTACAGTATCCTTGCTCCTTTGGACTTGGATCACAGCAGGCTGATTACCCCCTGATTATCCCGAGTAACTGGGGTCAGAGGTTCTCTGGCACCACAGAACACATTTAATTCAATCAATTCTGTGAGTGAAGCAGTAGGGGGAAAAAAAAAAAAAAGAGAGAGAGATATTCCAATTGTTGTAATATAGCATTAGAAAAATTGCCCAGGACTTCTGTGCTCCAACTGATGAGCATTTTTTGCTTAATTTCTAATTTAGTATTCTGCTGGGGTTTGCAACTTCAATTACTTGTGATATTTTCACTCGAAGTCAGGGGCACTGAGCTTGGAGGGAGGAAGGAAAAGCAGAGGGAGAGAAGTTTCCTGCATTAAGCTGGATAATAACCTTTGTGACAGCCACACTCACACTGGCAGAATTCCTGCTTCTCCTCTGTATGGGAGCTCACAAACTCATCACTACCTGCCCCTTTTGCCACTGCCAGATTTTTGGTCCTACTTGCACTCCTGGTGGGTTTTTACTGTTGTTTAGCTGATTTTTGCTGTTGAAAACTCCATTTTCCTTGTAAGCAGAGATGCTTTGATCAGCTGTGACAGAGCACAGTGGTGCTCTCAGCCAGCCCAGTGCCCTTGTGGGTGCTCAGAGGAGTTGGGGAGCTCATTAAAGACACCACTCTGTTCCTCTGCCACCTGGAGCACTGAGTGTTCTGGGATGAAACACAAAAAAACCTCCTCTTGCTGTTCCCTGAGAACCTCCAGGAACTCACACACAAATGTCCAGTTTCGACTCCTGCTAGTGAGGTTTGTGTCCTGCATAAGGATCCTGAGGCTGCTGATACACAAATATTGCTTACTGAGCACCCTGAGGCTGCTGCCACAGCCAGGCTCTGCCTCCTGCCCCCAGGGCTGGTGATTGTCACAGCCCCAGGGGCTGCTGAGGTGGAGACCCTGCTCAAAAGGGGCAGAAGAGGAGCTAACAAATGTGAGGGACAACAGAGATGAGTAAATTCTGACCTAACGTGGAGCTTCAGGCCAAGGAAGAGGGAGCAGCACACAAAAACAGGTTCTCAAAGACATAAAGGTGACCCCAAATGATCCCAAGGGCAGGAAATGATCAGTGTGAGCATCAAGTCAGTCCTAGCAAAGGGCTCCAGGAGTTATAATCCCCACAACACCCTGGCCACAAACACTGCAGTGGAACCAACCTTATGGCCCTGAGGCGCAAGGGAATGGTGAGAGAAGGGGTAGGAGCTAAGAAAGATGTCTACAACACTTTGACATCTGTCCTATTATCTCTACTGAAATTTTTTCCAAGTTGAAGAATACTTTTCGTTTTTTTTCAGTAATTCAATCAAAATTAATAATGATTCTTGGGTTAGAGTGAACTTAGATTAGTTTTCAGTTTTACTAACATTAAATTCTTGGCTTTATACATAAGGTGGGCTTTCCAAACAACAAGATTTTGAATGTTAAAAATACAACATCAGGGATAGGCATTACCTGCAATGCTTCATCAGAAATTAAAGCACCTTTCCTGAGTAGAATTCTTCAATAAAGGAAATGAAGTCTTAGACCTCTGTTTTCTCTGCAAGCAGGAGAAAGTTGCAATTTAATTTTCTGCTTGCCCACAGAGAAGATCCATTTTCTGTGTGCTCCTTTGGGGTTCTTTGGAATGAAAAATGCTGGATGGTTATAAAACATTCTCTTAATGAAGCTCACTCTGGAACTGATGAATATCCTCCTGAACCCCTGGGCAAGTTTGCCCACAGGACAAACCCTGGCACAGCTGTCAGCATTCCTTACCTGAAGAGAAGCCCAGAAATGGAGCTGCAGGACAGAAGTTTGGTGTGTTAGAGAAGATCACAGTGTCCTAAGTGGGACATAAAGCTGGGAACCTATAGACAGTGCCTACAGATCCTTAGACAGTGTCTACAGGCTCTCCTTTGTGTGTGAAATATGCCCAGCCTGCTCTACTACAAAACCCAAAACAAATAAAAAAGACAACACCCAAATGACTTAATCAATTCTCCACATCAAACACAAAAACACAGGTGGAGAAGAAAACAAACAGCAGCAAAATCCTATCACATCAAAGCCCTCGAAATCTATAGACTCTCCTCCTCCTGTGCTGAGGATGAAAGGAGAAGAAACCACAGACAGCAGATGTTGGTTTTGTCACTTACTCTGAGCTGGAGAAAGAATTGTGGGCAATAAAGGCGATTCGATGTTGGTGCAAACAGCAAAATTCTGTTGAGAAGTGCCAGGAATTGTGTTGCATTGCATTCACACAACCCAGCAAATGTTTCTATTCAGGGAAAAGGCTTTCAGTTTCACCTCAGGACTTTTAAGGGAGAAACACCAGAACCTTCTGGATTTCACCCATCATGATTGGTGCAGTGCAAAGACAAAGGCACCTGTTGGTTCTTTAAAATGTTTCTCAAAACCTGTGGCTGTCTCTATTGGGTACCTTGCCAAAAAAGATCCTCCCTGATCATTGTATCAGAATGAGCTCTGAGTTGCTCTGCAGTTTTCGATGTGTCTGAGCAGGTGCAAGATGCTTCCCTGCCCTGTGCACGGCTTTTGTGCTTTTGTTTTGTATATTTTGTTATCTTCTCTTTAATTAAAACTTTTTTTAAAATTAAAACCCTTTTTTTTTTTCTTTGCTATTTCAAAACACACACACCAAATGCAGACATACACACATACGGTGACCCACCGTCTCACTTATTATTATTAAGCCACCTCTGGGAAAGTTCCTGGTCAACCCTCAGGGCTTGATACACCTTTGTGGGGCTCAAAACACTCTGGCCTCAGGCAAGATCAGAGTATCAGAGTGGTATCAAGTATCTGAGTTGCTGCAGAGCAGAGCAGAGCAGGGCAGGAATTGTTCCATCTAATAACCCTGGGGAGCCCAGGCTGGGGCACAGCCCCTGGTTCCTGCCCACAGCCTGGGAGGTGAAGAGCACTGGAACAGGTCTAAAGCATAATTTTGGGTGGAAAACAGGCTGGTGTGGGTAAAAGGAGTGTCTGGATGCCACCTGAACAGGGACAAGGTCAAGAATTGCTGGGCTTCACTGGAGGCCAGGGAAATCCTCACCTTGAGGCAAAACTTGTCACCTGCAGGAAAGCTGAAGGACTGTAGAGGATTGCTGGGAAGTCACAGAGACTCTAACCTCAAAGCTCTTAAAGGAAAAATAAGCAAATACTGGAAATTACATCAACAGGAGGGAGGAATGTGAGGATATCTTGAGGAGCCTTTCCTGGAAATTTCATGAGAAACCCAAATCCAAAAATCCATACAGAACAAAACACCCGTGCCTGATTTTTTAACGTTCTCAAGGTTCATGATGCTCATGAACACCCAGGAAGTTCATTGGATTACCATGATTTTTTTTTTTCTGTGCCAAACCAAGTGATAGGAAAGAATTTCCTGACTTAAATTCCAGTCTGAAACTGCCCATCCTCCAAGGCTCTTCATGATGCTGGGTTTGGTGTTGACAGCTGGAGATACAGGCTGGAACTGCAAAATAACACTTGCCCTCCTTACTGCAGATAAAAATTGTGCCTGTGGCTTTCCTAGCTGGTCATGTCCTCTTTTGGCAAGGAAAGTAAGGAAAGGGGAGAGAAAAATAACTCTGATCTCAGCCTGGGGAAGGATCCAAAGGGGACAAGAGTGGCAGAAATAGATATTGAAATTTAGTTGTTTTGAGGCTACAACATGGCCACTGTAGCAAAATTCCTGCTCCACTAAGAGCTCCTCAATTTTTATTAATGAATTAAAACTCTTCCCTTGCAGTCCCGCAGGAACAAACTGCTCCTGCCAAGCAGACAAGATTTCTGAAGAAAATCATGCTTTTAACAAATCTCAGCCATTTACTTCATCATTTTCCTGGATTGTCTGGCAAAAAGGATTTTAAAGGCCTGCATTTAAATTCTGGAGTGGCTATGAAATGAAGAAAGCAGATTGATTTGCATTCTGTTCCACTCCTCTCTTTGCCAAAGTGATTTTTATAAAAAAGACCCCTAAAAACTAAAGACTTAAACCCCACAATCTGAGCCTGAGGATTCAGTTTTCAACATCAAACCACTGGATTTTTTTTTCCATTTGCTTACAATATAAACCCTTAGAAATAGGTTTTAAAGAAGAAATGCTGCCAGAACCCCTAGAAAGTGTCATCCACTCATTCCTCACATGGAATTAAAGCAAAATGCCACCCTTGCATTGCCCACAGACCCTGCCAACAAATGAGGATTGCGACAGGCTGAGAGCACTGTCTGGGGTTTTTATGCTCATTTTTTTCCATGGCAACATCTCTGTTTCAATTCGTGGTTTCGTTCCCTCCAATCTCTGCATTGTCTTGCTTGGTTTATCCCTTCCAGGGAGCACCTGCCACGTCTCCACTCTGCTGCAAGGCACAGAAAGCACATTTGGAGTTCTGGGGCCAGCTGACACTTGTTCCTCAGCCATAAATTTCACTCCAATCACGCCCAACCTTCTCACCTCTCCCACTTCCCAGCCATTATTTGTCCTTTCCTTGGTTTCCTCCAACATCCAGCTGAGAAATTGCATCTCCTCCCCTGGCTCTGTAAAAGATTAAACACAGCTGCTCTGTGCCACCTTGTCCTGTTGGGGACAATGTCTTTGGAGGCCACCTGCAAAGACAGCAGGGGACTTTTCCACCCAGATCCTGGGTGTCCCAGTGCCTGGGGTTTGATAATAGCCTGGAAGAGATGGGATTTAAATTGTACTGAGGGTATTAGTCTAAAGTGAATGAAGTGGAGAGGATACTTCTCCTTTATATCCCCAGAGTGATAAATATGAGAGTGGAATATTTATTTTTCTTAATATTTTTTTATTATTATTTTTTTCTAAGGCAAAGAAAATGGGAAACCAACATGGATTTCAGGCAGATGAGAAATAGCTTATGAATTTCGATGATAGTTCAGCAGAAATAAATTGTACATCTGTTCATTCATTTTAATAAAGCAGGGAAATGACACGCTGCTGGAGCCTTTGGAGAACGCTGGTATTTTTAAATGATGATCCTGTAATAGCAGCATTAACATCTGTAATGCTGCCCGTACTTTAGGAATTGAAGAAAAATACATTTATGGGATAAGTGAGCTTCAACCTATAGTCTGGACTCCAGGCATTAAAAAGTGAATAAGGTGCTTCCTGAATACTCCCAAATTAGTTCAGGAAAGGCTCTACAATGGCCTTCCCATGCAACACAGATAATCCTCTCAGTGTGTGTTGATAAAGCACGCTTATTATCTCTGAATGAATTATTCAGCCATGCAACATGTAGCTGAATTTCTGCTGACTAGAACCCCAGCCTGCATTTACAGGCAGCTAAAGTGGAGTGTTTTCCTTGAAAGTAGTCCATTAAAGAGACCAAGGAGATGCTTTTCCTGGCTGTATGGATGCGTGGAAACATGTCCTACCTTCTGCTGAATTCAGGCAGGAATAGAACCTTTCCCCTGCATCCCCCATAACACAAGTTAGAAATGGAAAAATCTTCATTGCTCCATTGTTTCTATCTGCCATTATTTACAAAGCCAACGTGCAAATTTAAGAAATAAACCAGTGAGAGTGCAGGGGGCGGTGCATTTTAAAAATCTCTGCTTTGATTTTCCAAACTGATCTCCATGGGAAATAATAAATTAGGAGTTCAATAATAACTGCCATGTTCCCTTTAAAAGCACAATTATTAAGATCATTAAAATTTCCCTTTAATTGATTGCATTAAAGCAATTGCTGCTGGAGTGAGGAGCCTGTAAAACTGATTAGTGCTCACATATTGCTCTTTGATCAACCGGGATAACCCTCGGTCAAGGAAAGGGAAACAGAAAAGTCTGACATGCTTAAAAAGTGCAGGAGTTCACCTAAAATTGGATCTCAGAACCCGAGACTTTCTCATAATGTCCCAACACTGCCGCCAAAGGAGAGCAGGCTGAACTATTGGACCTTCCCAAAGCAGAGATTTCCCAGAGGTGCTGCTGGCAGCCAGCAGTGCTGACATCCCTGATTTATCCAGCAGCACAGGAGGATGGCCCTGTGCTCCCTGCTGCTCCCCCCAGCTCCAGCAGGCAGCCAAAAACAACCTCAACAGGCAGCCCAGGTAAACAAGACTCTTTGTAATTTGCTTCTCTCGTCAGTACAGGAGGATTGGAGGAAAGAAACACCCCTGGGACACAGAGCCCCCCTGGGTGAACACTTCCCAGCCACAGAACCCTCACAGATTTATTGATGGGAACTGCTTTCTAATCATTTGCCTGGAGGAAAGGAAACAGCTCCCAGGGAACTGTCAGCCAGCCCCAGCACAGGGCACAGTAAACCCTGATTTGTGCCAGGAATATCAGGCAGTGCCTGTGTCACAGGCAAAAGGACATGAAAGAGTTCAACATCTGCAGGCAAAGTTGAATTTATTTACTTATGGCTTCAATTATTATTTAAGATGGAAAATTTGAAAAGGTCAGAACTGCTAAATCAGAAAGGCTGCCTTTCATTTGTCTTCAAACATGCACAGGTTTCTGAGCTTCGTTCAGCACCGAATCAATTAATCAGAAGCAATGTTCTTTGTTTTCAAATGCCACTTGTGTTATTTCTAAATATGGAAATATATTGTGTTATTTCCAAATGGACTTGTTGATCTTAGAGCTCTTTCCCAGCCTAAATGTTTCTGTGGCTCTGTGAAACAGGCAAGTAAGTCCAGGTTTCATTTTTGTTTTAACACATGTTAGGAAATGTTGCTTTAGGAAAATGAAACATCAGGTCTTCAGTTTAGGTAGACAGACACCTGCAGGCCTGTGTTTCTATTTTATATATATATATATAAATCCAGATTTACTTCCCAGCCTAAAACTGCACTCCCATCTCCATTTGGATGGGAGCCACAGCTTGGATGCAGGCAGTTAGGACTATCAATGCTACAGATAAATCTTCTTCCCTGATATTATTTCAGACAACTGTTGGTTTAGATTTAAGCTTATTTAGCAGGATTGATTTTCTTTATGTTTCTTTCAAAACTTCCTCCCATAACTCCTTTGATTTTTCAAACTTTTTTTTCTTTTTCTTTTTTTTTTTTTTTTAGCTAAAAGATTGCTTTCAACATCTTGAGGACAGCAGCACTCTCCTCACCATCAGTCTTGCAACTGAAACAAAATCATTGATCTAAGAGCATCTGACAGTCCCAGTTAATGCATGGGCACTGCCAGCCTCGGTGGCTGGAGATGGGCAGAACAAATGAGCTGGGGAGGAGGAAATCAAGTCTAAAAGGAACAAATGAGGGGATGTGTGGAAGCCAACAGAGATGGAGCTGGGTTTATAGAAGGCAGGAAAAGGGTGTGCATAGATTTCTGTGAGCCCTGAGGAAATAGCCAGTGTAAGGCACTGGAAACAAAATGTGGCTCCCCAGGGAAGCAGGTGATAAGGGCATGAGGAAGAGTTCACTGGGGGACAGTATCAAGGGATGGTATCAAGGAAGGTCTTCCAGAAATTATAAAAAAGGGGAAAAATCATGGGCCAGAACCAGGATCATGACAGGACAAAGGTCAGACACAGATTTTGGTGATATTGTAAAAGAAAACGGTTTCCATGTAGAAAGACAGGGGAGAAGTGATGAAAAGAAGAGCAGAGAGAAAGGTGAGTCATTCAGTAAGAAACAGTCAGGGAATCCATCACTGGAGTGTGATGGGGAGCTCTGAGAAATGGGAGCAGAGGGGTGTATAGAATGTGAGGTGATCAAGCTCAGAGAGTCAGAGGACAGAGTCCAGGAGTTTGGAGAAGGAGGAAAATTTAAAACTAATTATTAAAATTCAGAGAAGGCTTCTAACAGACTCCCAACTAAAGAACAGGTTTGGAAGGGGGAAAAATCAAGACTTTGCTCTTTGGTTAGTTGGAATGGGGATGTTTGTTTTGCCTTAAAAAATGAGAATGGTGCAACAGGCAGAAGGAACCTTGAAGGATAAATTTCAGCACTGGGCAAATTAAATATCAAGGAGAGGACACAAGTGATTAGCACAGGGAAGCGAAATAAAAAACTCTCCATAAAAGCTGCATCAAGAGGAGAAAGGGGGTTAGAATATAAACTCCAAAGGACTGGCTGCAGAGCAAAAGTGTTGGAGGGAAATATCGGGCAAAGAGATTTTTCCTACTCAGGCCAAAGTCTAGAATAGGAAAGGGAGGATAAAATCAACACTCCGTGTAGAGCTGGGCTTACACTTTTTTTTGTGGCATATGGACTGAGAACACAGGGGAACACATTTGTAAAAACAAATAAATATTAAGTGACTGTTGGACAGAAGGCTGGAGAAAGGGCTACCCTTTCAGCAAAGAAGCATCTGGAACTCTAAGGCAAACAAGTCCTGGAAACAAGCCAAAGTAGGAACTACAAGGAGATGAATAAATTCCACTTCTGAATAGTTTTCCTCAAAAGAGACTATAACTACAAGGAGTCCTGTATTTATACCCCCTAATCTGCTTTTTCTTACATGCAATGACACCATTTTCATTCCACTCATTTCAAGACACAATCAGGCCTATATAATTTTTTTTTCCAAAATGAATGTCTTTCACAGGCATTTGCTAAAAATTTTACTTGAATAAACCTAGAGCTCCTTTTAGCATGGCGAGTTTTACCCATTGTCTATTTTAATGCTTTGGAGCAGAAGGAAAAAAGATATTTGTCTAAATAATCCTGACATTTTGATTCGTGTGCACAGATGGTTAGCAAATTTTGGAGTAGCCAAATCAGTTTTAGCGTTGCCAAGAAAAATCTTAAAAATCTCACTTGTCAGTGGACGAATTGATAAACTGATCACAAAACTCATTCTGCTCTAGTGGAATGACCCAAGCAGCCACATAAACTATTATTTTTTGAATGAATAGACTCCAGCTTTACAAATTCCCTCTGCTCATATAAACTGCAGCTATGATACCAGCTCACACATATTGTGTAATTGGTATTAAATAGGGTTTTGTCTGCTGCAAATTGAATATGGTAAGATCTATAGCGTGTTATCATGTTTAATCCTGCTTTTAAAACAGAACTCCCACAGATGCTGCAGGCATATTAACAGTGTGGGTTTCTGAACGCGTGGGATTTCTGTGATGCTCTGCAACACATCTAACAATTCCTCTATTTGCTGCTCCTCAAATCAGCTGAGCTCTGCCAGACAAAGAGGTTCAGAATTCTTGGGGTTTCTGTTAAAATTCTGCATTCAGCAGGTGAGGAACTGAAATAATTTATGCATGGAGTAAAAAGGTCCTTCAAGACCAAAAAGTGATACCAAAGCATCTCTTCCTCACTGCCTGACCACTAATTTACGTTCTGAATTACATTGACCAAAAGAAGGAAGATGAGGTTTGATTATAGGGAGGAATTCTTCCCTGTGAGGATGGTGATGTCCAGACAAGCTGTGTCTGCCCCTGGATCCCTGCAAGTGTCCAAGGCCATGTTGGACAGGGCTTGGAGCAGCCTGGGGCAGTGGAAGGTGTCCATGGCACATGGAATGAAATGATTTTAAGGTCCCTAACAACCCACATCATTCTGGGATTCTGTGAACAAGATAATGATGACGTAAGAGTCACACTGCAATGAATCCCACATGTAGAAATTTCCACACTAGGGTGTTTTTTTGTCAGCTGGGTGTGACACAGTCAAATGAGGTCTCCCAACAGAGACCCCCAAAGTTAATTTCAGAGAAGAGATTGAAGCATCATTTTATATCTTGATCTGAAAGAAACTGTGTGAAGTTTCTTGGAAGTCTCTAAGTCACCTGCCAGCACTCAGTGCTGGAGCTGGAATTCCTTGGGCAGTTAATGAAGTACTATATGTTATGGACACTCTTGGAAAAGAGTGAAATCAAAGGAAATTTCCATGGACTGCTTTACCAGTATACACTTAGAGGAAAAACAAAATTACCAGGGAAAATGCTCAAATTTTTAAATGCCCATTACAATCGAAATCTGTAGAAAACAGTCCTAATTTGATTTGAAGTCAACTGCAAAGTTCCAGCTGGTGGGGTGTTCTTTTTTGTTTAATTGGAGAATCACACAGCCACTCCTGGCAACGATTGCTAATAATTATGTTTATACAGCTTCCCTGAACTAGTGGTCCAAGGCTAGGTCTGGAGACATTACATTATCTTTGTTTAGCTTGTGCTTCCCTCAAGAGCCTTTGTCTGAGCCTCCCTTCCTTTTTCATTTCCCCTCTCCAGCTCCTCACCCAAACGTGTTTGTGCTCGAGCTACTCCAAACCCTCACTGCTACTGTTTGCTTTGTAATCCCGACCTTAATATCTGTCGTAAAGTTCACACTTCACAGACCACATTGAGGAAGCATATTAACCTTCACTTCTTGGAGAAGAGAACAATAAATTGTGGGTTTATGGCTTTTCTGCTGCTCGCGGTGTTCGGGTATTTGCTGCCTGCAGAAGCAGATGGGAGAATCCTTCGGAGGATGAGTTGGGTTTGGGGGTGAGAATTTGCCAGCTGCAATGGGAATTGCTGTTATTGCCACGGAGCTGCTGCTGACCTTCCAAGCACAACCAAAGGCTGGCAAAAGGCAAAGGAGTTTGTCGCCAGACAATCAGGGCGACTAAACAAAGGACAGGAAAGGAACAGTGACAACAGGGGGAAAAAAAAGAAAAAAAAGGACTGGCAAAAGTGCAAGTTTACTGCCTGAGCCTACTTGGAGAGCAAGAGTGCTGGGAGGAAAATCAGATTTGAAGGAGCAGTGCAGTGCCTTTGTGTTCCTCCCCAAATTCCCACTGTTTGAATGATCAGTTCTGCTCACAGGCCCTTCCCCGCGCTGAACAAATGTCTCTCAGCTGCTCCCAGGTTATAAAGCAGGCACTCCATTGTTTTATGCACCACTGAAACGTGTTTATCTGGAGATTAAATAGACAACTTCATGTATTTCCTGACCTTGGTGGAGAGAAACAAAGCAATGAACTCACCCCTCACGAGCAAAGATAAATGCAGGAGTGTGCTGCCTGCTGCCACGCAGCGCATCCAGCCCTAATTATGTGATAAGTGGATGGACTCCGTGTTAAACATATTTTGCAAAAGTTCTTGAACAAAGTGCTTACACTGGTTATGCAGATAGCTGGCTGAAAGCCACACGAATACAGATGATTGTGCACACAGTGTGAATCTGGATGAGTGCAGGAACCACTGGCCTCCCAAACAATATTATTTCATTGGTTTGGTTTATTTCCTGGAGTTCTCTGTTGCAGTCTGTGCGCGGAATAATCGTATTTGTTTTTGCTTTCTCTGAAATTATATTCTACTCTTGAAATGCTACAGCAGAGTGTTTGTTGTTAAGGTCATTGGTAATTCAATCCTGAGTGGTGCTGAGCATATCTCATCACATGAGAAATCCTCAAGCCAGCTAGTTCTGATAAAAACTGACACACAATATTCAAGAAGTGTGAAAAAAAAAAACTTAAGAAAAACAGTAATTTCATTATCCAGATAGCCAGACTGTTTAAATAAGTCTTCCAGATGTCCTTAGTTTGGTAGCACCACAACACAACTCAGAAATATTAATAAACCTTCTTCTTGATCGTGGGCATTTTTCCAGGTTATTTCAAAGTGTTTAGAAGAGAGACAGACATTTGGAATCCTAATTGCACTGAGAGTCAAAGCAATCTGTGCTCCCAAACCCATTTTTTTGAACTCCAGTGAGCACTAGATATCTTTACAGCTACTTTATTAAGTCCAATAATATTTTTAAAATTACTTTTGACATCTAAAATTATTTAAGGGGAAAAAAAAAAGAGGGGGTTTCTAAAAGCCTGTTATTTAGATTTTTAGGTTCCTAAACTGTTTATATGATTTTGAAATCTGTTTTGTAAGCCATGACAGCTCAGAAAACTCTGGATGTCTTGAACTGTCCCATGGGTGAGACCAATGACGAACCATGAAGAAAAGGTGCAGCCACAGAAAATTTCATTTTTGCAGCGACAACAGAATGCTCACAGTCTTCATTTAGAAAATAAAATATTTACTGCTATTTAGATGTTTGTTTCCTTTCTTAAATTCTGCCTCTCACGTAAGAAAAATGTACCAGGTAACATCTTGCATTTGCTCTCAAGGAGACTTTTGGGCACTTGGAGGTATGTCAAGTGTGTTAGAGAACTGCTGCAAGAGGATGAAGTGGAAATAAAGCTGAGTGAAAAGGTCAGTGCAAATATTTATCTGGTGTAGAGGTTGCTGAAGGTTAAGATATGCTCCAGGAGCCTTTCTAGCTGTATTTACAGCTCTAGAAAAAAACAAGGGTGGCCAAAGAGCTCCTCTCTGGTGATCCCAAACAGTCCTGAAGCTGCTCTTGGTGCCAAAGTTCACTGACAGCTGGAGAGGCTTTGCCCTGCTCTGTTGAGTTTCTGTATGAATTCTGATTTCTCTGCATGTGAATTGTCTCTCAGCCCAGAAACAGGAGCCAAATGGAAATTCCAATATGCATTCTGTCCCTGTGATTCTGCTGTAATGGTTTCATCCATCCCACAAAACTATTCCTCCTCACAAAGCAGCGCTGGGGGAGTTTGATCCAATTTGAACAGGCTGCTGGAGTTTTAGATTGGTTCCCATCACTTTTTTAGGTCGTAATGAAGCTCTGATTCTTAACTATCAGCCTGGCAGTGGTTTGTCATCTGCTCAGCTCTGCTGATGCTGCTCAAGCACCTCAGCCCTTCCAACATGCAGCAGGAGAGAGCAGTTGGTGATGTGGGGAGAATCCAAACTGGTTTATTCTCCCCAACCCTGGCAGCTCCTGCTGGTTTTGTCTGTTCAGCCTGGTTTGTGCTGTGATTTCCATCCCAACAGGGACTGGGAGAGGGCTGCAGCCCTGGCCTGGCTCCCCAGCTGGGCTTTAGTCAGAGGACAGCACCTCTCTGGCTCTCTTTTCTGTCACCAGACAGACATGAAAAGATCACATTCACACCTTCAGGTTGTGAGATGATAAAGAAGGAAGTTTATTTTGGATTTTGGGTTTAAATAGAGCTTGGACTTTGACCAGCGATTGGGGGACGACGTTGACACTTTTCTGACCCCACTGGTCAAGCCAGAACTCCATCAATTTGTCTTTCCTTCAAGAAGGAATGCATGATTTGCAAAACATCATTCATTGTTTATGTTGCAATGCATGAGAAAGCTTCAGTACAGAGTGTAAAACATTAGAAGGCTGAAAAATCAGGGTGACAGTTTTCCACACAGTTGTGGTTCTCTCTAGAAATCTCTCCCAGTCTCATGTAAAGGCCTGTGGGAGGGGTTTAGAAGGGGAATCATCTGCCGCTAACAGGATTGTGTCTAAAGGTGTTGTCCAGCTCACTGGGAGTCCAGCACAGAAAGGAACAAAATTAATTAAAACTCCCAAAGGGCAAAAATTTCCCTGCAAGACAAGGTAGGAAGGGCTCAGAGCACAGAAGAAGGAGAGGAGGGATTGGTTGGCTTTAAACAAAGCAAAGTCAATAGGCAGGTCTGGTCTGTGTTGCCAAGGTCTGTTTAAAACAGAAAATAAAACTATCGTGTCCAAAAGAGAGACATTTTTGTAAAAGAAGTATAGAAAATTGATCCAGGAGTGTGAGAAATCAAGGCACAGAAATTTCTCAGAACCTCGTGCATGCAGGCCCAAATACAGGGAGAGACCTGAGACCCTGGAAAAGGCTTCCAGATTTAGAGACCGTGAGTAAGAATGTGAGTTTGTAGTTTCACCAGAGACATATTCAGCTAGGGAGTGGAAAGTTTAAAAGTTTAAAGTTAAAAATTTGGAAGTATTTATAAAGGTAAGAAGTTACAAGGTGTAATTCTGTATACGATTGTGTGTCATCAGATGATTGCTTAAGAAAGTCCACACTGAGGCAGAGACGTGTAAGACAAATTAAATAGGGATTGGTGGGAAAGTAGAAACCTTCTTTGTGGCAGTAGTTTATTGGCTAATTAAGCTTTAAAATACCTTGTAACCTGTGACCTTGTGACCACTGACCACCACTGACCACTGACAACCATTGACCACTGAAGACCACTGACCACAAACTCCTGGTGTTTGTGGTGAGGACGTTCTCACTCCTAGAGACTGAGGCAATAAATCATGTTTTAAACACCTCTCAGTGCTCCCATCTCTCTTAAAATCCCGACACAGGAGGAACTTTAAAATTGCTTTTAGCTCCGTATTTGTTCCTCAATACGGTTTAGCCAACACCAAGAACCAAGACAGGGACTCTCGAAAGCCTCAGGCCCGTTTCTCAACAGTCTGAGCTGCAAAATAAATCTTTCCAGATGGTGCAGTGAAAGCCTCACATCCTCTGTGAGCCACGAGCAGACGGAGGTGCAGATTGTCCTCCAGGGGCTGCTTTACCCCGTGGGTAACACAACTGAGCCAGGAGACAGCGCTGCAAGTCACCATAAATCATGGTGACAAGCAACCCAGCCACTTACAGGTCTCTCCAGGAACTGATGAATCATTTATTAAAGCTCCCATTAGTCATTCATTCCTCTTTTATAAACCATTTATCAGCTGGTATTCAAAATGTGAGCAAATCATATTTTTTTCACTTAAGACTCCCAGCACTAGTGTATCTCAGATCTCACCGTGGTGGTGTTTTGTCAAATTACATGAATTTTATTCTGTTCACAGGAGGAAAGATTTTCATTTTACCGGAAAATTATTTTCTAAGAACTTATACATTAAAAAAAAATTATACCAGGAAAAATATTTTCCCTAATCTTGTTCTCCCTGTTGTGACAGAATTATCTCTGTGTTGTGTTTCATTGTCCCAGAAACGGATGGAATTGAAGCTGAGGCTGGAAGTGGCAGAAAGAGGAATTGTGTGAATGGTTGTTCCCTGGCCAAACAAAGTCTCTGTTTGTTATGTGCCAGTGAGGGCACTGCGACAAATCCCACTTTTCCAGCTTTGGCTAAGGATGGGCTGCAGTCCCAAATCTGTGGTGGAGGAGAAATGTGGGAACGGGGGGCACTGCAGGAAAATCATCCCCTTCAGCCACACCACTGCATTCCTCTCTCAAGTGCCTGACAGGATTCACTAAGGAAACACAATATATCTGATACTGAGGGAAAATAACACATGGAAGAGCAGCAATGGAAGTTTTAAAAATTCAGGGCAGAAGATAAAGGCAAACAGAGTCAGAGGAATCTCATTTGTGAGCACACACTCTGCAGGCAGGAATGGAAAAAGTAGGTTTCATTGGACTATTCTTTTGGAGGAGGAAGAAAAGACAGAAAGGGGTCAAATCCACATCTTCCTTGTGTTAAAACTCTTCTTCTTCCTCCTCTAGGTCTTAGGCAGTATCTGGGCAGAGCCAGGCCTCCAGGAACAGACACGAGGAGAATTTGCCAGCTCGTGTCTTTCAGCAGATGCCACATTGTTAATTTTTCATCACACCACGGCCACAGTGACTCTGGACTAAAATCCCTTAACTGGACACAGTTAACTCTGGACTAACATCCCTTTTCTTGCAGGCCACAGCACTGCAGTGATCTGTCAGCCACTCTTCCAGTGACACAAGAGAAGAATTCTTGGTTTTTTAACGTTCTAGGTGTAAAAACAATCCTCAGCACCATTAGTGTCCACTCAGTCCAGATCACTCCCACCCACTCAGAGTATCCTGCAGGATGCAAACCAGGAATCAGATTTTCCAGAACAATCTGGGCCTGCTCCTTGCTTTGCTTCATTCCTTATTTTCACATAAGCAATCCCTCACTGCTGAACAAAATTTGAGCCTAAGGCCTTTCCCTGCTGGAAAGGAAACTCCAAAATCCTTCTCAACACAAAAATAATAGCTCACAAAATTAATTTTAAAACTTTTCCCACTACAGAAATAAGGCTGTAAATTTTACAAAGAGGCCACTAACTTTACAAGTATCTCTATTTTCAGTCTCTATAATTTAAATCTGGCACAGTATCCCAGCCACTGTGACCTTTTAAAAGGTAGACCCTGCTATCTCACCTGGGATTTTTGGGGGAACTCTTAAAATATTGCTCTATTTGGCATTAGAGATGAAATTATCAAAACCCCTGGAGGGAACAGGATTCTGTTTGCACACCTGAATGGATTTTTACAGTGCTCAGGGCCTATTATTAGCAGGAAGTGTAGATGTGAGACAGAACCAGACAGGCATTTTGGAGGCGTGTGGAGTGATGGGGCAGTGAGCAAATAATGAACTGGGCTGAATCCCAGGAAGCAAAGACTCATTTATTGAGCCATCACAGCACCCGACACACACTCAAAGCCCCCAAGGCTTCAGCTCTTCCTCTGCAGGAAATGGAATTGCTCTGCTGGATCCCAGCCAGGGATGCTCAGCTTCTCCTGGGGGTCCCTGACACTCCATGGATGGACTTCTCCTGGCCCAGGAGGGGGATGCAGGGAGGGGGAATGTAGCCCCTGGTTCCGTGCCTGAGATGTTTTGGGTTTCTGAAATTCTTTTCCCAGGGAATTTTCTAAACCGGAGAAAGGTATTTGTATTCATTCCTTTGTTTTTGTATTAATTCCTTTTGTTTTTGTTATTAATTCCTTTTCCTAGGAGGGACATTTGATGTCCCTATGGCCTGACCAATGTGACTGAAGAGGTTTGTCTTTGTTTCGCCAATCAAATTGGTCTGTGTAGAATAGTACGCAAGGGAGACAGATCCCAAAAATAAAGGAGTCATTTTCAGCCTTCTGAATCTGGGAGTCTGTGTCGTTGTGGTGTAAAACAGCGTCAGGGGAAGAACAAAATCACTGGCCAAGCACTCCCTGCTCCAGGAGAGGGACTTGGCAAAAGATCACGTAGGGATGGGACAAGTGGGAATGGCCTTTAGCTGAAAAACATGTAGATTTAAATTGGATATTTGAAAGAAATTCCTCTCTGTGAGGGCGGTGAGGAACAGAAAAGCTATGGCTGCCTCTGGATCCCTGGAAGTGTGCAGCCCTGGTTTGTGCCTGAGGTGCTTTGGTTTTCTGAAAATCATTTCCCCAGGAATTTTGTGTAAACAAGAGAAGTGGTTTTAGAACTGTAACTTTGTTTACATTCTTTTCCTTAGGAGGGACTTCTTGATGTCCCTCTGGTCTGACCAATGTGACTGAAGAGGTTTGTCTTTGTTTCACCAATCAAATTGGTCTGTGTAGAATAGTATATAATAGAGACACATCCCAAAAATAAAAAAGTAATTTTCAACCTTCTGAAGCTCAGAGTCTGTGTCTTTGTGGTGTACAACAGCGTCAGAAGTGTCCAAGGCCAGGTAATAAAATAAATAAAAGAAGCTGCACTCTGGAATCAAAGCCTCAGAGTTACTGAATTCCATCTCTCTCTTCAGAAGTTACCTTGAAAAATTATTGTCTGTTTCTTTCAGCTCTAATCTGAATCACTAGTATTGCAGCCTGTGGTATGCAACTGGTATTAAAATGCAATAACGAAGCACTTTCAGCAGAAAATCAAATAAAGTGGCATTAAATCAACTGATAGGCACCTCCCCCCTCTCACAGCACTTATTTTAAACAGAGGATCTGCTCCTGAAGGGGGCTGGCACCATAAATTAAAGGCTGATTTTTCCTGCCTTCCACATGGGATATGAATATCACTTAGCAAGGCAGAGGGAAGATTTCTGAGGTCATCTCTAAATAGTGGAAGGTCCAAACCTATGTCAAACCATTAAAAAGAAACAAAGATGCTGCTATGGAAAAGAAAAAAACCATGTAAGAAAAAAGGTATCTAGGAGCAGACTTTTGAAAGAAAACAAGATAATGCTGTCTCTTCACACCTATTTAATTTCCACGCTAAACCCCTCCAACTTTCTAGAGTATAAAGTCTCTTTTACCGTCACTGACAGAACTGAATTTATGAGGGTTTCTGAATTTCCACAGAAATTAATGCTGACAGTTCATTTGTGGCTAAGTAGGCACACAAATTTTTTTTGTCCAAATTACCAAATTATTAAGTCAAACAGGACTATAATTACAGAAAGACCTCTTCAAATGAATTCAATCTAGAAATATTTCTTCCAGAGAAGAATTCTCCAGCTTTGGAAATTCAAGTAGGTAAGACTCTGACTGACGTGAATTACTATCAATATTGATTAATCCAATACATTCTTATTTCTAAGTATACCAAGCTGTCCTTGTACACTGTTATTTTCCAGAGGGTTAAAAAAAATACAGCATTTCAAAGATATTTTAAATGTTGGTTGTCAGGAAACAGCTTTCAGAGCATTAAAAGCCTGATCTAAAAGGTAATTCTAAGGGAATTAATAGTTTGATCACAGTCACTTCATTGTCACTTATGCACTTGAAAGGTTTGGATCAGGCTCCCCATGATATTTTTTTCAGGTGATTGAAACACTATTGCCAAAATGTTTTACTGATTTAGTTATAGATATTCCCCCAGCAAAATTGTCATTGTTTCTACTTTCTCCTTCTTTTTTCCTTTTTATTCAAGTAAAATAACAGCAATTTGTTTCAATATAATCCGTTGCCAAATTGCTGATATTAGGCCGGGAAAGAAATTTTAAAAAGGCAAAAATATACTTCAGGCTAAATAAAAAAAACCAAACTTCTACAGCAACAGGTTTCCCTTTTCTTCTTCCACAATTATCTTAAAATCAGGAGCCCTCAGGTTTGCTTCTCATATTTTGGGAATTTTTCCTTAAAAGTTTGCAGAGCCCCAGGAAGCTTTTATAGCAAAATCTAGCCTGGCTGTCATTAGGTAAAACTCTTCAAACTCTCTCATTCTCTCCAGATACCAAAAAAAACCAGACTCACAGTAAATGTAGGGGATGGAAGAGAGCAGTGTGAGCAGGGCAGGTCTGGTGGAGACATACAGGGAATTCCCTGGTTTTGGGGTTTAGCTGAACTTTCCAGGACCCTTCAGCAGAATTCAATTTATAGGGAAAAAACCAACCCTTTCCTTGCAAATTCCACCTGTAGGTTAAATTTGAAGCTTTTAGGGCTGGAGCTTTAATTGCAGAACCCCAAACTCTGGCTGGCTCACAGGGGAAGTGCTGTAGACAGGAAGAAAATGTTGTTTTCATCCACAAGTCCTGACCATCCAGAGCCTTAAGCCAGTTTTGTTATTTCCCCCCCACAGGAGCAAAAGGAGAAAGTTTCCATCAGCAAAATTTATTTTGCAGGTTTGCACCCTGCTAGCCAATCTCTAAATGACATTTTTTTTATTATTATTATTTTACCTTGTGGTTGCACTGTGGTTTGGAACTGATGCACACACGTTTATTAAGGTGGAAAAAAAAAGAAAAGAGCAGCTCCAGGAAAGTCTGTCACACCGAGCTGAAAACATTCTGTACGTGTCTTCTTCCCTTAAAGAACATCTTTATATTTAGAAATGAGCTAATTAAGATCATTTGCACAGTTTTGTAGGGAACAGATGGCCAGTTCTTACCTCCTTCTTGGTGAATTCTGGTGCGTGGTCATTCTTGTCATCAATGAGGATGGTGGCAGTGGCTGTGCCCGTCAGTCCCACATCCTTCCCACCCATGTCCTTGGCTTCTATAACCAGCTCATATTTTGGGCTTTCCATAGTCTGGAAATAAAAAAAAAAAAAAAAAAATTAAAAAAAACCCCACAAAGACAACATGCTACTTTTAATTAACATTAAAATAATATTTTTTTTCAAAAACCCAAAACTTTATTTGGCCTAATCAAATGTAGCAGAGAAACAGATCTGTTATGAGAGTTTTCCAGAAACACAAGCACAATTTTCTATGAGATCAGCTGCTACCCTGGAAACCTCATTTGCAATCCAGCATGAAGGTGAATATTGGTAAACAGAACATAATTTATCCTGTTATTTAGGAAGATTAGGAAAGAGGTAAGAAATTAAAATACACTTGCTCTTTAAGAGTAAGCTCTGCCTTCAGTGCACCAATATTTAGCAGCTTGCTTCATCAGTGTTATGATGGGTACATAATTAAATACTAATGTCACAATCTACATATAAATTCACTTTATTAAATCCCATTCATTCTGGCTATTAGCATTTAGACTGGTAATCTAAGTTTGCTCCACTGCAAGAAACAAAAAAGGAGTTTCCAAAATGGGCAGAGACTTCCAGTCATTGCCCAAAATGAATGTGCAGAGTGACATTAATGATTTATATTGCTGATATCAGATTGCCACATCGTGGGTACCTATCTGGCTGCCCACCTACAGCAAAATCCAACTTAATTTCATCTCATAAAACAAAGCCTTCACGTGGAAAAAAAACCCATTTGTGGTCAGTTCTGGAATGGGAATGTGCCAGCCTGTTGTGATAGGACACAAAATAAAAATGCTTGTTGACTCCAGTCAGAAGGCAGTAGAAATCAGAAGGTTTTATTTACAATTTATCCAGCCCTTTTATAAGGTGCTGTGCTAAAAAGGCACATTATTGGTCCATAGGACTGACACCTCTCCCATTGGCTCAGTAACAGAAATAGCAAACAACACCTGCTGTTGTGGGAAAGGAATATTGTTTACACAAGGTTGTTTTGGGAAAAACTGTTGAAAAGTTTCCCTTGAGAAGAGCTAACTCTAGCAATATCCAGAGTCCACATCAGCCTTTGGGAATCACATCTGTTCCATCAGGGATGAGAGCAGTTGTGTTTGGAGGCTGGGCCAGGGCTGAGCAGCAGCTCTGCCAGAGGGAGCTGCCCTCAGCATCAGAACCTGCTCCTGCAGAACTCATGGGAATTCTGACACGGATTTCATCAGGACTGGGAATTTCATTCGGATGGGTTTTGTGTGGCTGCCTGGGATGGAACCTTCTGCTCAAAGCCCATGAGAGCAGCAGCAGCACAGGGGACACAGGGGACACAGGGGACACGGATGGGGCAGTGCTGCAGGCACCTCTGAGGCTGCACGGTGAGAACATTGCATTGACCAGAAATGCTCACCCAAACCCTCCTGGAAAATAAACCTGGGTCTCATGGAGAAAGCTGCAACAAAGCCACTGCTTTTGGAACCTTTTGGGACCTTTTGGAACCTTTTGGGACCTTTTGGAACTGTGTCTGCAAGAGCCCAGCATTCCCAACTTCGACATCCCTCATCCATGTCCTTTATCCAACACTTTCCCAGGGAATTCCAGCAGGGACACAGCCCAGCAAAGTGACCCCTTTTATAGCCCTGGTTTTGTGCCTGAGATGTTTTGGTTTTCTGAAATTCTTCTCCCAAGGAATTTTCTGTAAACAGAAGAAATGTTTTTGTAAACTGTACTATGTTATTAATTTATTTTCCTAGGAGGGACTTCTTCTTGATGTCCCTCTGCTCTGACCAGTGTGACTGAAGAGGTTTGTCTTTGTGTCACCAATCAAATTGGTCTGTGTAAAATAGTATAAAAGGGAGACACATCCCAAAAAATAAAGGAGTCAGTTTCAGCCTTCTGAAATCAGAGTCTGTGTCGTTGTAGTGTACAACACCATCACCCTTGGGTCATCCAATCTACTCTGTTTTCCCAAACAGTGAATTTTGCATTATGTGTTTTCCTGGGCACATCCCACCATCTCATTTTTCAGAGAACACTTGAGAAGGAGATCCCAGCTCCTCAGTACATGGATTTTGAAGTGTTTTTAGTCCAAGAGAGAAGCAACCACCTCAGCTGCTCATCAGATCAGCTATTATGAAACAATAAATTTGCATGTAAAATCAACAAGTCAAGCCAGAAGATAAATTTTGTTCTAAAACCACTAGGACTGCTGGGAAATCAGATGCCACTGCCACACAGGGGATCCTAAGAAACGTATTTCCTGAAGTCTTACAACATTATTCCAGGAAATTCATCTCAGAAGACGGCAAACAAAGAGCAGGAATTTGATTTATAACATCATAAAAATCTACGCAAAGAAGTATTACTGACAGGTCTGCAACACAAACTCACACCATGGAGGGGAACTAAATTTACAGTTTTCATATATTTGTTTCCTAAAGTGCATTAAAACCTGAATGAGACTTCTCTCCCCTCCCCTAGCTCCAACTTTTTCATTATTTTGATTAGAAAGTCATTATTATTGTATGGAAAACTTGCAAAGCCATTTATCACTTCATGTTTATAAGCCTCTTTGCTCAGAAAGAAGCCCATTTTTACTCACAAATTGGCCTTTTTTCCTTTGAAAACCGTCCCATTTTCTATTGAAAGCAAGCCCATTTACGCTGGAAATTGTATCTGCTGCAGCAGAAATGTCTGTGACAGGAGTCCAATGTTTAAGCTCATGCAAAATGTGAAAAACATTGAATTTTGAGTAGTATTTCATATAATTATGAATACTTCACACTTCCCTGCTATGTAGCACTTCCTACAACTCCTTCTGACACCAAATATTTGCTTTGTTAGAGGAAGCAGCTGCTAACAGATGCAAACCCTGAGCTGAGGCTTGTTCCCATCAGAGGCTCTCTTTGCACTCCCTTGTCAAGGACCTTTCAGAATTCTCTTGCTCCCAGCCCAGCACTGTCAGGAAGCAGCAGGAGTTGTTTGGAGCACTGTGATTTACCAAAACCTGCATTTCTGCAGACAGAGCAGGGCTCCCTGTGCTCCCAGCAGTCCCATTCCACAGGGATGATGCTGCAGAGGGGCTGTGCTGGGGGTCAGGGCTGCTCTGGAAAATCTCACGGCACCTGCTCAGCATTTCCACCTTCTCAGGGCTCAGATCTTTGACCCCAGTGTGGTCTCTGTCTCCTTTTCCTCCCATCTTGTGAGGAGTAAATGCTGCTGGAACGTGGAAGTGGAAGAGAACATCCTTCCTTCCCCATCTACATCCCTGCCCAGTGCAGGTGAGCCACAAATGCAGCACCCGAAATATTCAATGGGGTCCCAAAGTTTTGGATGGAGTCCCAAAATGTGTATCATTTTGGGAGCCCACAGAGACTCAGATATGTCCCACCAAGTCACTAAACCCAGGCCTGCTCCTGAGTGACCTAAGCAAAAACAATCCAATCAATACCACTCGGGTAGTGAGATATTAGCAACAGAAACCAGCCCCAGCTCTCAACAAGTGGGGTCTGCAGCTCCAAAGGATAATGGATTAGTTTAATAAATGAACATCGAGTCGCTGCTGGTGTGGCTTATTATTTATCAACTGTGACTTTGTGGAGTGTGACACTGTTGAGAGGGTTTGTGTAATTACAGCAGGAGAACTGTTCCTTTCCTCATAAATTTTCCCTTTAGTCACTCAGCCACGGCAGGGGTGACACTGCCGACTCTTGTGGTTTGCCAAGAAGGTGAGCTGTGTCCTGAGTGCTTCCCTTCAACCATCCCCTCCCTGCCATGCCCACCAGAGTTAACATTCCCATCAGATCCTGCTCCCCTGAATCACGGAATTCACAAAATCACCAGGTTGGAAGAGACCTTCAAGATCATCGAGTCCAACCCAGCCCTGACACCTCAACTAAACCACAGCACTGAGTGCCACATCCAGTCTTTATTTAAACACATCCAGGGAAGGTGACTCCACCACCTCCCTGGGCAGACCATTCCAGTACTTTACTATTCTTTCTGTGAAAAACTTTTTCCTGATATCCAGCCTGTATTTCCCTTGGTTCAGCTTGAGGCTGTGTCGTCTCATTCTGGCATTTACTACCTGGAAAAAGTGACCAACCCCACCTGAGCACAGCCACCTTTCAGGGAGTTGTAGAGCATGATAAGGTCACCCCTAAGTCTCCTGCTGCCCTGGCAGAGCTGCTCAGCCCCACAGAGCAGAGAGAGGCCAGAAAAGGCACTTTTTCAGAGCTGAGCTTCCTGCCAAAGCCAGCAGGAGCTAATCACAACACAAGGAAATAAACAGGCACTCACAGTTGGAATGAACCAAGGGAGAGATTTTGGGTGATGCTGAATTAAACCAGATGATGGTGGGTTTCTGCTGGATTTTGATCTTTCAGTGTTGCAGATACAATAAAAAGTTGTTAGTGAGTGAAGGGAAGCAAGCCCTGGCTGTCAGTATTTCACAGGAACAGCCCAAGCCTTGGTCTTGGCTCTAGGGGATCCAAATTCAGCTGGGCTTGGCAGCACCATCAGAGCAGTAAAACTCGAAATGTGAAGTGGGAACCAGTGGAACTACTTGGGTGATTACAGGGAAGGTTTAGGGCCCTTGAGGCTGTGATTCCAGGACTGCAATCACTTTAGGAAGCCCTCAACCCAATATTCCTCCAGTGCCCCCCTACAAGACATCCATGGATTGCGTATTTTGGACAGGGCACGCTCAGTACCACAGCACAAAGACTTCCTTTACTGCTTCAGTCCTCATCCAAAAAATAAAAATATAAATAAATAAATAAATAAATAAATAAATAAATAAAGAAGGAGAATAGAAACCCCCAAATTCCCAGAAAGTTGCTGAAATCAAAACAAACTGTGTTTGGGAAGCAAACAATGCACAGAACATTCAAAATCCTCATAAGATAAGAATTTTAAGGATCCTTTCCATACTCATTATCAATAGCGAGTTTTCTGATTATTCCAGAGATATTTGTGTTTCTGCAATGATGCAACACTGCCTCGACTCTTCTGTTTATAATTCTGTTTATGAACGACGTAGTCATGCATAATACTGTATCAGGAGTGTGCTGCCACATCCTATTTGGTACTAATGGCTTTATAATATAATGCTAACCAGAAAGGAAAATTCTTCGGATTGAAATAATTTCAGTTGGTGCTAAATAAATGCTTGTGCTCATTTAAGATGATAATTGCATATAATGCATACTGAATATGTCTTATTAAGACATAATCAATGTTCTTGTTGAGTAACAATATCAACATTAAATCTAACATTATCCCAGAGTATGCTTGTCAGGATTTTTTGACATTTGCATTTTTTGACAAATGCAAAATTAAAAAAAAAAAAAA
>VWZU01013444.1:143690-180301 GCA_013397095.1 Sterrhoptilus dennistouni | reverse complement strand
AAAAAAAAAAAAAAAAAGTGAAGCAAAGTGACTATTAGCAGCTCTAACAGACATAATGCTTTGATAATTATAATATCAGCATTTATTTTAAATGCCAGTTGCTGCTGCTTAAAAAGGGCGATATACACAGAGGCTTTGCATTTAGAGCTTGAATTACAGTTTGATGAATAGAAAAAACCCAAACTATTTTGTAACATAAATCCTCTTTAGCTCACCAATTTCCAATTTTTTCATATCATAAAGGAAGGTCTACAGTTTAATCACTGTAATAATATGCTTCTGTTATGAAGAAAATCAATATCTATTTACTACCCGTGGGAGACGTGGAGTCCATGGGTATTTCTGGAAGCAAAAGGAAGACTAAATTTTCTCCTCCAGCAGTAGCCATTAAAAAAAGGAAAGAAGTTGCTCCAAAGTGTTTGAGCCAAATTGGTTTCCTGGCCAATTTATTTGTTTTCCATCATGATGAAATCTAGGACTATTTAATATATAGGGTGTATAGGATCAAGACTTTAATTCCTCATAATTTACACATTTATTTTAAATTATGCATAAATTTGCACATTTTATTCTTCATAATGCTGGCCTAACCATAGGGGTTGTGTACATGGATGAGTTTGTTAACATTTTACATGAAAATACAGGAATTTTAGGGGTGTGTTTTCAACAGTCTGTGTAAAATGGTAAGTTTTGACAGATGTAAAAATTAGGATTTGGATATTGAATTATTATCACTTTGTAGAAGGCTGTACATATTTGCATCCTGGCTGTTATATATATTAACATAAATATTAATATAAATAAAAATATTAACAAATATTAAGGAAGTTTCCTTACATGGATGATGATATTGATAAGAATTTCTCCTGAGGTAGAGACCATCAGCCTCTAGGACAGAACAATGGCTGAAGCTCAGGTTTAGTCTGAGATATTTCCCCTTAAATCACTATTCTTAGTTAGGCTACTACTAAAATTAACCCCATGAAAGAGAGCAAATATTCAGTATTCTAAATAAAATCCTTAATTGTTATAAAAGACACAACACCACTGAAGCTGGTGCCTCTACACTGTTTTTTTTACCAGGCAAAGATATTTCCCTGCATGACAGAGGGATGTTGATCTGCAGCAGCTACTTGCTAGATGCTTATGGTTTGGGAAAAAGATAATTTTCTGTGGCAGCTGTGCTAGAAGTATAAAGCACTATAATAATTTTTAATAGCTTTGGAGAATAAGAATCACAATGTTCCAAGAAAAAGTACTTGCTGTCAAACATACTGAAATCACCCTTTTCTTTTTAAAACACAAGCTATGTTTCAGCTTTCCTCTTAGACCAATGTATGTAATTTTTATTATTTTTTTCTTTTTCAGGCAAAAAAATCCAGTTGTTCCCCATAATTAAACAGCGCTGCAGAAACCTTTCACTCCAGTGTGAAAGCATCAATTATTATGTAACTTCTTGTGCTGATTTTAGACCACCTAATCACCCATATTATTCCACACTCAGAGGTGCCAGGAGCACAAAGACAACACTGAAACCCTCTGTCAGCAGCAGACAGTGGTGGAGTGAGGGTCTGCCCCCCAGGAATGGCCTTGATTAGAGAAAATACAGCCCCCACTGTGGTCTGTGAATGGCCTTGATTAGAGAAAATACAGCTCCACTGGGGTCTGTGAACAGCTACAGACCCTGCGGAGTGCAAACACTCCCTGCGTGTGTGGGGTACTGACTGTCCCTCCTGGGGCTGTAAGGAGAACACACAGCCATCCCTGGTGGGACAGAGCTCCTCTGGGATCAGGAGCATGGCAATTCCTGGGCTCAGGATCTGTGGCAATTCCTGGGTTCAGGATTCATGGCAATTCCAGAGCTAAGGATCCATGGCAATTCCAGGGCTCAGGATCCATGACAATGCAGAGCTCAGCATCCATGGCAATTCCAGAGCTCAGAATCCATGTCAACTCCATGTCACAATCCATGTCAACTCCATTACAGTTCCAGAGCTCACAATTAATGGCAATTCCAAAGCTCAGAATCCATGGCAATTCCAGAGCTCGAAATTTAGGACAATTCCAGAGCTCGGAATTCATTACAGTTCCAGTGCTCAGGATTAATGACAACCCAGATCTCAGGATTAATGATAATCCAGATCTCACAATTAATGGCAATTCCAGAAGTCACAATTGATGACAATCCAGAGCTCACAAATCCATGGCAATTCCAGAGCTCAGAATTCAGGACAATTCAGAGCTCAGAATTCACAATAATTTCAGAGTTCACAATTCAGGACAGTACAGAGCCTGGAATTCATGGCAATTCCAGAGCTCACAATGAATGGCAATTCCAGACCCCACAATTAATGACAGTTCCAGAGCTCAGAATCCATGACAATTCCAGAGCTCAGGATCCACGGCAATTCCAGAGCTCAGGATCCATGACAACCCAGCTTGCTGGAGCTCCCCTGCCTTTCCTGCAGCCACAGGATTCTTTTGGGAGAGGAACCATGGAAATCATGGCACCTCTTCCCGTGTGCTGCATCAGAATCCCCCTCCCACAGAGCCTGCACCAGAGGGAGCCTCCAGCCCTCCCTGCCCAGGCAGCACTGATATTCTGGTGCTTTAAATGGTACCTGGCACTACTCCTATTCCTCACAGACTCCAAACCTACCACTCTTTGTACTCCAATTTCTGGATAGAAAGCTCTGTATGTCATCCACATTAATGAACTGTACCCCAAAAAATTCCCAAGGATGGACTAGGTTACATCATTTCCCTGGTGCTTAACATTTTCCAAAGCTTCATGCTGAGCCCTGCAACAATTCTAGAAAGCAAAAATCTTTCCAAGAGTTTTTCCATTAAAATCAGAACATAGGGTTGGAGACATTAAGAGTCTGACTGACAAGTGTAGGAGGCACCATTCTCGCCTTTCCTGATTATTACACTGCTAAAAAAATATCACAACTACCACACAATCTGCTAAGTTTTGCCTAATTATATTTACAAAGGTAACAATTTGGACAGAGCATATGAAAAGAGCTGTGTCTCAGAATAAATAAGTGTCTGCATCAGGACACCTGGCTGGGTGAGGGAAGGTAAGAAGCACTTCAACTTTTTCAACAGGACTTTCAATTTGGGTGTCTCCACTAGTAAAATCTCAAGTGAGCTGTCAGGAGCACTCAAAATAAGGAATTCCCTTCAGTATTACAAATATTTACTTCAACAAATCTTTTTTTTTTTTTCTCCCCCAAATAACTGTGTTGCTGTAACAAATGTTCCTTTCAACAAATCAATATATTTCCATAAAAACTGGTCTCCTGCAACACCCAATCAGCTCTATTTGCACTGTTAATTATATATTTCATTTTAACAGTCGCAATTTGCAATTCAAATAATCCACGGGCCAAAAGGTATTTGCTGAAAAAAAAAATTGGTCAAATAATTTTCAGCTATTAACATATTAGAGCCGTACAATCTGTTTGCAGACAATTTGCGAGGAGAAAGGAGGGCAAAGTTGTTCTAATAAATTATTAGTTGCAAATTATTGGATCATTCCTAGTCCCCGCCGTAGGTAGGAATGAGTTTATTTAAATAGAAAAATATGAAAGTAGCGACAAGTTTCTCCTACACAGTAACCTCAAATGGCTTTTAGTAGAGACAGCTTTTGAAATATCTCCATATAGAAATCCCAGTGCCAAGAGAATTCCCTGAGCCTGTGGAGGGTCCAATGAAATGGATCAGGACAGAGATGAGCAACAGGGTTCTTCTGGAACTCTGGGAGAGGAGAAATCAGGAGAAACCCCAAAAGCGTTCAAGCCTGGAAAGAGTCTCAGACTGGAATAAATCAGCACAGCTCCACTGGCTTCAAATGGACTTCCCAGGTTTATTTACACTTTTATTAAGCTTTAACTTGCCCAGTTTGTGAATGAAAAACTGGCAGGTTCCCATAGGTTTGTATTCTCAGGGTGAAAGGCTGCCTCCAAAACACCACGGCACCAACAACACAGGAATCAAAGCCCCCAGAATTCACATTTTGGAGAAAAGCCCCCAAATCCCCCAAAACAGGAGGATGAAGGTGATTCTCCCTGCCTTGTTGCAGGTATAATCACATAAAAATCAGAGCAATCTGCAGGTCTCACAAGAGGGTGCTTGTGTTTGTGCAATACAGCCCGTGGACACTGGGGACAAGCCCAAGGCACGGACCCACAGGTGAGGGGATGACCCCAGGCTGTAAAATTTCACACAGAAGGAACTGATCAGCACTGCCCTGATATTCAACTAGAGGATTTTCCCTGGGCCTCAGCTATTTCTCACAGTCCCAAAGGCTGTGACACCACAGGAGTGTGGCACTCACAAAACCAGGATGAGCCATCCGAAAGCCTTTTGCAGAGGCTTCTCAAGGAGGTTCCCCATCCTTAACCCCAACCAGCACCTCCACGTCCACACCAGCTGAGCACCATTCCCGTGCCCTGTTTACACTGGAGGACATGAACCAGGCTCTTTGTCTGCAAAAAGAAAACAGGATCTTTGCACGGCAGCTGTAAGATAAAAGTTTTCCCTGAGTTTCAATTTATAACCATCTAATCCTGTATTTTCTGCCTAGGCAATAAAAGATAATAAGTTTTGTGATACCTGCCTCATGCCAGACTTTTAGATGATGTGTTATCGAATGAATCGAAATGCGGCTTAGCGGGTTAACACCAGAAGTCACATTCTCACAAATTAGGCCCACTTAAGGCCATATTTCCCTCCCTAAACATTCCAATTCCCCCAAGGGAAAGCAACGTGACAAAGGTCAGGATGGAAATTGCGTTTCTGCTGTGTAATCTGCTTTGCAAATTTGTATCAGTGGTCAAAACGCCTGGAAAACTCAATTACTGACTTGTTACGACAACCGTCCATCAGCAGCCCTGGCAGACAGGGGTTATTGCTAAAATTAGCACCCTAATGCAAAAAGCATATTCTATCATTCCAGATGTACAGGCTTTGCTTGATGTTTATATTGTTAAATATTAATGGAAGCACCGTCTATTATTTCAGGCAAATTATCAGGAACATAATAATCTATTTAAATAGGTGCATTGTCAGTTGGGGCTGCAGGGGGAAAAAAGCCTCTGTGTCTGTTTGAATGCCACGTTTCAAAGTGGTGTTCTAATCAAAATAGTCATCAAATGTTACTTTTAATCACTATTATAATTTTTCCTTGAACTCCCATTTTTTATGCAAATCTTATTTTAGAGTTTAGTGTTCTATTGGCAGCGATAATTCCAGGTAGCTTTTGAAAGAGAGGACCCTGCTGAGAGTGTAATGGATCAGTAAATGATACCAGCTTTGCTTGTGGACAAAAACAATTCTGGTGGCTGCATTTACATTTTCGTTGGGTTGTACCTGCGGAATACAAATTGGCCTAATTCTAAATCATCCAAGGGAAAATGATGCAAAATGGATTTCAATTACACTATTTCTGTTTTACCAAAAAGCTTATCGCACTATGGGGTGAAAAAATCAACCCCTCCATAAGATTTGTGTTCTGATGAAAGATGTAACAATGGAATTTTACATTTAAAATTTCTCCAGTCAATTTCATTCTTTTCTTTCTTACTCCTACACATCTTTTTATCACTTCCTTTCATGATAAAAAAAATAATTAAATGCCTTTTTTTGGAAGTCCTGCATTTTCTGCTTCAGTTAAAAAGTTCTCTTTTTTGCTAGACTTCCACAACCCTACGTTTATTTTCTAAGAGCATCTGCCAACCAAAGAGCTTCCTACCATCATCCTTAAGTAAGGTTTTGTCTTCTTACAACCAAACCCACTTTTGTAGGCTATTCTCACTTTCAGACTTGGCCTGTCACTGCCTCATGCAGATCTTGCACTGCAGTACAGTTGCTTCTGTGAAAGAATAATTTACATGACAGGAAATATAGGACAGGTTGCTCAAATAAGAAGAAATAATGCTGCAGTATAAACTCAGTGTCCCTGCTGTGCCTGTGCTACTCAATGTCAGAAATTTCTGGAGGCCTGGTGCTCTATAAAGTAGTTTTACACACAACTTTCCTTCAGGAGAACTCCCAAGGAGCACTGGAAAGAAAAACAAATTCTTGCTAATGTGCAGAATTAAGAAAGCAATGGAGATAAGCGTTAATGACTGAGAGAAATCCACTGGTTTTGTATTAAAGGAAGACAAACTGCAATTAAAGGAAAAAACATGTAGCACCACGAGACAGAGGGGAGGTGAATGCAGGAGGTGGGATACGAGAGGGGGTGAGCAGAGGTCAGGGAACTACAATGGAGAGAGCTCAGAAAGAGTTCTGCAAACTCCAAGTCCCATTTCCAGGCAGTTCTCGTGGACTAAAAGCAGTGAAGCCAACAAAGGGGAGAACGGTATGGGAGGCACTGGTAGCAGGAGTGGGAGGAAAGAAAAGCTGAGCCCTTTGAAGGGCTGGGAAGAGACATCCACAATATTATTATAAAAGCACTTTTCAAAGGCAGGGAGAGCTGAGCTGTAGATCTGAGCAGCACTTCCATATCCAGCCCAGCCCTGGAAGCACTGGACTGATGCTGTTTTACACCACAACAACACAGACTCTGACCTTCAGAAGGCTGAAAATGACTCCTTTATTTTTGGGATGTGTCTCCCTTTTATACTATTCTACACAGACCAATTTGATTGGTGAAACAAAGACAAACCTCTTCAGTCACATTGGTCAGACCAGAGGGACATCAAGTACAAGTCCCTCCTAGGGAAAGGAATGAAAACAAAGTGCAGTTCACAAAAACACTTCTGTTGTTTACCGAAAATTCCCCGGGAAAAGAATTTCAGAAAACCAAAACATCTCAGGGACAAAACCAGGGCTACACTGTGCCTCGGGGACAGATTTCAGAACCACAGCCCTGTCCTGCTCCCCTCCTTCCTTGCCCTGAGGGTGGAGGATTTGGATTTTGCTGGGGCGTGGAATGTCTTTTAATGCTCCATTAAGAAGATAAGTAAAAGACAAGAGAAAGTACAAGTTCTTTACATTCTTACATTGTATTAATTTACTTGCCTACTGGAAATTGCTAATTTATGTCCAGCTATCATGAGTGTCTTTTAAAATCTGTGTATTGAAAAGTTAAAAATGGTACTATATTATCAAAATATTATTCATTACTTCATATGTATCATCTAGAAGACAGAAACCCACTTATGATCAGCATTAGTATATGTTATTTTCCATTTTAACACTACTTCATCATCTACCTGACCACCATTTGAAATCTATAACTGCAGTTTGGGTGCCCCAGCTCTGCCAAATCCACATCCAGCTGTTCTGGAGAGGGAAGTGTGCAGTCCCTGCTGGCTGCTGAGTGCCTGAGGGGATCCACACATCCCTGAATTCCCAGGATGGCCTTTGAGTGTGGCTCACGCAGAACTGCAGCACACACAAATGTGCCCCCAGCCAGAGTGTTTGGATAACCAAGCTTGGCCACAAGCAGGGCAAGAGCTTTGAGAAGCATGAAACAAACTGGGTCAAAATCCAGCCCCTCTTAGACACACATAGACAAATGTAATTTTGTGTTGCTGGCAGCTCCTAAAGATCTGCAATTAAACCAAATAAATGGCTGAGGCACCTTTCAATACTTTCCCAGTGTCTGGAATTCATCCGTGAAAGCTGAAATTTGCATTTCAGCATGTGCTCCAACAGGACATTTGATACTGACCTCAAGCAGCTCAAGACCTAATTCCTGCCATTTCTGCAGCCCACAGGTTGTGTGACATTCTGGAATGCACTGCAACCTTTACTGAGCCCAAGAAACTTTTATTCACATAATTAATTTATTTGCACAAATCTCTCACTGAAACCAACACTGAGCTGCAGGATCAGGTTCATGTGCTGGAACTGCTCCAAACCACTTCTGCAAAATGGGAATCAAAGCAGGCCCAGCCACCGTAGATCTAATGGGATTTAAACAGAATTAATATTCAATACGAAAAATTGTGGTGTGTAATCATAATGACAATTCAAGCTTAACAAGAGCGGCACAGTAATGAATGAATTAAAAGCAATACACTTTCTCACTCTCAATAGAAGTGTTTGAAACTGTGTTTTAATACAAATCCGCTGTTTGAACTGAGATTAACAAATATTAGTCTCATTATAAATTTTAATATTATTTGCATAAACTTTATTGAGAGAGAAAGGAAAGGAAGAAAGAAATTTCAATTTCACAAGGAAACTGGAAAATTGAATTCTCTTATAAGCCTATCTTAAAAGTCACTTTAAGTTAAACAGATTTCCAGAGGCAGGAAATGCTGAGTTAACACTACAACAAATTGGAAGGGAGGCTACAAGTGAAACAATTAGCTTAATAAGCAGATGGAGGAGATGCTTCTAAAATTACTGCCTTTGTCAAATGTTCAGCATCCTAAGCCTGGTAAGATGCTGTTTATCAAAGCAGGAATGCAATTGCTGGTGAAAATGTGAAATAAAATTGATATTATTAGAGAGGCAATGTTTTAGAGCAGTACACAACTGAAAGTAAAGCAGAATAACAAGAAATCAGCACCGAGGTTTATTCTCCAGGATTCAAAGGCTGGCAACAGATAATCAAGGAAGAATTCACTTATCTTCCAGTGTTCTCCCTCTCCCCAAGCTTTGCCTTCTCTGTATCTACCCTTGTTTCAAAAATATTATTTGACTAAAAATGTGGGTTTTTTTCTCGTGAAGGAGGATCTACAAAAGAGTGTCAAAAGACGATGGGTTTGGACTCCACTGATTTCCCTGGACCTGAGGTTTTACTTTTGGTAGGTAAAATGGATTTATAATATCCATGGAATTTATCAGACACATTATTTTTCCCAAGTGATTCCAATTCCAGCTGGTGAAGAACAGCCTCAAACAGCACCCATTTGAGAGGTCATTCAGCTCATTCATCATCCTGAGTATTCCACTGAACCCTCCCTACAGAGAGATAACCAACACCTCGTTATTTGGGCCATTATGGAAATTTCCCCTTACAACACACTTAGGAAAGGAGCACTTTAAAGGAAAATGTCACAGCACCAGGAAAGAAGAATATGCAGCTTTTAAAGTGTCTCCAAACAGTGGTAAATTACAAAGAATTCTTTGATTATTCCTGGCAGATTGAAAGATTATGTTGAATTTAATCAATATTTTTGAGACATGGTTCCACAGAACCCAAGCCTTTTAACCAGAATTTTATAAAGATGAGACATTCCTCCATCAATATTGAGCCCAGACAATTGATCTCTCTGTTGGAGTAAATATAATGTCTCCAAAACCAGCCCAACATTAAAAAAGCATCACATCCTGCCCTTAAAGTTTATTTACAGATGCTCCATTTGCCAAAGGTCAACATGCTCCTGACAGCATCCAGAACCTCTCCCTGCAGGGATCAAAGCAAATATTACAGGATCTTTGACTGGCATGGAACTGCTGGAACATTTTCCAGCAATTCCCAAAACGACTGGCTAATAATAAAGACATCTCTGAATATAATTCTGTCCTCAAAAGGAACTGTTAGAATGTGCAGAGGGGACTGGGCCAGGAGAGCTTCAGTTCCACTTGCAAGGATAAATCCAGCAGGTGCCCACTTTGTACTGTTGGTATCCAGTGACTTGGGAATTCACAAGCTGCTCTTCCATTTGATGCCTCAAGTTTTAGTTTCTATGTATTTCAGATTCTGTGCTGCCCAGGGGTGCAGTTCTGAGCTCACATTCAGTGTCACTCAGATCTGCACAGAGCAGGGACACAAAACAAATCCTTTTCCTCCTGCACATTAAAGATAACTGTTACAAGTTTTCAAACCCAGGAGCACAAACAAGGGTGGCTGAAGGGAGGAACAAGAAGAATGAGACCTCACAACCTGAAGCTGTAATTGAACAATTAAACTCCAATATGCAAATGAACCAAAACTTACAAAAGTGTGAGACCTCGTGATTGATCACTCATTTGTGACTATTTTGGGTCCATCTTGGGTGCAGCCCTGGTCAGGCCCTGTCCTGCCCAAGGTGTGCCCTAAACGCCTTTCAATAAATATCTACTTTATTCTCTGGCTCCGTCCAGTCTCTGTTCCAGGTCAGCCTTCCCAAGGCATCACATTTACCCCTTTCCCCACACAGACAAGCTAACAGGAAATGCAATTTGATTATAAAATGAAATTTCTTGATTACAGGTGGAAAAGGGATGGGAGAAAAGCTACACAGAAATCCACACCTACAGTGAAGGGTATTACAATAACTCCCACATCAACAGTTGTATGAATTCATGTCAATAAACATGTTTAGGAAATAACAGTTTAGGTTAAGTAACTTAAAAAACCCCAAAGCTTTCATCCTCACAAGTGCCTTTTTTAGCAGGCACTAATCCTTGCACTTTTCCCCAAGCCTTGCACGACAGCAAGGCTCCAGCTATCAAAGGACACGTTATTTAGATCTGACAGTGTTAATCTTGCTGTGCAAGCCATCAGTTTAGCGTGCATCAGGACGCCCAGAAGTAATGAAATGTGTCCTTACATGCAGATCCTGACGTGTGCCACAAACACCCATCAGCTGCCTGCAGCACCACCCCACGGGCAGGTTAATTGATACGGTGATGGATGGCAGGACTGCAGGTCGTGCTGAAAATCACTGCATCCACAAACAGATTGAGAGTGTTCCAGCCCCTCATCTGGAGCTTTAAGTACTTCCTCCCTTTTAGTTATAAATGACAAGATCAAGAGTCCTTTCCTGTTTGTATAATGACCTGCACAATTTCCTTGCTGGCTGATTCACGTGTCCCTCCTGTCCCTCTCCAGTCCCCACTTTGCCCAGCTGGCTCCAAACCTGCACCTGCAAGGTCGTGTTACCCACAAATCCAACATCACAGGCAAAGAAAACAATGATGCCTTAAGTTTGAGCTTTCATATTTGCAGACTCTGTGCTGCCCAGGGGGGCAGTTCTGAGCTCACAGTCAGTGTCACTCAGCTCTGCACAGAGCAGGGACACAAAACAAATCCTTTTCCTGCCGCACACCAAGGACAACTTTCAGGCCCAGAAGCACAAACAAGGGTGGGCTGGAGGGAGGAACAAGAAGGATGGGACCTCACAACCTGCAGCTGGAATTGGACAATTAAACCCCAAAATGCAAATGGACTATAACTTATAAAATTGAGAGACTTCATGATTGTTCGTCCATTTTGTGACCATTTTGGGTCCACCTTGGGTGTAGCCCTGGCCAGGCTCTTGTCCTGCCCCAGGTGAACCCTAAAGGCCTTTCAATAAATATTTACTTTATTCTGTGGCTCTGTCCAATCTCTGTTCCAGCTCAGCCTTCCCAAAGCATCAACAGCATGTGTCCTGCTTGTTTCTGCTGGCGTGGCTTCTGTGTTTCAGTAGTTTTCTTGTTTGAGTATTTTCATTTTCACTGAGTGTTTCAGTGAAATGAAGAGTTTAATTACCTCAGGAGGCAGCAGGTGTGGCAGGGTTTCAGACAAGGTCAGCTTGTCACTAAGGGTCTCTACCTGGAACATTTGCCTGACAATTTTAAAGGCAATGAGCTTTCTAATAAGATATTTGCATTTCTAGTTTGATTCGGGCGTATCTTTGCCTATTAGGACTTCTGAGGAAACAGCATCCAAGTGTTTATTTTCCTGAGACCAGCTTTGAAAGCCCTCTAAGCCTCCTGGAAGTTTGTTTCTACCATTTAATTGCTATTTTGTGTTCGGTGCAGCAGGGCTCTCTGATGCTCACACAAAGGTTGAGGTGTAACTACTCAGATGCAGTTTTTACCTGGAGGACAACAACTGAGCTTCACTTGGGAAAACAATAAGAAAAATAAAATCAAAATTCATTATCAACTTGCCCTAAATTTCTTGATGGCCAAGCAACACACAGCTATTTTCTGAAGAGGCAATAAAAATATTGTGATATTAAAGAGATCATCACACACACTTAGAAAATAATCTTTGTGTCTTCAACCTTTGAAGGCCTGAGGAAAGACCTCTGTTATTCATGTTGCTGTAAGCTCTGTGTACCTTCCAATTCTTTATATAGAAAGCTTAATGGCCGTGGATTATTTGCCTCATTGGTTATGGTGCTTGGAAATAAAACAATGAGAAATATTCATTATAATGCTCCCTTGTATTGAACTTCCACTTGGCTGAAGTATTAAAACAAGCTGCAAGGAAAATTAAACCTCGGAAAAAAAAAATGGCAGGTTTATTTATGGACATGAGAGACAAACTAACAGCTGTGTTCCTCTTGGTTTGCCGTGGTTATACTGTAAGAGTTCTCTGCTCTGGGCTTGCTGTCTATCCAACAGGTTTTTGTTCTCTCCTATTACTAGGTGGCAGCCTAAGAACAGGAAATATGGGGTTAGATGGGAGGTGAAATTACAAAAAAAAACCCCAGCAACAACAACCAAGCTACCAAATGACTGGAAAGAATAAGAAAAAAAAAATCATTGTCATATTCAGTATTTCAAGAAGAATCATTTGTGTTGTCAAATTTGAAGGTCTTAATAATTAGGAAATCCAAACCAGACGGACTAAAGAGTAATCTGAGAAAAAGATATTAATGGAATAAAAGGTTTTGGCTGAGGTCTACTGAGGCAAAATTTATCTATAATTTCTTCATCAGTTATTATAGATTATGGCAGATAATTTTTAAGAAACTTCTGCAATATATTTTGACCAAGCCAATATCAAAATGTCATCTCAAATGGTACAGAAATATTCATTCATATTATTTTATTGTGACTAAAGATCAGAGATTTATCAGTTGATTATAGTTTGCCGTGTGGAATCAATAACATCAAAGAGGCAGAATGATCCCTAAAAGCTTTAAATTATGCTCAGCTGAGAAGTTAAATATAGGCTTTAAATGAATGCATGTGAAAAGTGTACACTGGATATCTCTGGATATTGACAATTTATTAGCTGAATATTCACTAATTACCTTTTTAGACATCCTAATGGCCAGTCTTTCTGCTGTCAATAAGCTGTGGCTGTAATCCCAAAAATGCTGCTGTAGGTCAGCACTGAACTAAATCCACATCACTCAGTAAAAGTGGTGAATTACTCTGCAGGAACTGGAATTCCTTAAGCCCTGGTTGGTGCATTTGATGACTGTCTCATTAATAACAGAGCAAAAACGCTTCAGGGATTTATGGTGGCAAGAACTGATGATTAAATCCTTTTTTAGATTTAAGGGTGGCATGAAAGTGCCATCTGAGATCCAGGAAGAGCGATAGGGGTTTCGTCATGCTTGCTTCTTCCTGAAGATAAGGTGACTCCTTTCCCAGCACTTTTACATTTCATCTCTAAAGTGAATTAATATTTTTAAAGGCCAAGCTTGTGGTTTCATTTTTCACTTTGACAGGTTCTGAAATGCAGATAGATTTGATATCATATGGAATACTTCTCTTGTTTTAGTTTAGTCATCTTTTGTTCTAATGCCACGGAACAAGCCACTGACTTTTCAAATGACCCTGTAAAAACACCAGATCAGAAAACAAAGCTGTTCCTGTCCAGCTGGGAAATCACCTTCTCATCTTGAGGAAGATGTTTTTGTTCTTTTTTTTTTTCCTTTTCCAGCAGTTTCTTTTTAATCTGTCCTAGCGAGCGGTTGAACAACAAAGGACATCTTTGAAGAATCCCGTTGAGATTTATAATAGTGAAAATCCTTAGCGCTGAAGTCCAAAGGTGACAAGACAACAAACTGCTTGTCCCACCTGTGCCCTTTCATTCTCCTACTTGGTAATTATTTTGGAGAGGTTTGCAATGCAAAAAGGAAGCACCAAACACTGAGATGTAAATAATTGCAATATGTAAATAGAGATGCCTGTAGAGAAAGCTCTAAGTGAAGAGAGGGGACCCATGGACTGTAGGAATAACCAATGTCCTTCTGTACATCAGGCCACAGGAGATGGCAAACACTCCCTAGAGAAACAGATTTGCTCTTTTGAGGAGAATATTGTTTTATTTGCCAGGGAAAAAGATACCTTGCTGTCACTTTTGGGGAAGAACTGGCACTTTTAGAAAGTTTTGCCTCTCAACTGCCTGGATCACCCTAGTGTGCCCAGGGGAAGAGCTGATCAAATCCCAGCCTGTTGAGGTATTGAACTTATTTTTGCAGAGCTGCAGGTAAAATCTCTTTTACAAAACAAAACAAAACAAAAACAAAAAAAAAAAAAAAAAAAAAAAAAAAAAAAAAAAAAAAATTTGTTTACTAGACACTTGTCTATATAATACATGCAGAAGTGCAAAGGAGGTGTCAGCAGGGTTTATCTAACACGTGCATTACAGCATTAGCATGATGTGCTGACTATGCAGAAGATATAATTTTTTGGTCTAGAAACTTGCTCTAAGTGCTGCAATTTTGATTTTTAAATTAGCTATTAAATTATAATATGTGGTTTACTAAACAGTAATTAAAATCTAATTTTTATTAATGCTGTGAATATTAATCCATCCCAGGTTCATTTGATTTATATAATTCTTATAAAGCAATGCATCGCTGCTCTTCTGAAATATTTTTTTTTCTGTGTAGCATTTCCTCCAAGAGAGACTGGAAAAGATCCCTGTATGCATCCAACAGTTCTCAGTGTGATTTATTTTTGAGAAACTAACACCATATGGGCTCTCACAGCATCCACTGTAATGGCATTGGGCACTGGCTTATTTTTCTGTGCTGTTTTGTAGACTCTGAGGACATGAGGTGAATGCAAAACCTGCCTGGAAGGTATCAAAGTGATGGAGTATTAGTCAGGAGAAGAGAAAACTTCTCCAAGTGATGATTGACTGGGGATGTGTTTTCCTGCAGACATTTTACGTTGCATAATGAAGCCATAATATGAGCATAGATTATTCTGTGTCTTCATTAGAAATTTAAACAAGCTGTAAAAGCACTGAGGATAGACCCCAACGTGCACAGCAGAGCTCAGGGGGTGATTTATTATCATCCTAAACAGAAGCAGAATTGGACTTGACACGGCAAACTTTGATTCACCTGCATCAAGACAACTGCATGTCACTAATTCCAGCACCAGGTGAGGCCCAGAATACAAATTAGTGTTGGAACAGTGTTTACCAAATGCTTCAGTTGGTTCTAAAACAACAGGAGAGTCATGACAAGATGGAAATTAATTTAAAAAAATTCAAAAAAATGTCTGGCCAGTATCTGATGTATCTATTGCAAAGTCATTCAGTTCTATTGTACAGCTAAAAGGCTAAAATTTTATCTTGACTTGATTAACCAGAAAACACAAATCAGATGGTACAAGACACAACACTGAAAAATTTATGTAGCAGCAGGAGAAAAATGAAGCACGGAGCATTTAAATGTCTCCCCAGGTCACAGAGCAAATTTGTGTCAGCAAATGATTCTAGAATCCTCACTCCCAGGACAAAGCTGTAATTGCAAATCTGTGCATCTTGGAACAGTGGCTGACTCCTAATACAAAACAGCTTTTGATTTAGCAAAGACATTCAGTCCTTTGCCCTGCCCTGTGCAGGGAATAAACCGAGGCACGGACAGATTTCTGTTTGGGCATGGGAGGATGAGAAGGAAAAGAGCTTTTTAAACAAATGTCATGTATTTACTCCAGTGAGCACACAGCTCAAACTCTGACCTGAAATCCCTTTCAGCCACGGGCACATTTTCAGCTGCTGCTGAACTTTGTGCTGGGAACAGAGAGCTGCAAACCCAGGCAGGAGGACTCAGCGTGGAGCACAGGCAGGGCTCAGTGGGCAGCACAGGCAGGGCTCAGTGGGCAGCACAGGCAGGGCTCAGTGGGCAGCACAGGCAGGGCTCAGTGGGCAGCACAGGCATCACACAGCTGGGCAGGGGCAGCCACTGCCATCAAGGTAGAGCAGAACCCTTTTTGGGTTTCCATTTTATTCCTCTTTCAGAGCAATGAGGGGCTCTTTGGCTTGGATTAGTAAGTGATCTCATCCCCTGGCACTGGCAATAAATGAGCAGGCAGTTCCCAATAATGAACAATTTCTGACTGAAACTGATGGAAAAGCCTTTCTGTGTTGACTTTTGTGGCAGGTGATGCTGTTCCCCAGTTCGTGCAGGGCTGAGTGCTTTGGATTGGAACTGGTTTTAAAGTTCATACTCTTTGATTCTGTCAACCACCACTAAATAATCAATAACAGGTGCCCTGATTTCACAGAATGGTTTGGGCTAGAAAGGATCCAAAAAATAATCAATTTCCAACTCCTCTGCTGTGGGCAAGGAACCTTCCACTAGACCAGGCTGCTCCAAGAACCTGGCCTTGAACAATTCCACAGCTTCTCGGGGCAATAAAGAAGTTTTTCCTCCCTTCCTTCTGGGAGGAAAAAATCCCACTTTTGTACACAAGTCAAGCATTCAGAATTAAACAGGTTCACCAAATATACTGAAATAGAAGTGAAAATATCAAACTTAGGTGCTTTATGTTTTAAAAATGGTATTCCCTTTCAGATTGGTGTGTCTGAATTTCAGAATCCTGCTACCTCATTTCAATCTCCTTCCCCTATTTTCTTGCCTTCTACCCGAGCTCAGTAATATCTGTCACTGTCTCCTCTGATAACAAATCCCTCTGATTTAATTTCTCTTAATTTATTCACTTTTTAAAAGGGCACAATAAACAATAATGGCCATTGAAAGACCAAAAGTGAGGATAATGAAAAATCCAGTCACCAGCAGTGCTAACTGCAGTCTATTATTAACCTAATGATGTGAGACTGCTTAAATATGATAAAACTCTTGTTAGGAGTTAAAGCTAAGACTAAATAAATATAAAGCCTGCCTCATTTAGATCATTTGGCCTGTCGTTTCATTTAAGTTAAGTGAGAAATAAATTAAATATTTTATGATCTATGCTGTCAGGAATTCCTTAACGTTCCAGATAACCATGCCCTCCTCACTCTGCAGACACAAATCTGAAGCTGCATTTATCAGATGGGTCCATATTATATTTATCATTAGGGGCAAAGGGAGAAGTTCAATTTCAGTAACATCTGCACACAGGGGAAACATCTTGGTTGACAGCACAGCGCAGGCAGCCAGAGTGATGAATTTTTTATGTACCACCTACAAACACTTTGCAGAAGAACTGAGCATCAACCTGCCCCTGAACTGCTCTGGCTTGTGCAGCCTCCAAGGCAGAACCTCACCCTGAGTATTGATCCTGGGCTGCATATTGCTCCTGTCTCTGCTCTTGCTATTTTGGGAAAGAAGTGTTTTTCTGCTCTGAGATCTGCTGATGGCTCTGATTCCCCAACACACCCCAAGGCACACCCAGCAGCAGCAAACCCAGCAAGACCAGGGATGGCAGAGTGGAAAAGGGAGCAGAGGGAGCAAAGGGATGTTGGTTGATGTCCTGTCATGACTGGAGCCCTGTTGGACTGTCAGCACAGATAATTAATGCCACCTCAGCCATGTGCTGAGGCAGCTTCACTGATCCCAGTCCCAGCAGTAACCTGCTGGATGATGCTGCAGCTCACTCCCTGCTCCTCCTCAGCTGGATTTTTGGCCAGAATGTTGTCATTTATCCACAGAAATTCTACTCTTTTTTTTTTTCTTTTAACTTATTCTCAGTCTTGTCTTTCTAAATATATTTGAGTCATGAGGCTTTACAGCAGGTAACTGAACGCATTGTATTTAAATGGACAAAAATGTGCTCAAGAAAAACCAAAGCAGCGCAGCTAAAACCTTCTCCACCCCTCTCTACAAGCACAGGGTTCATCTCCCAGGTCTGTTGGACAATGCAGATTTGTCTCAGGCTGTCCTGACTTATTAACTTGCCAGCAAAAATAAACTTCAGGGTATTATTGCCATCATTTATCCAACACAACTCCCAGTCTGCCCCTGCTGGGTACTGATGCTGTTTTACACCACAACAACACAGACTTCAACTTCAGAAGGCCGAAAATTACATTTTTTATTTCTGGGATGTGTTTCTTTTATATATTATTCTACGCAGACCAATTTGATTGGTGACACAAAGACAAACCTCTTCAATAACATTGGTCAGAGCAGAGGGACACCAAGAAGTCCCTCCTAGGGAAAAGAATGCAAACATAGTACAGTTCCAAAAATACTTCTCTTGTTTACAGAAAATTCCCTGGGAAAAGAATTTCAGAAACCCAAAACATCTCAGGCACGAACCCAGGGCTACAGGGTACCTGTGACTCAGTCAGGAGGTGACACTTGCCATCCCTGGTGGCTCAGTGGTCACTGCACCAGCTGCAGCTGCTCTGGGTACTTTGTCCTGTCCTGTCAGGGGCTGTCACTCCCTTTATTGCCTTATGCATTTAGAATATATTTGTAAAAGTAATCTGTATTTGTAAAAGTAACCTGCTGAAATATAAAAAACTTTTTTTTATCCAGAAAAGGAAAACGAGTGGAAAAATGAAGATATTTTTTATAAGTTGATTTTTGCCCACTCTACCAGCAGATATTGTGGTCAGATTAGCTTCTGTTCTGATTATTTATTATCCCTTGGCTTTTAAATGGTTGTGTGTGTAAATCCCTTGAATATAAAGTATGAATGGAAACATTAGTTGCTATAAAGGTGAGACTGATTGAATGCCCAGGGCATCCAGAACTTGTGAGAAATTATAACATCTCCAGGAAGAGAGGAATGGTTGAAGCAAAAGGTGCCTTTTCTCTCTTTCTTGTTTCTCTTCCTGTTATTAAGAAGTTAATAAAACCTAATCCTTTGTTTTCTAGGAGTTCTCTTTTAAGAATAGATGTTACAACTAAGTGCAGAGAGGGAGTTGTCTTAAAAGTGTGGCAAAAGAAGATAGAAGACAAAAAAAATTAAAAGATAAACAGATATTGCAGTGGGGTAAAATTAAAAGACAAACAGATACTTTTAAGTATCTACAGATAAGCAGAGGGATTTGAGCTATTGTACAAATATACCAGAGAGTTCTCCCAGCCCCCAAAAGCACGAGAGAAGCCCTGGCAGTTTAACTGCTCTATTTCTGTGCTTACAAGCAGCTGCTCTGCACATCATCCCCAACACCTCTCCGAGGACAAACCATCAACCTCCCCCCGGCGCCACCAGGGACTGACTTCCCAACCCAGACAATTCTGCCGGGCTGAAAGCAATCACAAATAAATTATTTTAGTGGAAAACAATCTAAATCTGAAGGCTGCCATGCAGAAAAGAGCGTGTGTGGGAGATCACAGGGGGGACAAAGACTTCAAACTAGTGCATTAACTTCCTGAACTTCCTATCACTTACTCTTATGTCCCTCTCTATTTAAATGATTTCCTATTGAATTGCTCAGCAGTGCCTCCCCATTACAGTCTGAATATGTATAGACACAGCAGGTGGTTTAAAAATAGCTGCAAGTGTCTTGAAAAAAAAAAAAATATATCCCTGGAACGTATTAGGTTGGTTAGGGAGAATTTTAATGGCACCTACAGCAATTTACAGTTGACAAATTTTTATGTTTCCGCTGCGCAGGAAAACCCAAAATGAATTATCTTGTTTATCACTGGGAAAAGGACAGTAATGAAACATGCTAATTTGGGAAGGAAAATTAAATTGCAGCCAAGGCAGTCTTCAAACAGGTGCCATCCGAATCCCATTTGTTCCACCTCGGACTAATAATCTGCAATATTAAAGGCACAGAAGTGTCCCACGTTCACCCAAAGAGATGTGAGCAAGCTCTGCACTGCTCTGCTGCTGCAAAAGCCTTCAGCCTGCCTGCATTACATCTCAGGAGGCTTTGCAAATTACATGGTGAAGGGATTTTCTCCATGGGATGTTAAGGAATAGCTGCATCACCAAATAAAGAGCAGCACATTCCCCAAACTACAGCCTCGGCTTAAATTGGATCCCTCCAAATACTTGTGTGGTCATGACAATGACCTCTTCCCAAAATGCAGTTTATGGCAGAAACTGGAAAACAAAACAAATTAAAACAAACAAAAAATCTGAGCATTCTCTAAAGATATTTTCTATTCTTACAGCAGTATTAATGCTCTTTTGGAAGATGCACTTTTGGTGCCACCATTTGCTATCAGTCCTGACTTAAATATATTTCCACACACTCTACAATTTTACTTCCACGGCCTTTGATTAGGAACTCCCAGGTTTAATTCCTGAGGAATTGTAGTATTAAAGTATCTGATGAGGAGGTGATGTGTCACTCTGTGGAGACACAGTTATTGCTTTGGATCTGCAGTCCCTCCTGTGGCCACCCACCATCGTTTCTAATTATCACTTCAAATCACACAAAGCACATCCCCTGCTATGCACAGAAGGCAGGTGGGTGAGCAGAAATCTATTACAAAAACAGGCCTCCAGGGAAGGAGAATTACACTGGGCTGTTTCTCTTGGTTTTCAGAAAGTAGAACTGTTAGCTGCAGCCATTCTCCTGGAACAATTTCAGGGTCATCCCTGGGACAGGAAGGATCTCCCAGCAAGAGGTGGTGGCTACACCACAGAGAGAAAGTGGTGTGTGTTTCAAAGCAGTAAAAAAAGTAGAAAACCAGCAATTACTCCAGGATGATAAACATGATAAAATGCCTCCAGGACAAATCAGCTGTATTTTTGTGAAGAAATCCTGAAAATATGTGGAGAGAGAGTATGATGGCTCACAAAGCACTTCCTGAGTCTGAAACGAGGATCTGGATATCCAATGGATGGAGCAGAGTTTGGTTTGGCATGAGGATGAACACATTTGTTAAAGCTGAGCTGGGAAATTAGGGAATACAAGGTAACTCTCAGGAGTAAGTTGTTAAGAAACAAGCAGAAAGTTCTGTGTCAGGACATATATATCTATAGATAGATAAATAGATAGATAGATAGATAGATGATAGATAGATAGATAGATGCACAATTGCTCATTCTAACCTAATTTATTAACTCTCATTCAGCAAAAAGAACAAGCTTTTCCTACTGCACAGCCCCAGCCACATGAGGTAAAACTCAGAGTATCAAGGAAGGTGTTTCAGCATTTCTTTTCCATACCCTCTTCAGTTTCCCCTGAAACTGTCCTCCAGAGTGCTGCAACCTCTGTCCACCCTGCTGAGAAAGCCCAGGCTCTCACCTCTGCCTGTATTTCCCAATGGTTTTGCTTTTCCTATACTCAAAATAACTACTTACAAGGAGGATTAAGAAGCTTTTATCTCAAGTTCATACAGGCCTGTGATATACTGGGGTCCTGACCCAAGACTGAAACTCTTGGAATAAACATGTCCCAAATGGGGAAGAATCCCCCGTGACAGGGTCCAGGTAAGATGTGACAACAACAGCTGCCACAAAAGCACCTCCAGATGTGCCTCTCTGACATGATGGAGATTTGAAGAGCACAAGATGATTTTTGGTAGCCATCAGTTAGGAGGGAATGCCTCCTGAAGGAGTCTCCCATGGCTCAGCTGGACTCATTAGCTGGGATATAGAAGCTCTGCTGCTGCCTTTGAGCTGCTCAGGGCACACATTTGAATCCTGCATGTCTGGCTGGGATGGAGCAGCCAAGCCCCCTGCAGCAGGGTGCCTGCAAAGCTTTCTTGGTGTAACAATAATGAGCATCACACACAGAACTGGGGTGGTTTAAATCTCACGTTGCTCTTAGTTAATTTGTATTTTTTTATATATATAAAAGCTTCATCACAGAAGTGCTAGACTTCTTTTTTGTCTTGCCTGGAATGGTATAGTAGCACAATAAAAAGAAACTGTGTGGATCTTTTATGTAATCAAAGCTATTCCCCCACGTCACCCAAAAGGTAAGACACCCATTTCTCAGTAAAGACATAGGAGGACACACAAAGAACTCTCTCAGTTGCAGACATGATAACAGTGAGGTCAGGAAGATGCTATAATTTCACCAGACTGTTACAAAACCAGGCTTTTAATGTACAAGTTTTATACAAAAGAGAAAAAGGAGGCAGATGGTGAGCAGGAAAGAATGAACAAATACAGCATTCTACTTTTTATGGGTCAGGGATGGGAAGAGCCTAAGAAAATAAGGCTATTTCAATGTTTCTTTGAAAATCCGACTCTCAGTTCCTCCACTCTCTTTTAAGGATAGGATTAAAATGTCAAGACTCCATGGGTGGGAAACAAAATAACAAAAAAATAAGAAAGATAGGTGTGTCATGTCAGGGAATTTCTACTGGACCCTAAAGGAGAAAACCACCAAAAAAAATCCAGGAGACTGCTCTGGAAAACCAACTGAAGCCATCACAGTGAATTGGGATAGGGGATGGATGTGGTTCAGAGGGGCAGGTGATGTTTGCACACCACCAACACTCAGGGGTGTGAGAGGCTCCCAGTCAGCCAGGCTTTGAGGCAGAGACAAAATCACCAATCTCTGAACGGAATCACAGCAGAATGCAAATTGTAGTGGCTGGAGCAAGGCTTGGAGGGTGTGCTGGGTGGGTACTTCCAGATTTTGCATTTGCTTAAGGTGAAAATGCAGCTTTAGAGGGTTAAATGGATTTATAAAAAGCTTTGGTGAAAAAAAACCAACGACCTTCCCTCGCTGAGCACTGTGCACTCTCGGTAGGGATCAATTTTCCTCTCCCTCCAGCAGCTTTCACTGCCTTCTCAATCTGTAACAAACTGGTTCAGACCTCCCAGGAATTCTCTTTCTCTCCATAATCACTCAGGCTTGGCTGGAGATCTGCTCCCTGCCCTTTTTCTGTGTCCTGTTGCTTCCTGCAGGCGAGGCTCAGCTTTGCTGGCTTCCTCCTGTGCCTGCTCTCCTGACAGCTCTGTTCCCACATTTACACACCTTGCTGCTTTCCCCAGAGGAAGAAAAACACTCCTGTCACTGCTCTCTTCCTCGTGCAGGAAACGAGACAATCACCATCCCTTTACTTGCCAGCCTGCTGTGGTGACAAATCATGATGTGCCCACCCAAAAATGAGCAAATGCTGCAGAAACACCTCCTATCCCAAGGGGCTGCTATGAAGAACCTTAAAAGTACTGGGACAAGGAACTAAGAATGAGAGAAAAGAGAAAATAATCAGCAATGGGGTGAAAAGAAAAGCATTTGACAGCTGAGAAGCCACCAGTGACCTCTCTGAATCCTGGCCACATACAATCCAATGTGCTGATCATGTTCATCCACTTCATGAAATTTTTTTTCCACTTTTACTGCATAAGACATGATCTTTGTCCTCCTTTTAACTGGTTAGAAATGGGCTCAAGTTGTGCCAAGGGAGGCTTAGTTTGGATATTAGGAAGAGTTTCTTCACTGGAAGGGTGGTCAAGCGTTGTAACAGGCTGCCCAGGGAAATGTCCTGGAACAGTTCACCAACCCTGAAAATATCCAAAAAACGTGTGGATGTGACACTTGAGGACATGGGTTAGTGGTGGCCTTGGCAGTGTTGGGTTAGTGGTTGGACTCCATGACCTTGGAGGTCTTTTAATGACTTAATGACTGTTTGAGTATTAAAAAAACCCTTTTAATCAGGATCTTTGAGGACCATAATTTTTAATTGGGAAGAACCAGTTGCAATGAAATATGGATTGTTAAATATTTTCAGCACCACTTGGTCTGTTAAAAACAGAATGACGTTCAAGTTCTAATAGAGAAAACACAGTGAAATCTTTCCAGGTGGACATTTTGACCATGCCACTGTTGCCTTTCAATTTTTAACATTTCCACTTCATCCTTGTGCTGATCCAGATCATCACTGAAAACCAAGCAGGAGATGAAACGTGTCCTCTGTCCCAGACTAACGAAACTTCTCCTAAAAATTTTATTTTTATTTTTTTTCCCCTGATTAAACTTCAGTCTTTAAAGCTTCCAAGCAAGGTTCAAAAAGCTTAAAAGCCGTCACAGGAATCCCTGCATTCTGATGAGGTTCTTTAACTCTCCCACCCGGCAGCGCACAAGAGTCCAACATAAATCACACACGAAAGTCACTCTGCTGCCAGATGGAACCCATTTGTTGAGTGCTCGGAAGACAAGGACCTCCATCTCATTTGAGCATTGCTTCTTATTAGTCACAGGTCACTCAGTCACAAGATGTTTCCAGCACCTAACACAATGCCGTGGTGACAGCAGGTTCTGTGCCAGGAGGGGAGTGTTGCCCTCTTGGAGTGGCAGGAGCTGCTTGGGGGGCTGTGGTTAATTAATATGCAATCAGCCTGATCTGAGCTGTGCACAGCACAGCAGCCCCTGCTCCAGCAGGCTGAAGGGAGGCTGTGATGCTGTTCTACACCACAGCTGCGGAGTCACTTGTGCCATTAAAGGAATTTCCAAGTGCTTTGCCTTGGAAAAGTGAAGATTAAAGATCCCCCTCGCAGGTGTAACAAAGGCTTCTCCCCCATGGATCCTTGCAGACATTGTGCAATCTTCTCTCTGGGTTTGGCAAGTCCATCACCCACCCCGTGGTACCCCCTTTCCCTGTTTCCCCATTGGCTTTGGGGCCTGGTGTCCTGTTCCTCTCTTCCCTATGGTCACTTGCCCCCTGCCCTGCCCCTTGTACCACCCCCAAACCTCAGACCCTGGATAACTGAGGAAAACCACACGGTCCCTCTCTCTGGCTCAGGATTTGCCTTCAGCACATGGAATAAACACTTGCTGGAAATTGATATCTGGGGCTGGGAGCCTTCTGCCCCTCTGCTGAGCCAGCGTTGTAACGTGCGTGGCTGCGTGAGCTTGAATTGCTGCCTGAATTCTTCTCATGCAGTTTCTCTATGGACAGGTTGACTGGGATATAGAAAGGCCATGGCTGCACTCTGAGAAGACACACTGTTACACACGATGACACAAAGATTCTGACTTCAGAAGGCTGAAAATTACTTTTTTTTTAATTTTTGGGATGCGTCTCCTTTATATACTATTTTACACAGACCAATTCGAATAGTAAAACAAAACCAAACCCCTCCAATTACATTAGTCAGATGAGAAAGACATCACGAAAAAGCCTCTCTTAAAAAAAAAATAAAATTTGCAGTTACAAAACCATCTCTTTTTTACAGAAAAAAAAAATCCCTAAAAAAGAAATTTCAAAAAAACCTAAAACATCTCAAACGCAAACTGGAGCTACAAGGCTGCACCATCTCCTGAGCTGCTCCTGTTTCTGAAAGGGAGAGCGCAGACGGGCTGGATCCCGTTTGATGCGCCGTCTTACGTCTCTTTTTACTGCATTTAAAAATTCCATTTCATTATGTTCATAAAAGCTGCATCCATCACGCTGCCGAGCCCAACAGCTGCATTGCATGTAGATATTGATACCCACAGGCAAAACCCTTTTATGGGACATCTCATGGGATCAGAGACAGAGGCTCCAAATGTTTCGACTGAAGCCGTAGCTGGGATGACAAATAAATATTTGAGAGGCACAGACATGTACTCAGGCTTTCCACTTTTGATTCCTAAATAAAGTCTATAAAACATGTAGCTATGCCTGGAATCAAATGCCTTTGTGCCACACACACTGAAACTTATCACCTGGGTTTTACAGCAATGCTAGCATCCATTTAAACAGACAACTTACCCTAAGATTCTATCAGTGATAAAGAAGATTAGGTTTAATATTTATTACCCTCCCTGATCCACATTTAAAGCAACCACAACTGCTGATTTCTGCTGCACAAGGGATTATCTGTGTGAAGTTTCTAACCAAGTTAAAGCAGAAGTTGTCCAAAGTTGCCCAAAAAAGCTTTTTCTTGGGGGTTTTCTAGCCCAATTTTCCATTTATGAAAACTGACTTTCAAAATGGTGGCCTGACTTGTGAAAGTGCAACTTGTACTGTCAGAAAAATGGAAAATACACTCCAAAGAATTGAGCTCCTCATTGCAGTTGAATTACTGCATTGCCTAAGTACAAAGCTGAACTGTAAAAGTATAAAATAATGCAAAAAGTCACTAACTTTTTTTCTATTAATTACAATATTAATATGAATATCTGGAAGGCATTTAAGAACAGAAAATGAACACTCACAGGGTTTAATTTAGAAAACTGTGTAAGTATATTCAAGTTCAGTATATTCATTCTTTACTTGCATATTTGAGTCATGTTTTAATAGTGATTTAAGTAAATTCTATCAATTCAAATTTCCTAAACTTTCAATATTTCCATGCTTCATCCTTCATCTCCCCCATGCATGAAAACTGCTGCAACAAGAATTCATTTTGCTCTCAGAGACATTGAAGGGATCCTCACACCTGGGAAATGCTGAATTGAAGAGGGGCCACAAACAGCAGGATGGTTTGGCAGCCACCACCATGGCTGAGAGTCAGTTGTGCTTTCAGCCTGCCTGCTCCTTTTTTGTCCTCTGCTGTTACTTTTAGTGGTTATTTCTTTCCTAATGGATTGCTGCAGCAAAGGACTAGAAATGAGTAATAAGAGTAATTTGCTGTTCCCATTGCAAGACAACACAAGTTATACTTTCGGGGTCGAGCAGAGAATATTGCAGGGAGAGCAGAGCCATGAGAGAATCCCAGGGAAGGTTAAAGGGAAATGCCAGGGCTGCAAGGAGCCCACTCAGTCAAACACAGACAGGCAGCAGAGTTCAGAGCCTGCTGAGGGTGAGGGCAGGGAAAACGTGCCTGCAGGCTGTGCCATGCCAGGGCTGGGCCACCTGGGAGGTTACAGCTGGAGCACAGGGGACACGGTGTGACATCCAAGGCTGGCAGAGTCCCCAGAGAGCGCACAAGTAACAGAAGATACTGAGAAGAGATCCTGGATTAAATGCTGCTGCAGAGCCCTGGAGGTCGGTGAGAATGTCCCTGTCCTGTTCACAGTAACCAAAATGTCACATTTCCTTTCTCAGTCAGATCCCACACTTTCCAACCAGCATTTTTAACATTTTCACCTTGGCAGGTTCAGGTGTGAGGCAGCTGCCCCATACCCATCAGCTCAGTCAGCACTGGACACAAACTGCCTGCCTGGAACCCTGGGTGACCCAGAGCCACTGGGGATGGACAAAGCCACCAGGACAGCAGGGGACAGGCCCTGCTTGGAACACCAGTGGGGCACCACCTGGTTTTGGGGGAAAAAGCAGCTGGATTGGGAATATAACTGAGATCTCCTTCCAGAAACTAAGTCTTTTTAGCATTATCATTCTCAACAATCCAGAATTTATACTATTTTGGGGTCCTTGTTTACCCCTGTTCATGGCCAAATACCTACATCTCTGTTATTTCTCACATTTCAGCTCAAGAACTGAAATGTGAAAACTGAACCAGCCCAGACTCTTTTCTGCTGTCACCCACTCTGCCCTCCTCATTGTTAACCTCAGTTCTTGGGGTTTAAAAACCTTTAAAAGAAGTAGCAAAGAGAAGTTGTGCCTTTTGTTGATCTCACACTTAGAAATGAGCTACTTCACAAACCAAATTTTCTAGTGTGGTTGTAATTAATGGCGTCACAGTCACTCTAATTTTGCATAAAATTTTGCCTTTTGCAACTAAACACCTTTAAAATATACAGCTGAAGACTCAAACATTGCTAATGAAAGGAATATGCACAACTTGAGCTCAATTAAAATAACTTTACAATGCTAATAAATTAAAATCAGTATCCATGAATAAGAAATGACATTCCCAGGTAAAAGTCAAATGTTCAGATTCAGACACAGGGATCAGTTTAAAGCAAATTATCATTGCCTAATATGAGGAAATGTGTGCTTCTTACTAATGACTGACTGCCTTTCACCTGAAATAATTTCATGCTGGGTCAGCACAGGGAATGGTCATGCCAGGAGGTCAAGCAGCATTTGTGGCTTTAGGTCATGCAAGTTCTTCCAAATACATCAGTACAATCTCTAGACTGCTGTACTGGAGAATAAAAAACTGAGATATTTGTATGTCCAGCATAAAATCTGTCTTGATTTTCATACACTGTGACACATTTCAGATTTCGTTCTTGCATTAAAAACTTCACCAAACTGGAATTATTTAACAACAGGAGGAAGACAGTCTGTAAAAGATGGTCTGTAAAGTCTCTACATGCGATAGACAGAGATTTCGTAAATATTTTACGGAGCAGTTTAAATTGAGGTTCTGTTGAAGTGACACTGGAAATCAGATCCTCAGACCAGCTGGTTTTATACAATTCCTAAATGCCAGGAGGTAAAATAAGTACCAGGAAGCAAAAAAAACCCAAAATGGTACCAGGAGGTAAAAAAGTTACCAGGAAGTAAAACAGATATCAGGAAGCAAAACAAATACCAGGAAGCAAAACAAGTGCTATGATCATCCTGTTGAAGAAGGAGTAAAGTAGATTTGTGCTGTTCACAGGCTAGATTTTTATATCATTACATCACTGTAAATCCAATTTAAATGGTGTTAAAAGACTCCAAAGTTTTAAAAGTGGCTGTGGAAACGGGAATTGTGGAAAGCATCCCCTAGATGGAGCAGGTTGGCAAGGGCCGTGTGTGTGCACAGGCTCCAGCTGTGCTGCCACACTCAGCTTTACAGAGACCTCACAACCACATTTTGATGAACGACACTCATTTTACACTCATTTTACATTCATTTTACACTAATTTTACACTCATTTTACATTCATTTTTACACTCATTTTACATTCCTACAGCACACGAGTGCTCATGTTCAGTGTTGGTCACTCCGAAAAACCATCAGGACATTCCTGTGCTGAAATTGCCACACAGATCCCTCCTGGTCAACACAGCTGCAATCTTTCACTGAAATAAGCTCCACACTAATCGCCAATACCTTATTTTTTTAAAAATATATATTTTCTTAGCCCTGTAGAGCCAAGTGCAGCTACCAGGGAGTGTGATGCGATGTGATCTCCCAAAGGCTCTTTTACTGCATCAAAGGTCCAAGATGAATGAAGGTTCAGAGACCCAGGTATCTCTTTCAGTAACAACATTTCAAAATTCTGAGGACAGAATATAAATTTTCCATGTCTATAGCACTTAGATCTACAGGAAAAAAAAATTATCTCGGCTGTAAGGCAAGCAATTATATTTATTTGTCAATTATAAAATTAGATTTAGGAGTCACTAGAGAATATCAATTCTGAATGCCCCATAAAGCTCTGCTAATAACTCCAGATACCCATGATTTTCACCTTTCTATTATTTAGCCTTATATTTCCTTTCATTTATACAGCTTGATAAAAATTAATGATGCTTCACCCTTTAAGTGAATTTCCCATGCTCAGAACGACTCCTGAAAATGATTTTGTCTGTGTTTTGTTTGTTGTGCAGACCAAAGCTGACAAGAAATCAGAAATCAGGCCATGCAGGAAGGTAAAGAAGTATCTGGGACAGACAAATTCCCTCTTTTCCCACAGTTAAATAAAAATCCCTTCAACAGGCACACCCATCAAACATTTTCTGAGAAGGAGAAGGTTCATGTGAAAAGCCTCACAAGAATTTACAAGCTTGTAAAGTATTTCTCCTCAACTTGCCTCTTTTTTTAATCTTTTTTTTAAAAAATTACTCTAAATACAGCCCACAGTCTCAGATGGCAAAAGGAAGGGATTACAAATAGTAGCAGAGTATTTTAATGAGATGGGAACTGTTTCCCCCACTCGAGTCCAGGGAATGAGCATTTCTAACACCCTAATTAACTGAATTTAATCAGAAAAGCAGCAGTTTCCACAGGGTGGAATATTTAGTCCTGTCTCATGTTAATTATTTTGTACAAACGAGGCAAAATTTTACTCCTAACAAGGATTTGGTGGTTTTGACCCAGATCAGGGCTGTAAAAACAAACTTATCCACCACCTTTAGAATTGCTCAAATCTCGAACTTTGGCAAAACTTTCAGTATAATTTGCTTCAGGGTGAGTTGCCTTGAAACATGTTTTACCTTAAGCCACTCTGAGGTGTTTTACATATTAATGAACCCTAAAGATTTGATAAATTTGAAGGAAATTCTCTGAAGCTTTTATGAGAACACCTGATTTCCAGTATTTTCAACACTCAAAACAACATTTGCAACAATCAAAATGATTCCTTTAGTAAGTAACATGATTTTTTGAACCTGAGCAGCAAGAACAACGGGCGAATATATGTAAAGGATAAATAAAAGGATAAATAAAGGATAAATAAAGCTCATACAGCTGCACAGATATATAAAATAAGAACTCAAATAATAGGGATCACTACTATCCTGCATACAGTGTTTTAATTTAAGGTCGCTCAACCACAATCACTCAATTCTGGAAAAAATATTAATTCAGAGTTCAGGAAAAAAAAAACAAAAAACAAAAACAAAAAAACCCAACAGTTTTGACAGCCAAATTGCATCTCAAGCTAAGATTCAGAGCCTGAGACTGCAGCCCAAAATAAGAATTTCCCTTTTGTGTGTGTTCCAAAGAAAGTGGCATAACTGCCTCCCGTCTAAGAACATCTTCATCCACTCAAGCAGCTCTTCACCATGACTGGGGACACGGAATTGCTTATTGATGTGAGGGACTCACAGCCCTGGAGAGGTGGGATCCCAGAGTGAGAGTGCTCTTATCTGTGTGTTTAATACTGAAACACAATGTAGTCTTGGCCTTTGCATGTGTTGTTTACAAAGAAATCACAAATAAAGAAATAACAAACAGAAGAAGTTCTGCTCTCCCAGGACCTTGATCCATTTGATTTAATATTTTTTTCTCCTTGACAAACTTCCATTTTCTTGACAAAGTAAAGTTTTAAAAGCCTTTAGCTGGTGGTAAAATAAACACGTTTTACTCATGAAATCTTTAAAGTCTTTAAAGCTGTGATCTGTATTTTTTTTTCTCCAGGTAAACATTATTTTTCAGATTTTTCTATTTCCTTATCTGCTAACACAGGTAAAAGGAGCAGGCTGAGTGAACTGCAGGCTGGGGAGTGGGGCAGCTCCAGATGAAACACCTATTTGAACTTGTGAGAACCTCTCATTCTGCATATCAGCAGCTGATTAGCTGGAAATAGATTTCCCTGTGATTAAAGGGGAGGTAATAAAGGGTATTGCTGTCTTCCTCTGCCTATTAGCTCATTTGAAACCCTTCATATCCTTTGTATTTGTAGCACACGTCTCCGAGAAACATTTTCATATAAATTATGTTTTAAAAGTATTACTTCCCCTCCACTGGCACGTGGAATATTGATATGATCATTCCATTGCCATTTCCTCCTCATGAGGCAGCAGAGATTAAGTCAGGGCAATTGGATCTGACATTCCTGCTGTCTGAAATGAGATTCCTGCACCTTCCTTCCACCAAAAACTGTGGAAAACAGCCTCATTTCAAAGGTGTTGAGCAGCCCCACCTCTTAGCAAAGAGGTACTTTTGAATCCCTGACTCTGCTTATTTAAGTGACTAAAAATGGACGAAAACATCCATTTTTACCCATCTGGATTGGAAATTTTGCCTCTGCATTCTATTGTCCCAGACTAAAATGGTAATGACAATGCTTAAATTAGGTATCCTTTGACAATTAACTCAAACTTCTAATAGAGCAGTACTACCCTTTTCCAGTAACTCTGCATGGTCAGGGAATGTGGGAAATGCAAAAAAAATCAGAAAAACTTGTACAGAATGAAGTGGAAAGTCGAGGATTTAGAATAACGATTAATTTTTATATGGTTATAGAATATTCTTCTAACTCACTTTTGAAGAGATGTGACTTTCTTTTGATTAAAGAAAAGAATTTTGATGTTGGTGACAAATGGGTTCAAAGTTGGGCACAACCAGGTCAGGTAAATATTCACTAAATCCAGCAGCTTTCTCTTGAATTTAGTAAGTTTCATCTTTGCAGCTTTCACTTGGATTGGGTAAATTTCATCTTTGCAGGAGAAACAGCCACTACCAAGGGCTTTTCATGGGTCAGAGATTGGTGGAGCTGCTGGAGAAGGTTCCCTGTTGGTTTCCCGGCAGGTTTGGACACACCTCTATGTGTGATCAAACTACCTGCCCATACTTATAACAACAAAAAAACCAAAGGAATATTCAGTCCAAATGAATAAATTTAACACCAAAAAACAAAAGACACACAAAGTACGTTTAACGTGCACACACAGAAAAAAAATGAATTTTTTTTTCAATGAAAACATCAGGGATTTTCCACCAGACTAATCTTGTCTTCAACCCTAAACTGTGAATGCCAAACAAATCTTTGCCACCCTTTCCCAGGGTGCCTTGGAACCAGAAGCTCTTTGAGGAGAAAGAAATAACCCTCAACATGCAGCAATATTCTCCACAGCACTGGATGGGGTCATCGTGCAGCAAAGCACGTGCCAGAAGGTTTCTGTCTCCACTGAATCTCTCATGGTGCACCAAAGGCTTTTAGAAGCTTGAAATATTATTTATCTGCTGGTTTTCTTCATGTGAGCCAAGAAAATCCTGATTTCAGACACTGGTTTTTCCAGATTTTTGCTTTTCAGTGATATCACCATCATTTTTTTTCACTGGTTTGATGGTTGCAAAAGGAGGTACAGCAAGAAGTCCTTAATACAAGCCTCATAAATATTTACATTACAATTTATGCCTATACTCCAGAAGACCTTGCACCTTGATTGAGTCCAAAGGCTGGAACTGAACCCAAAGTATTTTTTAAGTGTCCATTTCAAGCGAGCAGATGTGAGCAAGAGTTGTGAGTTTCTGAACAAAACTGGAAACACGATTTTCGAGCTAACGCCTGGAGCAATTTCTGCAGCAATTTTCCACAGCAGAGAAGAAGCTCAGATGACTCATAACTCTAAAACAATGTGGCTAAAACCACATTTCAAACCCTTTCTTGTTTCTATTCTTCTGCCCGTGCTATATCCGTTGATTTGCATTTTTTTGTTTTCTTTCTGAAACGCTCAATTTATATCTTTTAAAAAACTCCCAGAGTCTGATGCTATCTAGAGAGATGGAGGGAAGTTTGTGCTGACTTGAAATAGCACCTTATTATCTGAACATCTGGATCTTCAGAAACGAACTGCTCCTCACAAAAGTCATCAGGGCTCTTCAGAAACATCAGGGGTGCTTTTCACCTCTCTCCTTTCCCATCACAGCCACAGCCACACCTCACACTTCTCAGGCTCTCTGCTCATCGATTTTTGCTGTAAGGACTCCCTTTAATGGGTGGTTTAAAACCATATAAGGTCTGGGTTGGAAAGGTCCTTAAGGGTCTTCTCGTTGCATCCCATGCCAGGGCAGAGAAACCTTCCACTGCTCCAAACCCTCTCCAACCCGGCCTTGAAAAGCCTCTAAATGTAGGAAATAAAAGATTTTGAACCCCAAAATTTATTTCTTCTGACTGGGACACTGTTCATAAATGGCTTTTTTGGGTGTTTTTCTTTGTGCTTTTTTGGTGGTTTTTTTTTGGTTTTTTTTTTTTTTTTTTTTTTTTGTTTTTTTTTTTTTTTTTTTTTTTTTTTTTTTTTTTTTTTTTTTTTGGGTTGGCTTTTTTTTTGTTGTTGTTTTGTTTTAATTATTTTTTTCTTTCTTTCTTTCTTTCTTCGATTTTTTTTTTTTTTGTTTGGTTTTTTTTTGGTTTTTTTGTTCAAGCATGTACATTGAAGTTGTTGGCTCTATTTCTGTTCTCCTCCAAAATATATCCATAAACATTCTCTTAGACTGGAATTTCGTAGTTTAATCTTTTCTGGAAAAGGTTCATGGATGTTTTCCTTCACCCGGTTCCTTTCTGTTATCCATAAATACAATTCCCACAAGTGAACTAGCCAAAATTCCAACTTTACAGATTATATATTTGTGCTTCATGATCTTTTAAAATTTTCCCTATCCTTGTTCTTCTTCTCTGACTTTTTCCCAGTTTTGCTCCAATGTATTCCAGAGTGAAAACTCAAGGTATGTTTTATTATTTCAGTACTACATTTGTAGCTCCTCAGTGTTTCTTTATTTTCCTTCTTTCTTTAACCTTTCTGATGTTGGAAAATTAAAAAAAAAATATATAATTTACTTAGATATTTGCTGTTTCTTTATAAAGGAGAAATTCCTCAAGAAGGTGAGAGCCACTGAAAAGGTATTATTCATCAGACACAGACTTTAGAAGAAAAGGGAAAACAGAACTAGATGAAAAACCAGCTTTAAGATAAACAATTCCAAACCAATCTTTCTTTTCTTCTGTCATCATCCATCCAGTTATTACCCCAAGACATAAATTCCTGACATTGTGGCTGCCCAGTGCTCTGTTGGCAGACTCACGAGGATCAGCAGAGGAGGAAATCAGTGTTCCAGCAGCACAGCAGCCTCTGCTCCTCCCAAGGAGACAATTTTCCACAGGAAAGGTTTGCTGCCAGAGCTGGATTACCAAGGAAAAGGTGGATGTTTGAGGAATAGAGAAAAGGACTGAACAAAGAGATAAGTCTCAGTGGTGCGTTCCTTGGTCAGCCTCTACTGAAATCAGGATTTTGGGGAAGCAGAAATGGGCGGTTCTGCATTAGCCTGGCACCCTGATGAGAGTGTTCAACTGTAGCCCTGATCTTTTTCAGCCTTCTGATGTTTGCATTTTTGTAGTCTCACAGATTTTCATGTAAACAAAGTGATGTTATTGTAACTGTCCTTTGTGTTTCTCATTCCTCTCTTGAGGAGGGACAATTGATGGACTTCTAGTTTGACCAGTGTAGTTGGAGAGGTGGCAACTTTCATCCTCCAACCCATGGTCATTGTCCAAAATCTATACAAACCAAAGTAAAAAAATCAACTTCCCTCTTTTTGCCCTGGTGACTTGACTGCTTGCCTGTCATCCATTTTGTGTCCTATAGGAACATTCAACAACAAAACACAGAACAGGAAGAGCAGGTGGATGTGCTCTTCTTAATGCACATTTTATTTTACACCCATGGATGCCCACAGCAGCAGGAGAAGCATCCATCATGTTTTCACAAGGAGACAAAACCCAAAGCCGTGGGTTCTGTCACTGCTTGAGTCTCTTTGCAGATGAAGCCTTGTCTTTACTCTAAGGGTGTTATTATTCTTTCCTGCTCTGACAGAGATTGTTATTAGATAACAAATTCCACGCACCACAGAAATAAATTCCTGAGATTTTCGGACGTACACCAAGCTCAGAGCCGAAACTCGGAATTTTCTAGAATTATTTCCAGCGGAATTCAAGTGGCTGAGATTTTGAATACACATAATTGCACCTCTCCAGATGTTTGCACAATAGCTAAAATCCACACAGCAGTACTGCAGAGACAGGAAATGACCACGCAAAAAACCAAATTTGTCCTGGGCTCCTTTTAATTCCAACTCTTCCTGTGCTGCTTTTTTTTTTGCAGTGGTTGATGAATGCAATCACCCCTCGTGTCTGCAAGGAGAGGGGAAACTTTTCACACCATGGAAAGTTTTTTAGCACAGTCTAGCCTGTCACAGATCAGTGACATTTGTGGTGGACTGTGGAACCCAAGAGCCAAACATCCCCTTTACTGTTCAGTGTACGAGTGCACATCTTGCTAAAAAACCTAAATTAAGTTCAAAAACTCAAATTAGGTACTCTGAGCCCCTTCATTCATTCTTGAGCAATTCTTATTTGCTACTAATTTTCTTTTCTGCTCATTATTTTCTCCCAGAATTCTAACAAGAAATTAATTTCTTAGCCTTCACCTTCCACTTGCAGCAGATATTCCTTTTTGCCTACAAGTCTTAAATCAGCTGTTACATTTTGAATGGTTACCAGTAGGCCCGTGTACAAATAGGAAATATATTTATATGCAAAAATGCTATAACCCTTTTCCAGTGTTCTCCAATATTTATAACCAGGTGGAAAATATGTTTAAAATTATATCAAATATTCCAGAACGTTTTCTGCAGTGCATTGTATGACTTGTTTTAAAGATACTGTCGAGTATTTCCTGAGATGGGCTGCACAGAAAATGGGAAAGTGTTGAGGAAGTTGCCTTTCTCACTCCTGTTTATTGAAACTTAGAATGTTCTGTTTGATCCATTACACTTATCAGTAATAGTCTGAATTACACTACATAAGTTTTCTTCCCTGGATGGGATTGAAAAAGACAGATTTTAGTCAAACTAAAGCACACGGCATCTTCTGCTTATCCAATTCCTTAAAATGCCATCTAAATTCTTAATTTATATTCCAAAATCTCTGTCAGTTTTCGGTCTTCCATCTTCATAAAACAAAAATTACATACTGCTTTCTATCATTCCTGGGATGAAGAAAGAAAACCTTATCTTGCTTTATCTATTGGAAATGAACATCCTCGGTTTAATTTAAACCCATCTCTTCAAGTTGGAGTAACTTACCAAGTCACTGAGATCAAATCAAACTCCCCTTTGCCTCCCAAAAATAACATTGACATGTCAGATCATGCAATCAAATCCTGTTTGCCTCATGTGGAGACTGATAAACTAAATATGATATATAAACTTCAGGGGACAAATAGCAAGCTGATACACTGATGCTCCTGGAAAGCACAAACCAGGCAGGAGTTTCTAATAAAACTTTTTGAACTCAAATATTCAATATTCTGCTCCTCCCATCCAAAAGGAGACAAGACCTGCTTTAAAACTGTAAAACTGAAAAGAAATTCTGCTGGTTTACACAATGTAAATCTTTTTTTTTTTTTTTAAATACTGCTTCTTTTCTCAACCCAATATGTGAGACTCCACTGGCAGCTTATTAAAAGCTTGCTTTAATTCCATCTACACCTTTCCATGTGATGGGATTGAGTGTCTATGCTGAGATATGGCATTCCCAACAAAATCATATGAAAGTCCATGACCCATTTTCCAATTAAAGGCAAGCCAGTTATAAAGTATCTTTCAAAGGA
>VWZU01013444.1:84538-137785 GCA_013397095.1 Sterrhoptilus dennistouni | reverse complement strand
AATAAAGAAACTCTCACCAAAAAAAGACATTTCCATTATCAGCCTCTATTCAAAATATGTGGGCAGCCGATATCGTGTTTTGTGTCACTCTTTGTAAGTGCCTTGAAAATGATATTTTATAAAACCTCTCTGCAGTGCATCAGTGTCAGAGAAACTCAGGATATTTGGCTGAGTGACATTTCTAGAGGATCAGAAACTATCTGCCACAGGAGGAAGTGATACCCAAACTCCTAACCCAAAACATCAGGGGGAGAATATAAATGTTTTTTAGTGCAGCTACAGGGAGCTGCAGGTTTGGAAAAAATCATATTCACATCACCCTGTGGGAAATGTGGAGATTTTGCAGGAAGCAAACGATGAGAGTTAAAATGATGGTTGGAGCCATCAATAGCTCAGAATCACGAGTGCATAACACACGTGGGGAATGAAGAGCCACTAATCCACCTAAGAAATAAATCCAAGATCCTGATGAAGAACAGGAACGCTCCTTCTTCCCTCCTTGGCAGGGGGAAACACAGACAAAGCAAGAAAAAAAAGATTTCTTTATGAGATATCTTGGGATTCCTTGGAGAGAAAGGAAATATCCTTGCAGAAGCTCTGCCTTTAAGTGGGAATTTATCCCACCTGCAAGCTCCAGGTTAAAAAGTATGACAAGGACATCCAGCAATTATCCCAGATTGTATTGGATGAAACTGTTGGAACACTGAAAGCTGGGAATTTCAGCTTTCTGTGCTAACAGGCACTGACCCTCAAGAAAGCACAACATTTGGCCTGAGGCTGTGGAACAGGCTTCCAAAACTGAGTGACAGCACTGGGATTGTGGGTTGGAATAGAAGAAACCATAAAGGAGCTGCTGCAGGAGGGTGTTGCAGCTGCAGGAGGATGCCCTGGGGGCTCTGATGACCAGAGGATCCCAAAGTTCTTCCCAACCAGCCAGAGTTCAGGACTGCAGCAGACGCAGAGGGGCCAAGGTGGGGATTTGGGGGTTTGGCTCAGGGTTTGTTCCAGGGGAAAAGGGAAATGTAAAACACAGAGTACAGGCAGCAGCTTCTGCAGGGAGCTTCTGCTCATTCCCAAAGACACAGATGTGTGTGCTCATCCAAGGGCTGCCTTTTTACCACAGGTGGGATTCTCACACGTTGTGCTCCGTGTTGGGAGGAAAAGTTATCCAGGGATTTATCGGCCCTGGGCTCTGGGTCCTGCATTCCCTGCCCAGGAGGAGACAGGAACATCAGCTCCCTGTGAGCCCCTGCTGTGATACCTTCATCCCTCACGGATTTTTACAGAAAAGAAGCTCTGCTCCTATTATTGTCAGATAATTTTCTTCCTTTCTTTGTTTTATTTTTTTTATTTTTTTTAAATCAGACTATCAAACTATGTGCTGAATTAAATGAAATCAGAAACTATCTAACAATGTCATGAAAGATTTGTAGGAATTCTGCCACTATAGCTTCAAACAGATCAGACTTTTTTAATGATCATACACATTCTCTTATGTTCTCTCAATAGGAGCTTTTCCTGCCTGTTTGTAACCTGAATCATGCTACTCATATTTTGACATATAATTTCTACTTTTATTTCTCCTTTGCACAGCTCCTTTCAAGATTCAAGAACAGGTTAATGAGCTTTCTCATCAAAAACATAATACGAATCAAACCGGTAAGAATTACTAGTAAACTATTTTTTTTCTCACTGCAGGCATTTAAGCCTGAAAATACAGAAAAATTCATCATAAAATTAACTTTAAATGTGATTTTACATCTCACTAAGAAGCACTTTCAATCTCTCTGTTCATTTTTCCATAAGTAACATTATAATTGGAAGATTTTTTTTCCCCCTCCCCATTTCTAGTATTTCAGATAGAAAGGGCTATGGAATATTCCCTGAAAAGAGACCAAAGGCCCTGGAGTTTTCCTCTGACTCGAGACCCTCTGCTGTTTATGTTTACAGGCATCAGAAACCAGAGTGTAAGAAATGCATTAACCAAGGGGAAATGGTGAATACCTTGTTTATCTTGTATTTTAAGCAGAAAGGAAGATGAGATACAGCAATATCTGCTACTAAAACCCCTTAAACCATAGAAACTGAGGTTCAGCTCTGGAATTTACCATTCTGCAAAACAAGTTAAAGGTGTGCAAGTGGGAATTCTGTCAGAGAAGACAAGACAAAATGATACTATTATTCCAACTCAGAGCTGATACGCTCCAAGGTATATGTTTTCCCACAATTGCTGTAAATATGAATATTTTAGAGGTTAATACAAAGATCAAATGTGGAATGCATTTGCTGAAAAGATTAATATCTTTTCATTAAAAATGAGAGTGCACTGTTGGTTCAGCATTTGCATTTAGATCGAGTAGGTAATAAGTATATTGACTGCTTAAGACACCTATCTCCAAAATGGAAAACATGAATAAAAAGGGTGGTGTCCATGTGCAGGAGTGGACGAGATTTTTCTATTTCCCATTCAGAGAAGTTGAGCCCTCTGAACCCGAGTGCTGTGATTTATTCCTGCCAGCAGAGCTGGTTCATGCTGTAAAGAACATTTCTGTCCCTGCTCCACGCCAGCACTGGGCTGCTGAATATGGATCAGGGGGACTGATGCTGACTTGAAAAATTGTCACCCACTGTAGAGTCATGCATCACTCACAGCCAGGAGAGGCACTGGCTGGTGTTAAACTTTGATTTTTGCTCTGGTTGTGGTCTCAATCCCAGAGCCTTTGGTTAAGAGGGTGCAGCCAGTTGTTGCAGGGTCATAAAATAGTGTTGGGACTTCTGAACATGGTCCAGTCCAAGCCCCTGCCCCTGCCAGGGATGTTGTTCCATTCAATAAAAAAAGTGTCCAGGTGGGGCTGGGATGTCTCCACGCCCTCCCTGGGCAGCTGTTCCCTGCTCTGCTCCCTCCAGGGAAAATTCTTCCTCATATCGAGGTGGAACTTGCTGCAGTTTAATTTATGGCCATTGCTCCTTGCCCTGCAGCTGCACCACGATGAGTCTGGGACCCTTCTCTTGGCACCCACCTTGGAAATATTTGTAAGGATTGATGGGATCTTCCCTTCTGGAAAGTAACCAGCCCCAGCTCCTGCAGCCTCCCCTCATCAGGGAAATGCTCCAGACCCCAAACCACCTCTGCTCTTGTGAGCAGCTCACACCAACACGAGCATTGAGGGCTGATGTAACCCATGTTCCTCACAGCTTATGGCAAAAGACTTTCAGCTCCATTTTCCCAAGCCATAAAGAGAGGAAAAAGCATTTGTGATCCAAACCACAGCAGATTGATGCCCTAAGATTGGTTCAAATGGTCACAGAACACAGCAGCTGCTTCCTGACCTTGTGGGAGGTCACCAGTGTGAGCAGAATACACATTTCACTCACCCCAGTCTAGCTCAGGGTCTTTCACAACCAGAGAACACCTGAACTGGTTTCCTTGAGGTGTTTTTACACGTGTGCCAGCACACAGATCAGTGTGCAGCAGACAGCTCCAACCATTTGTTAACCTTAGCTCAAATTAAGCACAGCAGTTCCTATCGAAAGCAGGTTACTTCTCAAACAGTGAGAAGTAAATATTTCACTTAAGCAACTGTGGTGACAGCTTTCTTTGAGTGCTTTAGTCATGAAGTTCATCCAAATCACAGCTCCTTCCCTATAGAGCAGAAGGGTCTGTAACAGTGGCACAAGAGCATTGTGGGCAAGCAGAAAACCCAATTCCTGAGCCATAAAGGAAATTTCAGAGTTGATTCTACAAGACGACAAGTGTTTTCCTCACTTATGCACATGAGGAACATTACTTTCCTCTCACTGCAGGGAAGTGTCACTTTGAGCTGGAGTCTCCATCCCTGAAATTTAGGACGTTTCCTCAAGGTTTCTTTCCAACTTCTTCCCCTCCCCCTGTTTTTCTTGCTTTTTCACTCTCTTTCCCTGTTGTGCTCTATTTTGTGTCATTTAGACCGTATACTTTGATGGAGGGCATCCTTCTCCTCTGAATTTATGAATCAAAATGTATTCTCCAACGGATACCTGGAGGTATAATTTGCCCCCTAACACTCTTCAATCTTTATTACTGACACATTCAAGGATGCCTAACTCCCACAAGGAAAAAAAAAAACCAAAACAACCCACATTAATCTTCAAAAATGTGTCCTTACCTGCCTTCTGAAAATGAAAATGGATGTTCTTTGAGAAATTACCTGAGTTTTGCTTTAAACCCCCAGGATCATGCACTTTTGGAAACAATTTTGAATCTCAAAAAAATGATAAATAAAAATCTGCTGGTGTGTAAATAGAAATCCTGCAGTGTGCTGTTGCCTTGGAGGCAGGAAGAGCTCCCTCAGAGTGCTGCTGGATGGAGTCTGGGGGGTTCCTGCAAAAAACCCTTTTTGTGCACACAGGACAGAAGGGCTTTGTACAGGTGATCCTCCACTATGGAAACAGCTCCATCACCCATCCCTGCCCCATGACACACAGCACATTGTCCTCTGAGATGCCAAGAAAAGCAAGGTGAGAATTGCTGAGATTAAACCATTCCTGTCTCACAGATTCCTCTTCATGAGGATTTTTGTCCTCCATCTCCAGTTTGTATCCTCTGGTGTTTCACACCTTCCAGCAAGGCTTTCAGGGGAAAGAACACTTCTTCCTCCCTTGTTTCTACAACACATTTCATTCAGAATTGTGCCAAGGAGCCAAAACTAAGGTTTTCACAGGTTCCCAACAATCAGGCATCAATACCAGCAGTTATCCTGCAGAGAAATGGCACATGGCACCCATTCCAGCTCAGGTTTTTTTTTCCAGAAAACCAGCCAATCAATCCTGATGATGTGTAGACACCTTATTCCCCAAGCAGGAATCCAGTCAGACATTTCTTCCTCCTAAACTACTCAGACATTTCCTCCTCCACGTTTTACTCCCCTCTGTCCCCACCTCACACAGACAATTTTTTATAATAATTCAATTTCATGAGCCACACAGAAATACATAAGAGTTATTTATATAACATCAATATTAAATTGGTGCCCAGATTTTTTTTTCCAGTAGAAATCATTAGACAGGTTGTCTAAAAGCTGCAATTATGGTTAAAAATAGAAGTTATACATCTTTAGCCATGAATGGAACTCCACAGGTCTGAAAAAGGAGGCCTGACCACCAGTTTCTACTCAAGATTTATGGGCAGGAAAGGGAAGAGGCTGAACCCACAAAGATGGCAGCACAGAGCATCTTGTGAAAAAACAGAAATTATCCTTTCCCCCAAGTCTTTCCCTGACAAGTCAATGTGAGACTGGATTTTAACTGCAGATAATCCTTCATTTTAGTCTTGAAATTATACACAGCCCTACGTTTTGCCTTGTGAACCACCCAGGTCTGGAACAACAAAAATTCCTCTAGAATTTCAACAGAAAGCAGCTTGTCTTGTCACCTTCAAAGTTGATTATTGTTAAAAATCATGAGGAATTCTGCTCTCAGGATGTACTACCCAGCAGCCATAACAGCCATTCAGCTGAGGCCAGGGCTCTTGCATGGAGACAGCATCAATATTTCATGAATCACCAGTGACCTGTGGAAGGCACTGAGAACAGCAGCCATGTTCATTCCCTTCCATTGATTTTCTAATTTTGAGTAAATTGGTTTAATCTGGAGAATGGTTATCTATGAGGAATAAAAATACCTAAAATTGTCTTTAGAACGCAGTAAAAAGCTTTCGAACTGAAACAAGGAATTTGGAAGGGAAACTTGAGAGGACAAAAAGGCAGTGATTTCATAAACTTTAACTAGGGCACAATTCTGTGGGCAGCCACCCAAATAGGAATAAAATCAGAATCTCTTTAAACTTAAAAACACAGATCTACAGGCCCAGATCTTAGTTTCACCCTTAGTTTCACTGCACTGTATGCCTGGTGTCTGCCTGATTTACCCATGAAATTCTTGCTGTTGGGAAAGCCTGTAGAAAAAACTACCCACCTAGAAAGGGAAGAGTATGGACAGCATTTTTACCTGATAAAATGAAAAATAATGTGCTGAATAATGTGAATATTGGACAGTTCTGGGCCTAATCAACTTATAAGACAAGCTCAGTGACTCAGCACATGTCTGAAACATCCTGCAAGAACAGAATTTGGATGTCTCCAAGAATCTAAGAGCACTCAAGGCTACTTCATCAAAGGAAATTGTGATTTACAGTAACTCTTTTTGGTGCCAAGATTTTATATATTCTGGTATCTAAACCTTTGGATTAACAGATTGGCTCCACTTTATTGTCTTCTGAACATTAAATGATCATACCTCAGCTTTCTTTGCCATCAATTTATGCTCTCATAACGTTAATGATCTCTTATAAGTACAGATTTCAGCACTATGGCAATTCACCTTAAAGCCACCTGAGGATTACTTGTTCCTTTCCTGCCCCTTTTTATACTTTCCTTTTTTTGGCTACGGGGTACCAAGTTAATTAGTTCATTAAGTCCCCTCATAAAAGTACTCTGGGAAAGATATGGAGCACTAAACTAATAATCTCAGAGTGGGCTCTACGCACAATTAGCTCTGGGTGTCAATTACTAACTCTAAACTGAATTCCACTTAATCGTGAGATCTTCTCTCTCACCACACAACACTAAATGTCTCGTGCCAGATAAACCCTTGTTCTGACCCACAGAAGGGGCTCCTGAGAAGTGTTTTAAAGACTTTTATTCCATTTTCAGTCTCATGAGAAGGGTGAGATGGTACATATCTTACAATTCACTCCATCACAATCAGAAGCCAAACTATTTCCTAATTACAACACATTATAAGCATTTTTTTGGCCCATCAGCTTTTGCCACACAATGTTGCTAATGCTTCTAAGCCAATCATCTAAAAATACTCCTTGTTGGACCTACTACAATGTATCTTTCATAGGTCTGTTTCTCTGAAATATCCAATCTATTTGCAAGGTCATCATTTGAAACTTGTTTCTAGTTCAGTTTATCTCTCAACAATGTCTGTCCTATTCCATGGCCTTCCTAAGTCAACACACAGTATCTCAGAGTTTGCACACAGATGCACAAGACTGTGTGAGCCTCGTGTCAGGCTTTGAGAATCCTCTACAATTCCATTCCCCACAGTCTTGCACAGAAATTACGAACTACCAGATTCATAAGCACCGACCAGAGCTTAGAACTTCTTAGATCCAAGTAAGAAATAAACAAAACTCTTAAAAGACACCCCCAAAAACGATCATCTGAATCCCCACATGACAACACCCAGAACTTTTCCTCGCACCCCAGGAGAAGACTAGAGGCACAACCATTAAAACGTGAGACAACTGGAGATAGGACAGTGCTGGCTTACCTCCCTGTCCAGCAGCGCTGGGGACACCACGGTGACAATGTCCCCCTTCTCTGGGTCGATGTAGAACATGTTTGGGGAGGGTTTGGTGGGGGTCTGTTTGAGGATGTTGTAGCGCAGGAGGGCGTTGTCCGTGTTGGCGTCATCGGCGTCGAATGCGGCCACGCGCATCACGGTGGTTCCTGGGGAGAGGGCACACACAGCAGGCACTGAGCAAAAAAACTCTCAAAAAATCTCACAAAAGCCCTCACAGGGCTACCTGTGTCACCCTGATATTTTCAGCCTTCTGATGTTTATATTTTCTGTACTGGAGTTCTAACGCATTGTAACATAAACAAAAAAGTGGTTTTGAAAACTGTGCTTTCCTTCCTGCGGGGAGGAAAAATTGATGGACTTCTAGGTTGACCAGTGAGGTCAAAGAGGTGTAAGCCTCATCCCCCAATCCCTGATCAAACTCCAAAAACTGTATAAGTCAAAATCCCAAATAAACTTCCCTCTTTCCACTCTGACACCCTGATGGTGTGAGTGTGGTTCTTTTTGTGTCTGTCTAGCGACATGCCTGGACAGCCAGGGGTTCAATCTGTGAATATCTCATCAACACCAACACCACTGAGTAGCTCCACCTGATATTTGTGCTTGTGTTCATATTATCTTTACTGGTTACTCAGCTAACTGAAGGCTCCTGTGCTTTAACACAAGTTCCCTGTCTGTGCTTTGAAGCCATCCACAGTAACTGCATTTCACTACATGAACTACAGGTGTATAATGCTCTTTTACACCACAATGACACAAAGACTCTGACTTCAGAAGGCTGAAAGTGACTCCTATATTCTTGGGATGTGTCTTCTTTATATACTATTCTACACAGACCAATTTGATTGGTGAAACAAAGACAAACCTCTTCAATCACATTGGTCAGACCAGAGGGACATCAAGAAGTCCCTCCTAGGAAAAGAATTAAAACATGTCTCTTGTTTACAAAATATTCCCTGGGAAAAGAATTTCAGAAAACTAAAACATCTCAGGCATGAACCAGAGCTACAGGTGTATCTCTCCCGCTTTAAATTCTGCAGGCAGAAAGTCCACAGATGGCTACAATGAAAACAACAACACTGAAATAACAGGAAGGTCTCTATTTGCATGGTAAAGTGTTGCAATTCAAAATGTGTTGGACGCAATTTCTGTCAATAAGAAATGTTGCAATTATTAAAGCCTCAATTGTTCTAATTTGAATTTGTACAAATTTATGAGCTTGTTTTAGGAACATCAATAAGCCCCCCATCTCTATTGCCCCAGTGCTGAAGGTTTCTCTGACAGGAAACTCCCTGAGCTCACAGTCCTGCTGCAGAGTGCAATAAGGGAAATGCACAGATTCCTGAGTGCTGTCAGAGGAAAAATCTCCCTCTGCTTCTCCATCACAGTTAACAGAGAGAGGAGTGAGCTGCTGCCAGTCCCATGCTTAGGAGGAGAGCACATCCTGCATCCCCGGATCAAGGATTTTCCTCTCCCTGAGATAGACAGCCCAGAGGCTGACACAGCCTGCAAAATTCTGTCAGCATTTTATCAGCTTTGTACAGTACATTGAGAAGCAAAGGAAAGGTATAATGAGACACCTGGGCTGAACGGTGACATCCTCACCCCTAGATCTGATGAATTCTTCATCTGTTCATCCATAATTGGAAAGGTAAGCATTCGTTTGAAAAGCAATCTGACTAAATAATACATGGTCACAGCAAGATTAAATATTTCTGGTAATACTGAGGTGAAGATACAATGAGGTTCTACCAAATAACAACAAAGCCACAATCAAACCAAGAAATTCATTTCAATAGCAAATCAATGTTAAGTAACAGATCACTGTGAGATATTAGCAAATTATAAAGTAAAGACTCTAGGAAGAGATCCTAAAATCAACCTAGAAATTCCAGCTGAAGCAATTTATCAGATTCCATGATGTACACCACATCCATTGGAGTAACTTTGCACTGACACCATTATCTCCTGTATGAATCAGAGTGTCAGAGTGAGCCATAATTCTTTGTTACAGATTAATTCCTCTGTGGAAACTCATCCTTTCTTTTCCCCACAGACTGGGCAAATATTATTTTAAACTATCACGGTCAACACATTTCAAACACAGTATTTTCATTTCTTTATAGATCTGTAAGACCATACAATCTCTTTTCAGTTCTCACAGAGACTTCTGTGGCAAAATGAATACAAGAGGTTAAAACCTGATACAGACAAGGCCTAGACATTGGATTGCAAATGCCTCAATAACAGAAATATATATCATTCATGTGCAGTGAGTTTATTTTCTTTCTGAAGGTCTTGGATTTAAAAAAATCAAATAAAAATGAAATATTGTGGTAAAAATAAAAACTGTCTCATGTATAGACTGATATAACAACTGCCTGCTCACTGTTAAACAAACTCAACTTGTTTAGGTACGTATCTTCTCTTTTTTTTTTTTTTTTCCCTTTTGTTGTAGCTCCCAGAGAACAAAGTATTGCCTCTTCTTGTAGCGACCTTGAATATAAGCTCTCAAAGGTTTTATTTCATCTCTGCTTTGGGCAGAGTTACCCCCTTGAGAAAAATAACAGAGACCTGACAGCATGTTGGTTTTATTCAGCAGTGATTAAAGGTCAGACAGCTCAAAAAGAAGCTTACCACTGGATACCATGCCATGTTTTCCAGTGCTACAAGATGATCCCAGCCCTAATATTTTCACCTACTTTGAAGAAAAGGGAGAAAAGAACTGATACCTTTTTTCAAGAACTAAGATTCGCCCTCTTTTCACAAGTACAGCACAACGTGCTGGTTTTGGAAAATTGTCACATTTTTTGGAAGATTATTTTATACCAATGTTAGATAACATGTTTCACAAGGGTCTCTCAATCACAAGGTTTCAATGAAATAAATAAAGGCAAATCTTCAAGGGATCTCAAAGAGTGCCCAAGTTCACGTGAAATTAAGTAGGTTTCAGCACACAATGGTTTCCTGAAGAATGCACTTTGATAAGATGCTCTACTCAAGTACAGCAGACAACATTTTGAATGAACACACAGATGCTATTATTATTAATCTATTAGATGACTTGATGCTCAGCAGAGATTCAGAAACTTATTACAATATATATTAAAGTAGAAATCCCATTTATACAGTTGTCCTACTGAAATATTTCTGATGAAAACAGTGAAAGGCACATGTAAATTTTAAGATCTGATTTAAATCCTCTAATCTCTCGTTACTCTGGCATAGAACTGGCTTAACACAATGGCTGAATCTGATTCTGATTTGCCAGCTGCAGTTCTTTAACCTTTCAACTCACCAGACATTATCTTGTTCCCTGCAATCATTCCTTTGATGCATGCAGATAAGAATTCCAGCTACTCAGAGGAGCAGAATTTTACATTCATTTCGCATAGAGATACCAGCTCCAGGAGGAAAGCTGGATGGAATTTGATACATCTTTTTTTTTATGATTCTTCTCTCAAAAGTTTTGTGATATTGGTTTCTGGCTACCATCAAAGTGGAATTTAAACCTAATTTTAAAGCTATTCTTTTCTCACAAGTTCTCATTATGTGTAAAAATGCACATAAAATGTGGGGTTGTCTTTAGATGTTGTTATGTATTAGCACAGGGTGTGTCTGTTTTTTTGTTTGGGAATCAATACAGAAAACTTCTCCCCTGTGTGCTTCATATTTGTGGCTGATGCCTCAAAAATCACAAGAGCTTTAATCCAGCACTTAAAACATACACCTGGAACCCTTTGGAGAAATCTGATAGTTACATTCCCAGGGAAAAAATCCCTAACCTAACTGAGGTGTCCACAGAGAGAACACAAATAAATTGGGATTGGACCAGCACAAAGGAGAATGTTTATATAGAGATCTGCTTTTTAAAAGTATAGTGGTCCAAATGTATGTTTTGAATGGCTCTGCAACAGGCATCCTGTCCAAAAGAGCTTCATTCAAGATGTACACTTCTTCAGTATCTCTCCTTCATCATAAACTTTTATTCTTCATAAAAGATTCATTTCCCCAGCCCCGTAAACCGACTGCATCTAATTCAGTGTCATTTTACAAAAACTTCCATTCCTGGCATCAATCAAATGCAGCTGGCTTTCAAACCACAAAACAACAGCTTGCTGCATTATCATGTTAAACAATATATATAAACTTATCAGGCTGGGGAGGGAATGTCTGCAAAATCAGCAACTTCTTCGTTGTGCTGCTGACGCACAGAGATCCACGGAGGAAACTCTCCCAGGAAGCTGCAGTTGTGTCTTGGTGTGTGTCAATATTCAGGGTTTATTTGTCACACTTTCTGTGCAGAATCCCTCAGAATTCCAAGAATCAATCAGAACCTCCCATTGCACCTCCCCGAGTTCCTCCTTGGTCAGGCAGATCCCACTCCCATTGCTCCAGAGGCTGCAGCTATCAGAGCTGATTATCTGAAAATATTGGCAAAATCTCCCCTTAGGCACCAAGAGGTAAAATATAACAAAATGCACGGTTTTGGAACAGAGGGTTTCTTAGGAAAACCTCTTTGAGATTTTGTTAATAACCTGTCTCCCCTTTCCTTTCCTTTCCTTTCCTTTCCTTTCCTTTCCTTTCCTTTCCTTTCCTTTCTTTTCCACCAAGATGTCAAGAGAACATAACTACTGATTTTTTAATTATTTACTATATGCAGCTGCTGGGTTTAAAAGAAGAACTGGACAGGGGTGGAAGTGAGGCTTATCTCTGGCCAGATAAAATGTGAACAAATGTCTCAAGCTTACAGCCTTAAGAGAAAACTGAATTTGAAGACCAACAAATAAAATATTAACCAGTATAAGGACTGAAAAATTCCAACTTTATGAGAGCTACAGAGCTCAAAAACTTCACCCATGGAGTTTTCTCAGCTGATTTTCACTCTTTCTGTGGTTCTCCACTCTATGTTCAGTACATTAAATGTTTTCTACATGTGCTACAAAAAGGGCTTATTCTCTTAATTAACATAACTGCACTGAAGAGTTGTGGTTCCACCTTCTCCACAAGTTCAGCTGTGTCTCCATTCAGGACAACAATCAGTTGCACAAAGATGTATTTTCCAAAAGTACAGCTATTTTAACCCAAGGAGGACAAAGAGTGAAAAATGGGATGAAGAAGGAAGAAATCAAGAGGGTTACCTACATCTCTAGAGCCCAACTTCCAGAAACTGCAACAAAGCAGGAAGCCTTCCTATGTTCTCATCAAAACTAATTACATGTTGGATTATCATTTTGTACTTTTAGACAAAAGGCCCCAAGGGAGCAAAACAAATCTAAGAAGAAATGTCTATTATGGGTCCAATCAAGGGCATTTGAATTGCAATTATGTGTATCATTAAAAACTCGAAGGCCTTGCTCAATAAAGACATTTAATGAGGATTATTGAGTTCAGGCATCTTATATTTGTATAGGGCAATAATTTTCTAGCCTTTAGGCCTTCCTCACATTCTCTTTTTAGATGTCTGGCAGGTTCTTTTAAGCTCTAAATTAGGTGGTATCACTGAGCAGTACTCTGGGAAGGCCACTGTACTGCAGCCAGCAGGACTGGAAGGGTGAACTGGTGAACTGTCAGCTGTGGCATGAATAACAAACAAACTTCTCCCAGCACACAAAAGAAACTTCAGTAATATTAAATAGAGATGAAGAACTGTCAGGAGCTGTTACCATCTATAGAGAGCTAATGCAGTCAGAAGCATATAAATCGAGTAAGGAATAATGGGGCATTCCCAGCTGAATGTTATGACAGAACAGAGAAGATGTATGGGCAGGTCAACCTTTAGCAATAGTGGTATTTAACCTTTTTTCCTCATGAGCAGCACAGTTGTTTTGGCAGAATGAATTATTCACTCCTGGGATGTTTGGAACATGACTTATACACAGCCCTGTCCCCAGCCAGGCTGCAGCCACTGTCACACTGTGGGAACAATGTGAAGAGCTTTCAGGTGTTCTCTGCTCCGGGCCAGACATTGATCTATGAAATGTCACTGAGGGAATTTGCATTAGCTGGAGTTACGTGACATGGATCTCGCTTTGGTGGGTTGCATTTTGCCTGCAGTGCTGGGGATGGTTCCTTCTTTAGGGTAAAATCGTGTGGTGAGAACATGGAAAATTGTTGGCCCCGCCAAGGATTCCCAAATTGTGTTTATTGTCTGTACATGCACCAGGTAATGACATTTTGTGGTAGCATATTCACACTGAAATTTACCTCTATTTTGTGTAGATATAAGAAACTGTGAAGAATGTAATTTATCCTTTCAGAACACCAACATTCCCTTCACAGATTTTGTGCTGTGCAAATCTCATGATCCCAAAACAAGATAACCCACATTTTAGACTCCGTGCATCTTCCCACACACAAAGGAAAAAACAATTAAAAATAAAAGCATGAAGATTTTTGCCTTATAGACTTACAGATAGCATGAAACAGGTATTTGCATGAGGAATAAAATCAATGAAGTCTAATTTCCTATCTGGCACTGTCCAAAAGTTCATCCCCTGAACAGATAAGGGGATGTCTTTTAGAGGGATCACAAAAACTGACCTACCACAGCTCTGCCTTCCCCTCAACAGCTCCCCCAGCTCTACTCATCACTGTTCTCCCTGCAGCAAACCATCCTTCCTTGCCCAGGCAAGGGGAATCCTTCACACTTGTTCATTTACAGTCTCTCCAGATGGACTGGGAATTGCAAATTTAGTAAAAGAGGACTTAGGACAATGGAGATGCAGCTAAAAAAAAACCAAACCACTATTCTTCCTGCAGATATAAACAGGCTGCAGGTTCAAGCAAATCACCAAAGATTTTTTTTTCTTAACCAGGGTTCTCCCTAAGTAAAAATGTCACATTCCCATGCCTGTTTCCCTTTTGACCAGCAAAGTTTATTAAGAAAAGTCATGAATTACTTCTTGGCTCATGACCACAAGCTATAAAACGTCCCACTGTTCTAATATTCTAAGTGCCAATTCATAACATAATCTTATATGTCAGATCACATAATTCATAAGGCAATATAACACATTCCCTTGAAGTAAATGGTTTAATGTAAATGATGATATGCATTGAACATCTCACAGCAGGCGGACATGACAGAGCAGTGATTTATGAGGGAAAGAATATCTATTCAACACACAAAGAGCAAGATTCAGCCCCAGGCATGAAAAACACAAAAGGCCCACGTTCTCTCTGGAGTTTGGCTAGCGCTAGGAATCAATCAGGGAAATCACAACAAATAGAGAATGAGATGAGACGTTTCGACATCATTAAAATCAACCCCCTAAAAACAAGGCAGGACCGCTGTCAAAAAAAGACAAAGAAGCAATTTTGGCTTCTTTGCTGAAAGGTCAGGTGCAGAAACTTCCAGAACACCAGTGGAACTTATCCCCATAAATGCATTTGGCCACCAGTGCAGCCCAAATCTCACAAGGGGTTTGGTCAATGCCAGCTGAACTCCAGCTGCACCAGGGGAGGTGGAGGGTGCTGAGCTCTTCCCTCTGCCTTTACAAAACAATATATAAAATTTTATAAAACTCAACACCTCCTGCCCAGAGTGCCCTGCTCAGACCCTGAGCTCTTGGTCTGAAGTGCCTGGCAGCTGAAGCTTTCTGTCAGAGATGCTCACAACCCACCTGAGGCACCGTGCTGCTTTCCCAGGTCCCATGGAAAATTGGAATTGCCTGCAATCATTCAAATTTGATTTCAGGCATATGCAAGCTGTTAAAATGCAGATGCAAACTTTATAGTCAAGGGCAAGGAGAGAGCTTACTAAAAATATATATTCTGCACTTATTTCTATTTCATAATCCAAATGTTTTCTTTTAGCTTTTCTTTACCTTTTCCTTAACAGTTTCCTTTCCTCTTTATCTGGGTGGTAGAGCTGTGGCCAGAGCAATGCAAATTGTTAACAGACAGCAATTTTTAAAGTCCTATAAATAAATGAGACCTGATGTAAATTTCAGATTCAGAAATACCATTCAGATCCAGAAATACCCATGAGAAATTACCTCTTGAATGTGGTAAAAAGCTTCCCCTAAACTTCATGACAAAAAATAAACCAGGAAAAAAAATTAGATTAATCATTTAACTTTATCCCCACAAAAAGAAGCTAATATCCAGTTTCTCCCAACCTCTAAGAGGGTGGCATTCTTAATCAAGATAAATGTAGAAAAGCAAATAGAGGCTTCAGAGGCTTCATTTAGGTTAGTAAAAAAGCATTGACAATTATTTGCATTCTGAACTTCTGGGAGAGAACTTACCATCTTTCACTTCAAAGCCACCTTCATTTTGTCTCCATCCAGGCCTGTCAGGCAGAATTAAATTCTGAGTATTTTCAGGAATGGCAACAGACCCTTCTCTTAGCCCTTATTAAACAAAACACTGCTGATCACTGGGGACCCACTTCACATCCCTCAAGCTGGGAAAAACTCTGGATTTGGAGACCAAACTGCACTTCCCAGTTCTGAGTGAACAGTTCAGGTATATCTTATCCCACAAGCCTTTCACAGCACCAGTGTCCTTTGGAAAGGAAACTTGGGGCACTGGTAGGGAGAGAACAGCAGTGTGTTCTAAATCAGGAGTATATTAAAATTGAACAATGCTTGATAATGAAAATGAGAAATATATTTTTCCTTTCATTCCAACAGCAAATTATTCCAAACAGGGAAAAAAACCTCAAAATAGAACAGTGTAATGTATGGACACTAAGTGTCTATTTTTTAAAAACACCAAAAATTACAGTCAGTGAGAACTGGGTAATAAGAAGCCCAGGCTACACTCTGTGTGTAAATTCTGCATTTGTTCTGGAAAAACAACAGAATGGAGAGATTTTCCTTAGAAGGGAAAATCTTCACAGATTTCAATAATCTTTTGATCAGGGCCACACTCACAGATGGAAGATCTCATTCCATAAATTACCTACTTTTGTAAAGGAATTGACTGACTTCTAACAAATATAAGAAAGGCAGCAATTACTCTGCCCTGTCTCAGCGGACTTTAATCAAAAACACGTCATTACTTCACAGAAATCACTTTGCACTGTTCTTCTATGTCCAAGTCAGGTACCCTGGCATCCTTCCTGATTAAAAAGTAATAATATTATGTTTTAAAAAGATCTCTTAGTGCAAGGTCAATCTTCCCTGATTGGAAATGTTTTTTGAGACAGTGGGCCAGAATTTCTGTTGCTCTAATTCAGCCCAGCACTACTAAAGCAAAGATTTATCTTAGGTGAGGCTGTGGAATACAGGATTGACCTTGAATGTCTGTATCAGGTATTACACAGCATTACATTGCCTTTATTCCCTTTTTACCACCCTAATTTCTCACTTCAATATACGTGAAATGAAAGAGAAAACAAAAAGATGATTTGTGCCTTTTCTTTTTTTTTTTTTCTCCATTGGACCCTTTCCCTTCTTGCTACCAGCAATTCCCACAAGTATCCAAACTTTCACATGGGTGCAGGGGTATGAATATGCATCAGACTTCAGCAATTACTGCACCCGGGAAGTTCTCATCTTTACTCCTTGCCTGTTAACTAATATGAGCTGCTTGTGCTTTAATCTCAAATCACAAAGTGGGAATAAAATTGGAACGCCCAGCCCTGTTCCCCCTGAGTCTGTCACTGGGACTCTCAGCACCCACATCAATCCAAAATTAACCCAGATAAGCTGAGGGTGCTTCAATATTACAAAAGCAGTGCTAATGAAAGAAGAATCAGATGTCCTAATGAGGAGGCAAATCATCTCCCATGGCTTCTGCCTTCCTCTGCAGGAACCAGGGCACACACTTAATTCTGATGGATTATTTCATCTCTGTATTGATTTCATCCTCAAGTCCCAGCCATTTGATCTATTAAACATCTGAGAGTTTTTATCTGAGGGATAAGTGTTTCCATCATAATACAGGATCTTTTCAGGTGAGTTTTGTTTTTCTTCCCCCCACCTCTTCTGCAGCTGAACTCTTGGATAAATTATTTGGTTAGTCTTGTAGTGTCTGCTCTGTTGAACTTATTTAAATTCACCCTGCCTGAGCAATATTTCATAATGGACTTCACTGCTGGATCCAATAAATAAACTGGGCAACTACTCCCTGTTCTTCATTCAGAGAATTGCATTAAGCCCATTGCACTTTTCTGGATAAATCATATCACAGATGCAGTCATTCCTATTAAAACTGCAAACAAAAGTGGAATATTTGATTTTAAGGTCTCAAAGTAAGCATGGAACAAATCCTTAGGATCACAAGGCATGTCTTGGAAAGATATCCTTAGAAAGGATTCATTCTTCCCCCACGAATTATCCTGAATCCAGTTCAACAGCTTCCCACTGTAAAGGAGCCCGCAGGAGGAAGGATAAACACCATCAGTTATTCTGGAAACCTGCACTTCAAACTGGTCAGCCTTTAAATCAAGTCCACACAGCTCATTCCCTAAGAGCAATCAGGAATAACAGAAGATGGAATTGTTTCCTGCCTTTTTCCCCATCTTGAGATCGAAATATCTGCATGTAGAAATCTTTGCAGCCCTTCTTCAAATGATCTTTTTTGGTTAAATTATATTTTAAAGGTACTGAGAGCCGAGTTTAAGAAATGATTCAGATGCTGCAAGAGGGTGCGCTGTGATTTTAAAACAGGCCCTTGAAACTGTCTTGTATAAATCACAGGGTTCGTATCCATAACAAGAATACAATTTGGGGTGTGTGATATATATTTTCAGTAGGGATCCTGATATTCTTTCCTGAATTAAGTAATTAATTAAATTGCTGACTTCAGCAAGTGTGATTCATTTTACTCAGTTACAACCATTTTAAAAACACATATCCAGTCTTTTAGGGTTTTTTTTTTATAGTCACTAAAGAGGGACTGGCAATTTTGGGTGCAGTTCATCCCATTCTAACATAAAAATTTAAGACATGTGAGATAAAGCATCTTCAGAAGTGGCTCATTCTGGGTGAAATCTACCTCTGAGAAGACACCAAATTCCAGGGTGTTCAAAAGATGTGTTTTAAATTATCTATTAATTCTGCCCATTCCCATAGGTGTGGAAAGTAGAGTTAGAATAAAATGATTCTCCTGTGGTTTTGTTCTCCAGGAGCTTTTCTCTCCCCTTCTCATGACTGCTTGGGGCTGGAGGGATCTTTGTGCTGCACAACTTTACAGCCTGAACTGGCGCCTGAGCCCTGCTCAGTGGGGCCCTGCAAGGATTAAAAACAAGCCAAGATATCCCTGGTTTTATTCCCTTAGAATTGATGCATCATGTTGGGAGGAGACCTTAAACAACAAATCAAGATATTTTAACTCTGCGTGTAATTGATTTAGTACTGAAAGGGCTACATGATGTCCCTGCAAAGAAAATATGAGCGTGGAAAAGCTTCTGTACATCATAAACCATCTAAATATTGACTATGGAACTCCTTAATGGAAAATTAATAATTAAGCACAGGACAGGTCACGATAGATCACTGCCAGCAATTGGGTACTTGGAGATCATAAAGATTTGTGGAGCTGTGTGCAAATACGGTGTCATTAAGTCAGAGGCTTGCTTTAATTTAATCCATTTATACTATATAAATGCACATATTCCTTCTTGGACAAAAAGAAAACAAGCATCAGTCAGTGCCAAATCGTCCTAAGAAATGAGACCCAGAAAGAGATTTCCAATTTTCAAACATCTGCTTTTCCACTGGGTACTTTTCTACAACCCTCAGCCTGAACACATTTAAAATCCAAGTTTTCAACTCAGAGCTTCAATGAAATCTTGTCTCTTGGGGAGAAGGTGGGTCTGGTCCATGAGAGGGATGCCCTGGGTGGAGCCATCACAGGTTGGTCCATTCCACCCATCCCCTTTCCCTGTTTGAAATAAACTGGAAGGCAAACAGGACTTGGGAGCAGACACAGCTGGTCCTGCCTTGGGTTCCCTGTTGGCCCTCACAATTTCCAGTGCTGAAAATATCCATACCAACATACCACAGAGTTCAAAGGCAATCTGTAAACACCTTTTGTCAAACCCATTCATTGAATTTCCCCCCACCCTCAGTTCTTTTATAATTTTGAGTGGAGCCCTGATTCAACGCATGGAAGAACGAAAATTCCAAATGATATCAACCTTCAGGGCACAATCCCTGAGAGCTCGAGAGGATTTCTTCCATGCAAAAAGTTAAATAATTAAGTAAGAAATATTTTACTTCAAACCCCTGTGATTTATTTGTTTGTTTTCCCAGTAACTTATATGAAATCCTCCTTTCTAGGGATGTGAGCTGTAAATCTCCCCAGCAATCAACAGGGTCAGCAACTGAGTCAGAGTTTTTGTGTCTGATGTTTTTGTTTGGTGATGTCCGTCCCTGCCCCTGCCACAGAATTCATCATTAGATGAGATCATCAATAAATTGTTACACATGATATCTATATAAACAAAGGGTTGAGGATCACAGGTCTCCCACTACAGGTATATCATAAATTCCTTGACTTTTGGCAAGACCAGTGTCTTCCAAACCCCATCCCAGACTTAATATCCACTAAAGAAAAAAAACCCAAAAACCAACAAAACAAAACAAAAACAAAAACAAACAAACAAACAAACAAACAAAAAAAAACCACAAAAAATCCACAACAAAACAAACAAACAAAACCAAACAAATAAACAAAACCAAACAAACAACAAAAAAAAAGAAGAAAAAAATCTCCCCGAATGTATCAAATTTGAGACCTTTACATTATAATCATTTTATGCCTGTTTGTCTACAGCAAACCCCCTATGACAGCTATAAATGAGCCACAATGATTTGTGCCTATGGATTATGTGTCAAACTGGAAAAATTGTAGCTTAAATCACAGATCCACGACAGATCTGGGAAGCCTAAGAGGAAAGAGGCATTCCTGTGACAGGTACCAAAGTCAAGGGAAGTGATTCTGTATTTTTTATGGTTTTACCAGAGAGATGCATTAAATAACTGCAAACTCTCTTGCTCCGAGAGCTCACTTGGCTTTTTACCCAAATGTGCTGCTTCAGAGAGAGAAAAGTTCGTGATTTCAGTCACTCCCACTCCACCTAAGGAGTGACCCATGGTCACCAATCCCAGCAGATTTTTCTCAAGATTCTCTCACATTGTGTTTTCTGTGCCTGAACAACGAGATCTTCTTTGCACTGAACATATCTTTTGACACAGAACAACTACAAATTAAATCAAATGGGTAATTTGCTAACGGAAATAAAAGATGGCACGTTTTTACAAGTTTCCCACTCACACAGAAAACCAGTACGGTTTAAAGATGTAAAGAAAAAATCCAGCTGTGTATATCCATGCAAATATTAACTTTTAGAACCACAAAACTGGTGGCATGTTGGTTATGTTGCTAAAAGAAAAGAACTACGGGTAGAAATAGCACTGTGAAAAAAATAAAAATTTAGGTAGGAGTAGTATGTTCTTAAAGAAATTAATCTCTAAAGATGTCAGGTGTGTGATTTTTTTCTGTATATATTTCCTGTATATATTTTTTCTGTATATATTTTCTGAATTTTTCAGATTTCCCTGGTTAATCACTTTTTATATGTATTAAATATACTTAAATATTAATTCCAAACAAAATATATTGAATAATACATATTAAGACTTTATAGAGAAGCATTTGTCTCTCTCTCTATTGAATACCAGGGCTATTTTCTGCCCTTGAAGTGATCATGGATTAAGACTAAGTTTTACTTGAAACTTCTAGATGCATTCAGATTTAAAAATCTATGATTTAAAAATCTCTAATGCTCCATATAATTTTTGTACTTAACAAATAAATCACTTGTGCCTTCTGAGCCTGCCGTTCCCTCAGCTCCCTGCACCACGAAACACTGTGATCCCCTGAGCAGTATTTGATTTATTTGTCAGATATGACAATTGCAAACTGGTAATTCTGATGTTTTCATGCAATATAACACAAAGCTGAATAACCCAGCTGCTTGTATCCTACAGGAACTGCTTCACTCTGGAGCCTGGAATCCATCTGAGCCAAAATTCCCTCCCTTGGTTGGGAATCTGCTGGGACAGGAAATCAGTTTTGTTAGGAGCACTCCTCATCCCTGGGTTCTACACTAAATAAAAAGGAAAGTGCTGCCATTCTCTGATTTTGTCCATAAATCAGTTCTTTCTTCTGCAGAATTAGGAGGCAGAAGGACCTGCAGCAAAGTACCACTGAAGTTTTTTATTCCAATTTAGCAATCTCAGCAGCAGTTCAGGATATCATTCAGCAGCCTCCCACCTGCAGAAGGAGCTGGCTATGCTAATTTCAGAGGTTTAGCACATTTACAGGTAGGAAATAAACTGATGGATGTTCTGTGGTGTATCAGTTGTGGAATCTCCTGTGTGTGCTACTGGAGCTCCACACACAGACATTTCCTGCTGCTTCCAAACAATCAGATTCCCATGCTCAGGAGAAAGGCATTATATAGGATATATTCTATAAATAATATATTCATCATATCCTAAATAATGCAATGCAATTGAATGGGCTGCTACAGCTGGTTTCCAAAAATCTTCTTTTTAAACTAATGCTTTGCTCACTGCTCTGCCAAGAATAAAAATGTCTGTGTGAGACAACACAAGGGTGTTGCTCCATCAGGATTTGAGTGGAAATGTTGCAAAAAGTGGCCCCAGTGTCCAGGAATTGGAAAGAAATTAATGCAAAAAGCAGTTAAGAAAATTTTTCATTCTCTGTTTTCGTGCCTGTTCCTAAAGCAGCGAGATCTATGTGCAAACCCACAAATTGCATTATAAATTACCCATGCTACAGATGTTTATAAGCCATAATTAAAATCAACCCAGTGCCCCTCAATTAAACATTCATGACAGATTTATCCAAAAACTAGTTAACCATTTATAAGGCACTTAGATGGAAACAGAGTATAAATGATGAGTTTTCTGGGCAAACTTTATAAAGCACTTTCATTTCATCTTCTGCATGGGGAGACTGAGCAGTACTGGAAATAATTTCTTACAACTTTGGAGTTCATGGTGCCGGGATCACTCCATGAATAATAGCACAGGAGCATCACAGGCTCATAAAAGCAAATGAATGCTTTAAGTACATTCTTAAACCTGAAATCTGTTGAAATGTACTGCTCTGAAGCAAAGAGAAATATTTTAATATATGTATAATTATGAGTGCCTGTGTTTTTTTTCTTTGATGCAATTTCATTTTGCATTCATGTTATGGAGTTAATTTCCATATTATATACACATACACTTGGTATAGGAGACAACAAATGTAAAGATATAGAAAATATTAATAAACACATAGATTTAAATGAAGCTATTTTTTATTTATATCAGTGCAAATGTGCTTCGCATTTGGTGTCTTTTCATTGACACTTTCACCTGTTGAATTTTTCACCTTGATTTGGCTTGACTCAAATAATTCTGGGAGAGCCTCTTATGGAATAAGAAGCTCAGCTTCATCTCTCACCTGCTGTAGCCAATACCCTTCCCATAAATCCGATTTTCTACCTGATCAGCTGCTCTAGTAATTAAATATATACATGCTTTTTAAAAGTTATGCATGGAGATATAATATTCACACTGTTCATGTTTTGCTGCATGCATCAAAAGTAATTAGTGTTAATAAAAAGTTACATGTGTTGACAACTACACCACAATTATTACAGAGGAGGAAAAAACACATCATTTCTGCTCCTGCTCTGAAAACAGTTTCTTAAAATTCCCTGGAAGCTGAAATGTGATACTACAATAAATACATCTGTTACACAAAGAGGTTGTATTTGTGCAACTCTAATGAACAAAACTGCTCTTATCGATTCTTTCCCAGGATTATTCAATTAGAATATTTGAAAAATATACAAATGTGTGAGGCAAACAGCTGTAAATATTTACACCATGTAAGCTATTGATTTTTATGTTCAGAAAGTATCATAGGCAAAATTTTCATTTAATGTTTCAGTTCTCAAATACAGTAACAGAGAATTAAGCACAGAAAACTAACCAGCATTGGAAATTAAAGGAAAAAAAAAAATCTGATTTCCCCCATTTGTTTCATGTAGGCAAACATACAAAACCTAAACAAAAGAAAATTTAAAGATTCCTCTCCCTCTGTAAGAAAACAGCTTCATTTGCATAATCTCCTACAAGTCTAATTTTCCTTTATGATATTTTGGAATGTTTTCCTGATCAGTGAATTCCCCACGGCTGGATAAAAAGTTCTCTGCTCGGTAATGAAGCACTTTTTGTAAAATGACAAAATGAGGATTTGCAGTACAAATATCCCTGGCATCCTGCCGCCAGACAAAACCATTTAATTCCTCCCTTTAAACAGAATCCATATAATCAGTAGCAGATTTATGCCTCTGGAATACAGCAGAGGAGAGCTTCCCTGAGAGGGGGATACTCATGTTTGTGACAAACCACCTCAAAATGTTGTTTAGAGCAGCTGGAGCTGTGACTCCTTGGAAATCTCTGTCCTTGGTGGGACAGGCAGCAGGAATTTGAATGGGAATAAAAAAAAAAACAAACCAAGGTGTGGGCAGCCAGTAGTTCCAACCTGAGCAGCAGTGAGGGTGTGAAGCACATTCCTGGAAACTCCTGCCCTAATTGTCCTGCTTCCCAAATCCCAGAAACTCCCGCCCTAATGGTCCTGCTTCCCAAATCCCAGAAACTCCCGCCCTAATGGTCCTGCTTCCCAAATCCCAGAAACTCCTGCCCTAATGGTCCTGCTTCCCAAATCCCAGAAACTCCCTCCCTAATGGTCCTGCTTCCCAAATCCCAGAAACTCCCGCCCTAATGGTCCTGCTTCCCAAATCCCAGGAACTCCTGCCCTAATGGTCCTGCTTTCCAAAACTCTTTCCCACTCGGCTCCTGCTCAGTGTTGTGAGCTCCAGGTCTGGGCTATTCCCAAAGACACAGCACATCCTTCCTGCTGCCAGGAAATTACTCCAGGCAGAAACACTCTGACAACCCCTAGAACAAAGAATCAAGCCCTCAGACATGAATTGCAGAGACTGCAGCTGATGGCAGACACCTTCTGTCCCATGTGCAAGAACTCTGAACCTTGAGGTTTGTGTAAAAAGTGTGGGAATCATTGATACTGTAGAGCTCTGATGGCACAAGCGTGGTCTACATCATGTTATGATTTAGAATCCCAAACAAAACATAAAGCTGCTGAATTTTTAGTTGCAGGGGTCACAAACAATAAAACATCCCCCATTTTCCTATTCTTATGGAGGAATGTAGAAGAGAACTTTTGAGAGAAATCAAAAGAGATTCAAATTCGCAGAGTCGAATGCAAACAAAATAATTTAGTGCCTTGTATTTGGTCGATTCCAGAACAAACTCAGGAAAAAAAAAATAATAATAATAAAAAAAAGGAATGTGCTAAAATATTTGCTTTATCCTTTATCCTTCCCTCATCCACACTCACCTCACTGACTGGCTGGAAGTGGAGGGAGAGGTGTGGAAAGGGGATGTTTGAAGAACCTGGGGTTAGGGTGAAGTGAGTGACCCCTGATCCATCAAGAACCCTTGGGATGGCAGCACCACAGGAAAAGATGCAGACAAAGAAGCCACTGAGGTTCACTGCTCCACCAGCTGCAAAAAAATACAGGGCTGAAGGGGCAGAGGCATCCCTGGCAGCAAGGAGAGCTCTCCTGCTCATGGCTAAACCCTCCTCTGGTGGAGCAGGAATGTGCCCCAGACAGGTGAAATTAGATGGAAATATGAGCAGGGAAACTTAGACAGTTCAGGAAAATTATTACTGGTGATTGTGAAAGGCAAAATGATTTCTTTTTTCCATCATTTTCAGAGGCTATTTCCTCACATGGAAAAGGAGCAAATGCAAAAGGCTCTTGGTGGTCAGTGCAAGGGCCATGCAGGGTCACAACTGTATGAACCACCCCACTCTGCTGTTCTGCACAGGTTTGTGTTTTCCACTGGTTTGTGGCACCTTATTGTGCTGCTTGAGAGGTGCCTGCAATAAAAAAAAGCTTATTTTGCTGTTTACAGGTCATGCAGAGAAGGTAGGCAGAGGTTTCAGAAGGAAATACAGACATCAAAATTAATCAGCACAAGAACAACATAAAATGAAACTGTCATCATCTTCCCTGCCCTTGAATACACTGAAGGGATATTGCTTCGGCAGGTTTCAACCTTCTTGAAATATTAAGTAACCATGGAAATTTAAGGCCCTTAATTTAGATCCACATTAGTGAGCAACCTGGTTCCCAGGTACTGCCCATGAATATTTGCAGGGTAGTGACAACTCTCCTGCAGTGTACATGTCATTCTCTGGATGGAGGATGACTTAACAGACATCCTGACATGGGATCACGTTCTTTGAGAGATGGGCTGGATTTTATTACACGTTTTATTACGCACACATTTCTATTAATGCAGAAGAATTGTTAAATAAATGTTACTACTACTGACAGCAGTAATAGTAACATGATGGGCAGATCATTATTTATTTAGTTTCCACATTTCCAATTTGTTCCATTTATTTCATAACTACACAAGCTTGAAAGACTTCTTAAAATGAATCACCAAAATGAGAGCAACAGAAAACCAATTAGATCAAGCCTCCATCATTATTCCTTCACTTTCTTGTTCTCTACTGTGGGAACATTAATGTTCCCTTTTAAAGGCAATTCCAACAACCTTTTTTTCTAACACTAAATCCAGATTTTCCTTCTACCTCCCTACAGAATGCAGCAGTGACCATTAATATACTTATAAATGCATTTATAAATAGCCTGAAACTAGCTAGAAATGTGGCAGTCCCACAGCACCCAACAGATTGTGATTTATTCTCAGCTCCCACTTGAAACCAGGAGCAATGTTTCTTTTTCTCTGTACTGGATTTTTTTTTTTTTTCAGATCAATGATTTTCAACTGCATTTTAATTACAAAACTGTAACACAATCTATTCTCCTTATGTATATACAACTTAAAATGCTCCAAGAAACATGGATAAGGAATGAGGCTTGTTCTGAACATAGCAGCAGAAAAGGCTGATCCAGCTTTTCTTTCAAAAGCAGAAGAAATGGACTTGATTCTCAGCTCTGTCAGAGTAACAGTAAAGGTCTCTCAGGAGTGAGCAAAGAAGTGAAGGTACAATGTGTCTTTGCATTTCCCAGCCAAAGGAAGGAGAAAAGCCCACCAAGAGCAACCTCCCCACATCCAGATTTCCCATTGCTCTTGTGGCTTTCCACGCCTTCTGTTCCCTGCTGATTTCACTGGAACATCCTTTTCTCTGGCAGTGTCAGTGGCAGCAATTCCAGAGAGGTTCAGTTCACTGAATAACTCTGACCCCAACACCAGGTAACTCCTGTAACCCTAAGAGGCCTCCATAGTATGTGCAGGAACTGCAATTCCCAATGAATTCCAAAGCAAACAAACCAATATTCTCTGCAGAAAACCAGCACCGATCTGAGCTGACTGAAAAATATAACTTTGAGAAAAGAGAAAAGATTTTGGGCTCATCTCTTATTCAAGAGCACTTTCCAGTAGGGCTTAGTGCTCCAAAGGGAGTGTTCTGCTTCCAATTCTGTTGTACAAGCAAAAAACATCATTTTTCAGAAGTTATTCCCAATCTTAGGTCATCACAGTCATAGACAGTGGTGCACAAGTGGGGTTTGCACCAAAACCCTTAGCCAGGCATGTCCTGCCCTTCAGCCACAAGCCAGGCACAAAACACCCAGTGTGCTCCATCATTCCTGTGGTGGGATCTCAGTGGGAAAGTGATTCCTGAACTCTTCTGGTTCACATGGGGTTATAAACTGTCTGTCTATGCCACAGGGAGGATGAGCCCAAACCCAGACAGAGGAGAGAGTTGGAGTGCAAGGCTGTCCCTGCCCAGCTGGTGATCCAGGCAATTCTCCCCACAAGAGTCCTCCAGTCACACAGTGCTGTGAGGGCAGCAGCTCCTGCTTTGACAGCCATGAGTTTGTGCCAAATTCTTGAACTTCTCCAATTCCCCCTCACGGTGAAGATTTGGGGATGCACAAGGGATCCCCCTGCACAGACCTTTCTGCGATGTTAGAGTTTGGTGTCAATGTATAATACATGCTGAGATAAATATTTGCCTGGCTGCTTCTCTTCGTACTCTGCCAGTTTAGCTGTTTTACCAAGACTCATTTAACAGGGAAATTTAACTGCATCTGCATGGAAATCGTACAGAGTGTAGGGCAGAAATAAATATTTTACAAATTTCAGCCATTTTTTTTTGTTTGTAAACTTAAAAAGAGGACCAGTACTAGGTGTTTGAGAGAGCAAATCTACACAGTGCCCAATGTGAGAGATTTCTGAAGATGAAAATTGATTCCTGCCTTTGTTATGTTTCCTTCTTCGTCCTTGGAAAACCTGCCCGTATAATAAAACACACGGAGTTTTTCTGAGGCTGATTAACTGGCTTGTTTCCAGTAAAATTACTTTCCCTTGAGAGGAACATTAAGACTTCTTTAATGCAATCTTCAGCCATTACCATTGATTATGGCTTCATTTAATATGAAAATGAGGATTTGCTCTTTGCAGTGGGTACCGCTCTCTGCGTAAGTGAGTAAAGACTTTCCTCTCCGCTCAAACAGGAGCGTGAACAAATATTTTATTTATGTACAGTTTTGAAAGGAGAAATTGCCTGTGGCAAGAACACAGCTCACTTTGCCAACAGGATGAGAGTCTGGGGCACAAATCTCTCCAACCTAGGCAGCCTCAGAGGCACCAGGAAGTTAAATGCAATAAAGGTTCATTAGTGAGATGAGCTGATGAATCACAGCAATCTTTATTTGTGAATGAATCTATACTTTTATTAAAAGGCTAATTGAAGACAGAAAGATATTTCAAGGGTAACACCAACTTAAGAATGAATCTCTGGCAGGTACAACAGGTTAATCTAAAATATACATAAAATGGCCAGGATTTAAGGAAAAACAGCAGAGAAATTCCATATTAATGTGTCACTTGAGCAGCACTAAAGAATTTTTTTTAAAATTATCTTTCTTGTTAAGTACTTTTTTGTAAATGTCTAACTTAATTCTGCCTTTAAAAGAAAAAAAAAGCAACCTTTATGAATCTTCTAATACTGAGAGAACATCAGAGGTTTCTCTAATTAATACACTGTTCTGTAATCAATATTCAGCGCAGGAAGCTTTGAAAAGTTAAATTCTGGGTAAAATGACAACTTCTCTGCCTTGTTCTCTGGGTTACCCAGCAGCAGGGGAGCAGGTGCTGTACTCTCCTGGTGCAATGAGATGTTCTGAAAATCATGTTCTGATTGTACCTCTACAACTTTTGCACAGGCTGTAAGTCGACAAATTCACCAAATACTTGCTGTAAAGGATATCCCCAGTTTCCTCATTTATCAAGGAGATTTTTTTTAAAGGACTGATCTACAACCTCAGGGATCAATTTAGACAAAAGTGCATCAGATCAATAAAGTGAGGAGGAAAAAGCAAAGTGAGCAAGGAACTAGAGAGGAATAAGAAGGTTTTACTTGTCCTTACAAACAAGAGCTGTTCTCATGGCTGATAATCTCCCTCTTGGCCTCCCTCTAAACTAGTAAAAAGTGCATTTTTAATTCTCTTCTTCTCATCAAAGTGCCAGACATTGGTTTCTCTCTTAGGGCCACACAGATTTCCATTGGTAGGAATTCAGCTGCTCTCAGCAGCTGTTTGTGAGGAAATACAATAAAACAGGTTAGGAAATGTGCCTCCATCTCACAGCAATAACCCTTTGCGTGATACAACAACTGATGTGATTAATAGTTAACAGTACCTGGTGAGGGAGGTGTATTACCCAGAAAAATTGTAAATGAAAGTTATGCCTCAATTTAAGTGTCACAAACTTTGTCCTGGGTTTTCTCTAGGATTTGTTACCACAGTCAGAGAGAATTTCACTTTAGCTCTCGTGTAAAAAGTTAAGATTTTACCTCCAGTACCTTTCGGGATAAAGTAACTGTACAAACTTTAAAGTCTGCAGCAAGTCAGTCTCTAAAAAACTTAAGAGCTATAATTTCAATGCCATGTAATAAATTGTACTTGAAATAAGGTGAAATCATTTTGTCAAAAAGAATAGAGATTGTCAATCAACAGCAGCTTTTTGAAAACAGGCTGAAATAAATATTGCAAGAGAAGAGTTCCACCCAGAGGACTCTGCAATTAAAATCTTATAATAGCATCCTTTAAATTTCACTAAAGTCACAGAAAAAAAAAGGACCCTGGATATCACTAAATACCAATATCAGCAGGGAAAATGTAGTCACACATTCTCTAAGCCTTGGACCAGTCCAGCTCCATCATTTTCAAAGCAATTGCAATAATGGTGAAGACTAAGAATCAAGTGTGAAAAAACTAAAACACTGGGCAAATATAAGTAGAGAGTTTTCCTCCATCTCAAAATCTGCATGGGAAGCCATTTGACATTGAAAGCAAATGGATGGCCCGTAAATATTTTTTATTTTTCCTTAAATATTCCGTTAGAAAGATAAATAACGGGCCCCAAAATATGTAAAAAGTGGATTTTTCTGGTGGCAAGATGATAACCTCTTGGAGCAGCCTTTGTTTCCTGCACAGCTTTGGAGCAGTTCACACGAGGAGCCAAATAACCAAGTGATACAGCCAAGGATATTGGTGTCAGAGCAGGGCACTCCTGCCTTTGCTCCCCTGGGAACAGAACCAGAATGAAAGACCTTTAAGGTCTTTTAAAGGTACCTTGAAAAGGTGGTGGCTAAACTCCAGCTTAAAACAAAATTCAATGAAGAAGGGAAATACCAAATAATTCATCAGTCTCCTGATTTATCTCAAATTCTGCTTTTGACAGGAATCAGGCAGATCCAGAGTGAGGGATGGGATCACTGGGTCCATCCATTCAAAATTATCTCTCAATATAAGTTATTTTCTGTGAATGCAGTGGGAACTTGGCTAAACACACAAGCACATTCCTAATTTATAGCAGCTTTAATGGAGCACTGAAAAGCAGCTGCTTAAGTATTTATTTGTTTATGATGCTTTTTAATACTTTTTGTTTATTATCATCCTGGATATCCTTTTACAACACGCTCATCCCTGCCATGAATCAACAATGATTAGCACTAAAAGCCATACAATATTTATCACAGCAATGTGTTTCCTGCCTAAGGGGAGAAGCTAAAGAAAATAAGGATTTCAATTTTAAGAACAGACAGCACAATGTCTGAAGATACTTGGGCAAATACAATTTTTTTTTCTGCATAAAGGTACAGTCCTGTAAACTTCCCTTCATAGTGGGTATGATCAGAGCAGCTCTTATCTGACAAATGAAGACAGAACACACCAAAAAGGACAGTTTTGAACTAAATATAGCTTTGAAATGGGAACAGAGGAATCTTTGCAACTCTGCTAAACCCACAATGTGACCTAAAAAATAACAGCCCTAAAACACTTCAGAATATTTTTCATTTCTGTATGGTCCCCCATTTTTAAATTTGCTCAACCCACGGGAAGACAGTAGCAGTTGCAGGCTGTAAATCAAGACGTAGATAATGAAATTATTTATTTAAAGTACTTTAAACAGTCAACTGACAAGGTGAATAAACACACTGAAAGCATAAATAAATTACGTATAAGTATGAGAAAACTCTAGCATTTACTTTACTAAAAAGAACCGACGACCAAAATAAAATAAAATAAATGTACACGCATTTTAAAGATCACAGAGTCTTCTTATCTCCCCTTCTTCAGCTAAAGCAGACGAAATACCAGCTCTGAACAAGTACACATGAAGGGTATCATAACTTGCCATTAAGCTGAAAAGAACCATGAAGGGTTTCAAAAAGATTTACTGATCAGCTGGAGACTTGAGAGATCAAGGTAAAGATGAATTTTAAGTGAAAACAACGTAGTCGGATTTGAACTTCATTTTCTCATTTGCACTTCAATAAAAATACATTTTCCTTAAGAATACTTTTTCTTAATCAAAAAGAAAAAAAAATAGCCCAAAACATTAGGCACTTCATTCTTAATAAAACATTGAGATGGTCAGGACAGCAGCTTAGACATCTCCAACTGCTGTTCTGAAATAGCCCTAAAAATTAGTACATAAAAATCACAGAATCAGAAAATGGTTTGCGTTGGAAAGGACCTTAAAAATCATCCATTTCCACCCCCCTGCAAAGGGCAGGGACAGGAAAAAAGAGCATTTAACAAGCAATCACCATTATAGTGATCATGGTACATTACTTTTTCTAAATTAAAAACCTCCAAATGTGGGAAACCCCAACTTCTGGCAGGTTTAGTTTGGCTGAAAGGGCAATCAAATAATGTGGTGGAAGATGAGGGTCATGACTACCAAATTTTCCAATATCAGAGCAAAAATTCAAGTGTTTCAGGGATTCCAGCCACACTTTCCTGAGTGATTTTGACAAGTTTCCCACAGAACACCTGTCTGTGATCAGCAAAGCCATGAACGATTACATCAATCAAGGGCAATAAAATACAGAATGAAAATTTCAGGATCTCTCCTCAAAACAGATTGTTCCTGTTCACCTCTCCTGCCTCATGTCTCTCACCTGAGCAGAGAACAGCCAAGTGAACCCAGCACTGATGGAAAGTCCGTATTTTTCTCAGCTTTAATTAGGGACAACTACAGCAGAACTGTCGCTCAGGGTGATCTGTTACCTCTAAACCTTTGCTTTGCTTCTGGTGTTCTCCTCCCAGGCACAAATCCCTCAAGATTATCCCCCCCAAAAAATGAACGCACAGAAAGGAAAATCGTTTTGCATTACAGCAGCTTGAGAAGCCAATGGGGAAAAATGAGAAAGAGTTATTGCAATGAGTAATAGCACATTAAAAATATATTAAAAAGGTGTAGTGTGAAATGAGATAATAAAAAAACAGGTTAGTAGAAATTCATCCCCAGCGAATCATAATTTTAAAATATTTGCAGAAACAAATGGAATTACAATATAAAATCCCAATTATTTAGAATTGACTCGAGTATCTTTCTGCCTTACATATTTACCAAAGAACTATAGAGATGCTGAAAAAGCTTTTTTAAAACATAAAGTAATGAGAAAAATCACTTTCTCATAATAAAATCTTTGGCAAACACGCTATAACTGTATAACCAAAAATTCACCTATTATAACTTCCTAACTGCTTAAAACTTCCTGCAGAAGCTAAGCCTATGAGAGGTGCAGAAAATCTCTTTGCTGCTAGGGGAACTCCAGCTGGAAATTTGTACAGCAATGAGAACTGCTGAATCCATGCTTTGTTTTTGACAGCTCGCACCCTGTCACACACTGACTGACACTTGAACACGGAGCTTCGTGTTTCTTGTGTTTCTGTAGGAGCAAACATTTGGTGGCAGTTTTTGCAGCCTTCCCTACAACTGCAAGTTTCTTTGGGGCACTGCTGAATTTGGAGTTGACTGAAGATCTTCCACGGCTGGACACGACCCACAGCTGGGAGTGAAACCTGCTCAATCATTTTGCGCTATTGGTTGATGGAAAAGGTCACAACAGGAGGAAATGCTGCTTCATTTGTCCTAGAAATGGGAAAAAAAGCTTTTTTTTCTTCTTAGTGTGCACTATCTGTGTTTTCATCTCAAAGGTTGCAAGTTTCTGCTGTGAGACCCATCCCAGAGCTCAAGGCTGTTGGTTAAAAAATGAATGGCTGAGTAGCTCAAATCATCAATACTCAGAAAAGCCTTTGTGATCATGAAGTCCAACCATGAGCCATCTCCACTGTGGTGGAGTTTTTGTTAAGTTGTTGTGCAGTTATTTTCCCAAAGGATCATCCCTGTTTTCCCCTGATATGTTTGATATTGCCCAGGTTATCTCCTTCCTTGCCCAACTGTCCATCACTCCCTAGACCTGTCTTTTACCTCATCTACATAAATGTCACTCCTCCCTAATCCCTGCCCTTGGTTACAGAAAGTTCCCTGCCAACCCCTGTTGTCCTAATCCCCTCCTGGGAATTCCCCTGTTCCAGGAGGCCCCATTGGCCCATTCCACTCCCACTGTCTTTCCTACTGGTTGTCATATTGTGAGCCCCGCCCAAATCTCCTCCCTGTTGTATCCCTGATTGGTTGAAGAAAGGATTGGACCCTCCCCCTGTACCTCCCCCATTTAAAAGGTTGTGCACAATGCTGATTTTTGGCTTTTCATCACTGCCTCCCCTGGGGGATAAACTCCTTTGGGAAGCACACAAAGATTCCTCCCTGTTCTTCTCCATGTTCACCACTCACCCCATCCTCAGGTGCCACCTCCAGGTGTGTTTCGGGCACTGCCAGGGATGGTGACTCCATCACTACCCTGGGCATTCCCCTATTTCAGGAGACCTCATTGGTCACTGTGACCTTTTCCCCTCCCACTGTCTTCGGTGTTGGTTGTCATATTGTAAGCCCCTCCCCAATCTCCTCCCTGTTGTATCCCTGATTGGTTGAAGGAAGGACTGTACCCTCCCCCTGTACCTCCCCCATTTAAAAGGTTGTGCACAATGCTGATTTTTGGCTTTTCATCACTGCCTCCCCTGGGGGATAAACTCCTTTGGGAAGCACATGAAGGTTCTTCCCTGTTCTTCTCCTCCATGTTCACCACTCACCCCATCCTCAGGTGCCACTTCCATGTGTGTTTTGGGCAGGGATGGTAATTCCACCACTGCCCTGGGCAGCTGAGCCAGTTGTTCAAATCCTCCCTGCCCTAATTGTCTTTTTGCAGCCTTTCCCTCTGCTCTAACAGGCCCTCCTGTGTCCTCTTTAAAACACTCATCAATTGGTCAACACAGTCAAAATTGCCCCCTTGCCATCATCATCATCATCATGCATGGCCTCTTGCCACCAGCAATTAGCACATTAGTGTCAAAATGACATTTCCCTATCACTCTTTATGTACCCCCTGTGATTGTCAGCTGGCTGGATGGGAGGGAGAATTTGTTCTTGAATGCTTTGCATGCATGTAATCATTTCTGATATTGGCATATCAACTGGATGTATGTCATTAAAAAAGAAATTTGCTAAATGGCAGGTGTGAATGGCTGTAATTTATTCATTCTTTCTGCAATTCCGCTGTCAAAATTTCAGCCTAAAATTATATTGTTAAAAATAATAATAAAAAATAGATCCAATAACAGAGAATTACTTTTTTTTTCCCAGCTAAGGACTAGAGGCAGCAATCACATTCTGCCCTAAATAATTTATCCAATCTTAAAATGGTTGTTGAAATGACATGAAGAGAGCTCTAGGAAAACAGGAAGGAAAACATCAGTGTCGAGACAATGATATTTTTCCAGTGAGCTCTGTATATCAATGCTGATTCTACACTGCACTGGATAACAGCTGCAGAGTCAGAGAGGGACCTAAATAACGAGGTGTGAGCCCCCAAATGCACACCCAGAGAGTCCTGCAGTGCTGCAGAAGCAGAGCTCTCAATCTATTTTACTCTTTTTTGTGAGACTTGTCTCTGGTTTTCCCTCAGAGGGTGCTTGGGGCACCTATGAACTGCTAGTCTTGTGATTCCTTCCAGTTAGCATCTCTATGCTGAAAAAAACTTCAGAGAAAATGAGATTCTCTACAGTTTGATTAATTTTTTTGTCCTAGATCTTAATTGTTTACATTATACAAATGTGTTCTAACAGTTTGCTGTGTTTTAAGTATTTTATAGCTGTTATCGTTAAGAGCCTTATTAAAAATATGTTAAGGGACATCCTTCTATTTTAGAGCCTGGGCCCTGGCCCTGCCCTGACTCTACCTAGACGAGAGATTTACCAACAGACCCAGGTGTTTTCTGCATCAAAACAATATTCAAGTCACTTTCGACTTGAAAATTGGACCTTATCAATATGACAGTTAGACCCAATTTCAAAATAACCTTGGAGAATCATGATTCCCAAGGATTGTGATGAAAGGAACAGGTCCCCCCAAGGAATGGTCATGGCTCTAAGCTCTCCTGAGATCATAAAAACCTCTGGACAACACTCTCAGGCACAGGGTGGGATAATTGGGGTGTTCTGTGCAGGGCCAGGAGCTGGACTGGGTGATCCTGAGGGGTCTCTATGGGTATTCTATGATTCTGTGATAGTTTTGCACAGTGACTACATCCCAGTTTAATAAGGACTGAATTAATCTCATCAATGGCTACATCACAGTTTAGTAAGGACTGAATTCACCTAATCAAATTATAACCATGGCCAAATTAAAAATCTGATAACATGCCCCACACTGCTGGAGAAGGAGAACAAGACTCCCTTTGCTGGTGTGGTTCATCCATTGCCCTAAAAACTTTGAGATGAATGATGCTCTAGAGTAGATAACAACTAATTTTTATTTTAGCTGGAGTTTAGGGTTATAACACATAATTGTTGTCATCATTCTGACTCAAGTCATCACCCAAAATCCAGGCAAGCCTGACCTCCACCCCACCCACCCTCACTTCATTGGATTGCCAGGTCTGGACCAGCCACCCTGATTCCCTCCAATCCCTCCTGGATCACCTCTGTCTCTGTCTCACCCAACAATAGAGTCAATCTTGTGAGGTGCAAGGAAACCTCAGCAAAAAGCTGAGCTCTTTTCCTCCCACTGGATGAAACAGAGGCACTTCAGCACCTTGAAGGATCTGAGCCTTCTGGGTAAAATGAGAAAACTGCAGGAAAATAAATCGTTGGGATTTGAGGTTATAAAGCTTCTTTTCAAAAGCAATGAAAAGATGTCACTCAACAGCAGGACAAGGCTTTGGACCTGGCTGATAATTTAGATATCAGTGAACTTTTTGTGTTTACAAATCCCAAGAGAAACAGACACTGAATTCCATTAGCAATCCAGCAGCTTGAGGTTTCACTTTGAGGAAAAAAACCAAGCAAACATACAAAAAACCGTGGATTCGCTCCCCAAATTTAAAGCCAAAGCCCCTGGAGTCATGAACAAGATTTAAACCCAGAGATGAGACTGCTCACAGAGCACCACAGGAGTGATTTGTTAATGAAGCCATGTCTTAATGAAGCTGTGGAGCATAGGCAGATCTCCTAAATAGAATAAAAAGTTCTCTTCCTGCCCCTGAAGCATCCTTCAGCTCTGCCTTACTGTTGTGATCTATCACAACTGCTTAGAAAGGCAGCACAGGCTGTGCCAAAACCAGGAAAAACATCTGTACAGGCAGTCAGGAAAGAGATGTGCCAAAAGCCACACAAAACTCCAGTACATGTAGAAAAAAGCACATTGAGAGAGAGATTGCCAAAATTTTAGAAAAACCAGCCAGCTCTGGGTTCTGCAGGAATATTGAGGTAAAGAAATGAAACTACACTTGGTCTCTATTCAAGTAATGAAAGTGAGGTTCAGAGTTTCGCTTGTGTTATTCTGGGTGAAAAAAAAAATACCAGAAGCGAAGATTAATACAAGGGAGACAAAAAGCAATTACTCTTTTATATATAAACAGTCATTCTGCATTTACATTTTATCTTTATGTATTCCATAAAGTTATATGTGTATCTTCAACTCCAAAACTGATACTTTCACAATTATCTGTGGGATTGATGGAAGTTTTTAACTCCCATTCTCAGTAACTGGAGAAGGGCACTGTCCCTAAATGATGTCCGCTACTATTCCTGTAACTTGACTTAAATATGTATTTGTTTTCCAAAGTTCTATTTCAGCAGGGGAGTTGTAGCCCTGCTGGAGGGACTTTGCATTGAACTTGCAGAGTAAAATAACTCCTATTGTACACTGGGGGTTCAAACCAAACCAATTCCCCACAGAACCCACAAGAGAGAGATGTTTAGAGAAGGTCTCTGCTTCAATTAATTCAGATTCTCCAAAAATTGACTGAGTTACAGATACCTGCTGCTGACACCTGGACAGAACATGGCTTAGACCACACAAAAGGCCACCAAAATCCACAGGGAGAGGATTTAACCAGACTTCAAATGAGAACTGAAACATCAGTGTTGTAGGAGATGTGTTTTTTCTCTAGCTAAACCGACACAAAAAAAGATCCATTAATTTTTTTTTTCTTTCTTATTTGGCCACTCTAATTTAAGGCATGTTAAATGCACGACTTGGACACAACGCTGTTACAGTAAAACTGAAATAATTTAGCAGTAATTTCAGCATCTCGAATCACTCATCCCAAGCAGACCGTGGAAAATGATCATTGTACTATTAAAAATAAAACATGCTCCAAAATGGTTTGAGTGCTATGGATGAAATACAGCTTTCAAAATAAACATACAGCCAGAAAGAATATCCTTAAATCTTAAAAGCTGTTAAAAGCTCTGATGTTACTTGTTATTAAAGGTGTTTCTCGTGAGTCTAGATGATTTTGTGATTTATCTTTATTTTCCTACCGTGGTTCCAAGTTCAACCTTCAATTTCATGCCAAAATGCTAAGCAATTAAGAAATTATTACACCTTACTGCTTCTGAATTTCTCTGTCCTTCAGATAACTGCTAATTTAGCACCAAAATGGCACATTAGAGTGCTGGGCCCATTGCTGTGGCTGTATCTTGATTTACAGAGTCCTGGAAGGGAAGTGCAGTGTGATGCTGCACAAATGATTCACTGCTTTCTCTTGCAAAGAACATTTCTCTGGGACCGTGAGGACAAAATATTTTAGGAGTTATTTTTCCCCTTTCCAGACAACACCTGTTCACTGCCCTTGGCCAGGAGGTCCCACAGCTGGCAGGACAAATGCCCAGTGCAGGAGGAAGGGCTCTGTGGTTGGGCTGCTGAGGGGGTTTGGGCAAGGAGGGTTGAACTGGGAGAACATTCCAGATGGGGAATGGGCCATTTCTCCATCTCTTATCTATCTAAAATGGAGAAGCAATGGATCTGGTCTAACTTGGAAACAACATGGAAAAGCAATGGATCTGGTCTTACTTTGGAGACCTCAAGGAAAAGCAATGGATCTTATCTGACTTTGGAGACCTCATGAAAAAGCAATGGACCTGGTCTGACTTTGGAGAGCATGTGGAAAAGCAGTGGATCTCATCTGACTTTGGAGACCTCGTGGAAAAGCAATGGATCTCATCTGACTTTGGAGAGGACATGGAAAAGCAATGGGTCTGGTCTGACTTTGGGGACCATGTGGCCTCAAAACATGGACTTGGAGCACTCCAGTGGCTCTCCAGGAGGGAATGTGATTCTGTGTTTTCCAGGCTCCTGTGGAACTGTAGCTGTAGAGTGAATGATGCTGCTTTGAGGAAAAAAAACCCAACAGCTTGCTGTGATCATAATTTTTTTCTGCATGTTCTCCACTGTAGCTTTTGGCAATTGCCTACTTGTTTGAATTACTTCCCAATTAATGAGTTTGCAGGGAACCACCAGCCAATATCTCATTTAATAGCTTCTCCTCTTAGTCCTTTTCCATTTTTTTTCCTCCTACTCTCCAACAACTCGTTGTCTTTGTTTGATGTTCAACCTGGTATGTGTCATTTTAGCTTTTATTTAATTGCTTTTGACTTTCAGTTGCCACAGTGCCCTTTTTCATGTAATAATAGACAGCAAGGACTGCCAGCAAAGCTGTGAATTTTCAAGGGTTACTGCAATTTTTTTTCTCCTGTAAATCTATTCCTTATGATAAAAGGAGCAGTGTACATCTGTTCTGCAATAGAGAACTCATTATCTTTTGGGGCTTCTATTAGCTACAAGCTGTGCAACATATTTTTTTTTTACAAAGGATGGTCATTTGCAAGTGAAGTAGGGGATCTGTTGGATACATTTAGCAAGAGGTTTCCTTTGTAATTTCTACAGTTGCAGTGCAATGTTAAAAAAATTAAGAAATTAATGAGGAAAAAAACCACCAAAAAATCACAACTAAAAACTTATAGAAAGTCCAAGTTGTCTGCAGTTCACCAGCTGCCATGAAGAAAAAAAGGCTAAATGAGGCAGAAATAAAGAAAAGGCTACGCTTGTATAGGGCAACCCCATAACCATAAGTCTGAAAATGTATGTCTTTTTTCTTACTTATTTCATTTCTCACTTATAGCTTAAGTGAGGCATTAAGAAACGTATAAAGTTTTATCACTGTGGTTTTTCAGTAAATTTAATACAGTGGAATGATGTCACCTTCAGTAGTTCTTGAATAGTGGGTGTCTCCCAGCCTCTCATGAGCTCCATTTCAGAGATGCTTTAATTATTCCTAAACTGTCCTTAACAGAAATTAGCACATCAAAGCAATGAGAAACCAATGAGAAAAAAATCCTTTTGTAGAAGTGCTCAAGTTCATGCATTGAGCCTGTGTGATTATAAAAGGTGACAATTCTGGAAAAGTGTTGTAAAGAGAGGACATAGAGAAGATGATTTTTTTTTTTCGTTGTTTTTTTCCACTCCTAAAAACTCCATTAAGTTAAATTCCTTCAAAACTCTCAATGTTTTACAGACAGGCTGCTAGAATGTAGTTTTACAGAATACATACACAGACACATATATATGTGTATAAATAAAATTCTTATTTAGGAAGGTGTATGAAGCAGCCTAAACTTAGTTTTCTCTGTACACAGTCTAAGGCTCTTATTTACATTAAAGAGCCAAAATCAATCCCTGCTGCTATTTAGAAGCATCAGCTTCAAATTCAGCTCTTTGACAAGAGCTTTGTCCCCACCACAGTGAAAGAACATGGACACCTGATGATTTAAATTTTGAAAATAATTCCAGGATAGGTTAGTATATTAAAACCAAGAAATAAGAACATTCACTTATAATCAGTCATTTGTTGATTCCAGTCCATAAAGGAGAGGTCCCAATAATTCCTGTCCTCCAATGCCACAGCTGAAAGTCTTGTTAACAGAGGTCTCAAGGCAAAGGAGTTCCAGATCATTGGGCATTTTATGTCACTTTAATGTTTAGGGAGGCAGCTGAGGAAATATATTGGCTTATACTCCTGTCCCAGCATTCATCATAGGCAGAATTTATGGGCAAAATGAAGGACCAGGTTTCCTTTCTTAATAGATGCCTGCAATGTTATCTCCTTGGTATAAAGTATAATTAAATTCAAATATTCATCCTATTAAACGTTTCAACTTTAGTTTGAATCAAGTACAGAGATACATTTGCTGCAGAGATACATTTACTTGCTCTGCCAAGCTGCCTGTCTGCAGAGAAGATTAACAAGGGAGACAGGCTGCGAGGCTGATTCATTCCAGCACTTGTGGATTTTAAGATTAGATTGGCCATTTCTTTTTATGCAAAATGTAAACATATCTGCAATTACCTCTAAGAGAAAGCTAAGTACTTGTCAGTTATGATTGATATGGCAGCTAATGTATAGAGACACACAGAACTGCTCTTCCTTTTACTCCATATTCAAATTAGTCTGTGGTAACTTTGTCACAAATCAGATTTACCAGCAGGGCTGGCAAACGACTGTGATTTCCTCACTCACCCTCTCTGGAAACAAACCCACGATCTATAAACCACACTTTGTCCCTCTCCTGAGAAGGAACGTGTGTTTGGTGGCCTCTGTGAGCCCAGCAGGGCAGCAGTGCTGGTAAATCTGGTGGGGGTGTTTAATGAGAGATGGGCAAGGAGAAGGAGCCTCAAGACTGGTGAGTCTCCTGCACTTCGCTGTAGAAGCATTGGGGAGAATTGGCAAAACCACGTTTAAAAGCGCATTTTGAGACTGAAATTGTAACCTCACACAAGAAAACTCATAGTGAGGGCTCTTCAAGGCAGGAATGTTCCTTGAGCTCCTTTTCAGTCCTTTCCCCATTGTTCAGCAGCATTAAGGACTATCAAGATTGTCTCCAAAATTGGTAGACATGGAAGTTTTTAAAAGAGAAAATCTGCATCTTTTAAAGAACCTTGGACCTGGCAGTGTTTTTGTCTGGAGAATCCAGATGGAATGTCCTTTGGAGAACAATTGCATCTTCCCCTCCTGAAAAAGGAAATCCCCTGGCCCAGTGTCACCAGAGGAGTCTGCAGAGAGGCAGGACAAGGCTTTGCCAGGGCAGTCTCGTGTCTCCTGTCCACAAGATCAGCTGTTTTTTCCATCCTCTATGACTATTTTGGGGGCTTGGGGTTTTTTTGTTCTTTTTCTTTGAAAATTTAATATCTTATCCAACCACAGCTACCCCTCCTCTATTCCAGACCTTGACTTTGCAGAATCTGAAGAAGAGCAGCCTTTGGAAAGCAGATTTAAGAGGACACGCAGAGCTGATTAAGTGACAAGTGTTAAGTCAGAGAACTTTTAAGAACTTCAGCTTGAATTTTATATGAGTGTAAAGGACAGCATTAGCAACATAATTTTTTCAAGAAGAAAATATCCAGAAGTAGTGCCAATCTGCCTGCAAATTACCAATTAAAATATTTTCCCTCTGTCAGTGATAGTGCAAAGCTATCAAAGAACTTCTGAATTGAAGCTAGATAACCACCAACCCTAAAGAAAATGATCTTTATTCTAAGATAAAGTGGAGCAGCATGCAGCACATGCAAATCCACGCCACTTTACATCTGTCTGCTTTCCAATTCCTGCTGAACCATCCCCAAACACCCAATATCCAGCAAATCCATGGTCTGGCTCCTTCAACCCTCTCCCAGCTTTAAATCTTTGCTTATCTCTGTAGAATTCTACAATACGAGCATCTCTTTAGGTCCTTGCTTATCTCTTTGGTACTAGAAAACATGGAAATTGTTTTGGGAATCATGGACCTACAAATGACACTGGGGGTTCAGAAGCTGTTCCCCTGCACTGCTTTCAGTATTACAGTTCAGGGTGAAAATAAACTGTTTAAAAGGTATCACATTAAAGGTTATTTGAGCTCTCTTGTTGGAAGAAATGGGGACAGATCATTTTACAGTTAATTTTATAGAGTTTTCCTTGTAGTCCACAGAACTCCCAAATAACCAAGTTTACAAGGAGAAGCCTGTTACCCAATAAAAATTAATTGTACCATCAGCTGGGTTCTTATCGAGTGTTTTTATTGTGAGACCACTAAAGGATGGGTTTTATATAAAGATATTGTAGATAGAGAAGACAGCTTGAGTCAGTGCCTGGTACATTTCCAGTCTGCCATTAACTCATCTGTGGTAAATAACACAGGAAAAGTCATGTAAAAAGCAAAAAACCATGTGCTGAGGCAAAAGGAAATAAATGACTTGTGCCACTGGTGTTGTTGGGGGAAGGAAGAGCTGTTAATGGTAAGCAGTAAACTTTATTAAGGTTTGTCATTAAAATAAAAGTGGATTTGTTGGCTTTTTGTTTTTAGTTCTACTCTCAGTCCCTGGTTTATTCACTCCACCCTCTTTCCCTCCCCATCCCCTGCCCTCTGCAATAATAAATGAGGTGCTTTCCACCTGAACAGCAAAGAAATGGAACCACACACTCACTGTGTGGAATGGCCACTGCCAACACCAACCACTGAACCCTCACTGTGGCATTTTCTGACTTCTCTTTCCAGCTGAGATGATAAAAACCATTCAGGAAGGCTTTGTGAGATTAATTAGCAGAAGGCAAAAAAGCTGAACAGGCTGTAACCTTTCTAATTTCATGGTGTATAAAACAGAAGTAGCACAGATGATTATCTCACAGGGAGAAACTCAAGAACCTACAAGAGGTTTAGTAGTTCTGAAATATTTATAGAGACAGACACAGTGACTGTTGTGTCGCTGAGATCAGGAAAAGAGCAGCTTTTTTGTGCTCATATGGAAACTGAACCTCAACACTGACTTATGTATTCTGCTTTCCTTCCTGTTTACCATTTCTCTTAATTTTATTTCACCTTCCTTTACCCTACATAACAGGTGGGAATAATGTCAAAAGCTGTATAAGAAGTAAATGGAGTAAACTTAGCAATTTGTACTGCATTTGACATGTTGGGATATTATATAAAGGTATTTTTATATAAAAAACCTTCATCTTGACTTTTATCTTTTCACCTCAGAATTGGGTGATTTTTCTGGTACAAACATTCATGCTTTTTACCTAGATTTGTGTTTAAAGTAAAAGTATATTTGCTAAAAACAAGCAAATTAAAAGTGAACACATGTGAAGTGAAAAAAGATCAAAGTCATAACCAAATCTAATCTTCTTAAAGTGAGACTTAGCTTGTGTAGTGGATACAACTACAGAATATTTTTTCACTGGTGAAATTAAAAAGGAGTATTCAAGACCATAAGATCAATTATCTTAATGAAATATAAGAATTAAAAGAAATATATAGGTGCCAAGAAATGTTCCCTTTCAAATTAAAAGACTATATTTTATAACTTCACAAAGCTGTCCTTCAAAACAGAATGGAAGATACTTGGTTCCCCTTTTTCCCTTCTTTTTTTAAGGTTTTAAGTTAAAAAGGTTTTGAGTTAAAAATATTCCTCAAATTTGATAAAAACCATGCAAAGTTTCAGGGAGCCACAACTGCAGGTTTGAGATCCTGGATGTTGTACACACAGGTCATGACTGAGCAGAGCTTCTAATCCAGTAAAACAAGTAAATAAATGAGCAAACCAACCATGGATCAAGAGCAAACAGAGAGATTTTTGAACTTTGAATTCCCATTCCTTCATTTCACTTCTCTGTAGCCCAACACGATCATTACAAGAATTAAGTATCCATGATTCCAGTCATTTAAAAGCCTGAGTAACCAACCAAATGTTTACCCTGCCCGAGTAAAAACATGCCAGACATCAAACCAATGCCATGGCAAACTCTGATTTGGCTTTAGAAGTTGCCTCTAAGCTGATGACATCCAGCTGGAGTGGATGGGTGACATTTGGTTCAGTGGTCAGTGAACATTTCACGGCTCCCACGGGCTCACTGGAGGAGGATTCGTCACCTCTGGAGTCACTGATTTCCTCCCACTGACTCTAGAGGGAAGTAGAGCACCGAGCTGTGATCCACGTCTCCTGCATCACATCAATCCTCCCACTCCACAGCTCTGTATATTTTACTGCCTCGAGGGGAAAGTTGCTGCAGAGGTTTGTTGGTGCTAGACCCAGCACCCACCACATTTCAAATTCTTGCCTTCTTTTCCTTCTTTTTTTCTTTTTTTTTTCCCCTTTTTTTTCTGTTTTTTCTTTTTTTATTATTATTTTTGTGGATATTGATTATACTTGGCAATTGGACTAAAAATGTTCTTTAAACATTTTTAAGGCTGAGCTTTAGTCTTGAGCTTGATGGCAAAGCTCCCAATGTATTCCCCAGGAGCTGTATTTCACCTTGGAGTGAACAACAATTTTAACGGATAAAATCACCCCCAAACTTCTCTAAGCAGGCTTTTTTTCTCAATATTGTCTCTATTACAATGATAATGTGTGCCAATATGACCATTTGGGTTTCGAGGGCCATTTCAAAAAAGCATTAGTAACTTATAAAATATCACATTTAAAGTATTAGATCTTCCTCCAGTAATTAGAGGGAATTATTAATTCCCCGTATATTTTCACAAAATTCCACAAGCTCTATTATAATAAATGTTACAAAGATAACACTGGGTTCAACATTATTCAGCATTTAACAATTAATTTACATAATGTAAATATTAATGCAGCCTTGAGCACTGTAGGACTGAGGAATTCTGAATACTCTGCATTTCATTACCTCTAATATTGCAGCCAGTTACTTCCTGCAGGACACTTGGGAGATCCTTGGAGGGGTTCATATTGTGCATTAAAGTAACAAAATACAACATGAACTTTCTAAAACTCAGGACGTTCTTCTAGAACTACCTAAGAATCTCTTAATGATCCCTTTCCTATAGAATTTTATTTTCATTGCTAAAAGATTCAGGACTACTCTTCATTGGACCTCTCCCAAATGTGTTTTGGTCCATAAATCCCAAGGGTTTATGATTCTCTTCCCACAGTAACACGACTGATAGGAAGAAACAATGATTTTATTTTTCATTTTCCCCTCTATGCTGAGCACTGCTTTTCTAGACACAAATAGGAAAGCTAATAATACATATTCTCCATACATACATATATATAATCTGCATACAAAGGAGTCAATATTTTCTCACTAACAAATCTACTCCAACCTGTAGCGAGGCCAAATTTCTCTCTCTGATTTCTATCAGACCTACACACACCCCATGAACTTTTTGTCAGCCATCTCTGTTCACATCCCAAATGATAAATGAATTGTTTCATCTACAAGAGGTAATTTTCATGTTTTTAATCATTTTAAAACTTGACACAGATAATGCAGAGTTATTTGTCTGACTCTGAAAAGAACCTTCAGAATTGAGAATTCAAGACATTTTACTTGACAATAATAAACATTAAATCTCAACCACACGGTGGAAATTTATGAATTAAGATGTGGATACACATCTACACACTCCAGGTAAGTGATGAGCACATCCAAACATCATCATTCACCTTTTCAAGCCAACAGAAAATATCTCCATAGCAACTTGCAGTTGCCAACTGTGGCAACCATTCCCAACCACACAAGAAAACACTAATTATGTTCTTGACAATTAACTCGAAAAGTCAAAAGTGAAAGTCACAACCGCTGTATCCTGTGTCAGTGGTCCCCAAAACTGGTCTGAAAATTTCAAGGGATTTGTTTAAAAGTAAATATATATATATATATATATAAAAGTGCTCAGCAAACTTCAGGAAAAAGTAGGAATCAGAATCAGGACCTCAGAGATAGGTCCCTCATGGGACCTATCCCCCAACAGTGATTTCCAACAAAAGACACTGAATATGTATTTACACGAGCAAGAATGTTTTTCAAAAAGTGCCACCTTCCAGCACATAGAAATATACATTTCTTGGCAGCTTATGGGCCATAAAGTTCTTACTGTGCCACAGACCACAAGGTCACAACTCACATCAAAGCTGAGACTATCAAAGCCACTTCAAATATCCAAAGTGCTTGCCTGAAAATATTTCTTACACATTTCAAGGGGGGAAAAAAAATTATCCCCAAATCAGTACCCCTTAAGAAATAAATTAAACAAAGATAAAGTTACAAAACTCATCTTGTGGAGTTTGCAATTTAACACATGAGGAAACACGCTGCATATGTGATGCAGAAGAGGTCAACAGTGCTGTGAGCAAAATTATTTCATTTCCTGCCTTATTCACACTGAGCTCTGGAGAACTCTGAGACTGTTCCTCAACACGAGCAGGGCAGGGTCAGGGAGGTGAGGAAACGTGCTGCTCTGGGAGGTGTGAGGCATCCCAGATTGGCTACGGGCAAAAGGAAAGATTCTGCACTGAGATCAGAAAATGGAAAGGTTCTGCACCAAGATCAGAGAGGAGCCACGGGACAGAGCGTGGGAGGGATGGGGCAAACACAGCGACCACAGAGACCCCACCAGCTCCTCCTCGTAGTCAGCAGTCCCTGAAAACATTTCAGTGTTTGTCTCTCCATAAAACACAGTGGAGTGTTCATTTTTTTAACAAAAAAGCCCAAAAAGCCCAACAAAACAGAAAAACCCATGAAAAATAACACTTTTTTTCCCCCAGTCTACTTTCATTGGGGAAAAAAATATTGCAGCTGCAATTTTTGACCGGGATTTTAATTTCTTGAAAGTGTCTCCCCCTTTGCACTACAAAGCAAAGATGAAAGGTGTTAATTTTTTAGCTACTGGATAAAAGCAAATGCTGCACAATGCTGGTGGAAGTTGTACTGCAGGAGATCTGTAAATACATCTAGGGATGAAACCTAAATGGATCCACAGAGCAAATCCTGCCACTTGCAGGAAGTCATTTAGAAATAAACTGGCTGGTTCTGGTTTTCTCAGAAATTTGACCTAAATTAGAATTTTGGGAGAGTGAGGAAGCAAGCGCCATTCTCAGTTGGCATATTCCCCTAAGCTCCCAGTTGTCCTGAGCCCTGGATCACAAAGAATTAAAGACAAAACCTGGCGATCAATTTGCGCACCTTTAAAACACAAGCAAGGAGAAATGAGGATTATTCCCCCACCCCAAAAATCTTAGTGTCCCTTCTCTCCGTGCCCTGACAGGAGTGAAGAGACAACATCAGCTGCAAACTGACACATCCCACTACGAAAACTGTCAAGGAGAGGAGGATTTAAGGACATCCCATGGCAGCCACAACAGCCACGTCTGCTGCCAAGGCTTTATGAGGCAGCCACATCCCACAGTCCCTTGATCTCTGAAGTCCCCTCAGATCAGTCTGGGGAAAAAAAGAGTGCTTCAGTTCAGGCTTGAGACAACAGAATAAAATGAACAAGTATCTGTGAGAAAAACTACAAAAAGTTTTGCTGGAGCACAAGTCCTCAGTGCTTTAGCATCAGGCCATTAAAATTCTTGGCAGCAGCTCACAGTCCTGGCTTGCCAATGGCCCACTTTTCATGCAGCCTATTTTTGTTTAGGAAAAAAAAAACCACAACCCTTCAGAACATCTGAATATTAAACCTTTCTTCAAGCTATAATGATCAGGGAGATTAGCTCTGATCAGCAGTTTTAGGCCATATGTAAATTGGGTGTCCCTAGGCAGAGTAGCAAACCATGAAATACCCTTCTTTTCTCCCTTTGGCTGGCAGGAAGGAGGAGGCTGCTCCACAGATCCTCATTAGTATTGCTCCACACCACCGATTTAGCATTCAACAGGTTGTAATTCCTGGGCCTGTGAGGGACTAGCCTGCAGCTAAGGTATACCAGATTGGCAAGAGAAAATCCACAAGAACAAAGAAACCTTTGCTTCTTTCGCTTTCTCTTAATTAACACCTTTTTTTTTTTTTTTTTAATATAATGTTTTCAGTCCTTTGGCTGCTGCAGCCCAAGCAAATTTAGAAGCATTTTAGCAGCATCACCACTACCCATCCTCACAGCTTATGAAAGAGGCTAAAATCCATAAGCTGAGGAATATTTTTTTCCTCTATTCCAGCACACAGTGTTTGAACCCCTCAGGGCACACCAAAGTAATAGAAAGATGTACCAGCACTGAGTAAATATCACAACACTTTTTATGGAACAATATATTTAATATAGAGCCATGGTGGGTATGAACAAACTCCCTGCTACAGCCTGGGCGGGAGAGCGTCTCTCCCTGGATAAGGTCTGAGAAAACAATCTCTGCCTTTTCCAGGAAACTTGATTTAGTTTCATTTAGGAGAGAGAGACATCTCCATTCAGCAGTGAAAACACTCTGAACAAAGGTTCTTTGAGGAATGGGTTTCCAAATTGTGGTGCCTGGCAGGAGGTGGCACAATCAGCAGCTGGGGATGTGCCTGTGCTGGGGCTGCTCCGAGCACTGCACGGACTCCTCTGCTCACTCTGCTTTGAGGAGAATGTTAATAATGCTGTAACTGCTGCTTTAATCTATACAGTGATCCAGGAAAACACTCAGAATTCTGATGCCCTTCCCCTACACTTTGCAGTTGGAGCAGCTACTTGTAAAGGAACTGACATACAAATTTTAACCTGCAAAGCAGGGAGAGGGGAAAAGCAGAAGGCTTGCCTGCCTGCTTGCTTCCAAAAGGATTCTTCAGCCTGAAGAATAAAAAAAAAAATTTAAAAAAAGAGGAAAGAAAAATGAGTTAAAACTTTATTCAATAGCAATGAAGCCTGAAGCTGATAATTTCGACTTTCTGGGATACAGCTGTAGCAATGAGAAAATAAGAGCCCAAAGGATGGATAAACTATATTATCTTAACTAGCAAAGGCAAGCCTTCAAAAAAAATGAAATTGGAAAAGAAAAGCTACACTATTAACTTCTTTTTTTCCCTGGCTAAGAAAATACGATCAAATTTTCAATTCTTTAGTTCTCTCCTAGTAAGCCTGCAGCACACACCAAGCCTGCTGAAAGTGTAACCTCCCCAAATGAAACTGCCAAATAAGCAAGATTACAACAAGCCCAAGAGGCACATCTATCTTTTTTGGTCTTATAATTATTTTGAGTACTGTAGGGGTTTTTTTGCTCTAACAGTAGCTATGATAGAGTTCAGCTTAAAATCAAGAAGGCAAAACTGTTTAAATTAACAAAACCAAGAAGTTTGCAAAACAATGCTCACCAGTGTGCCCAAACAGTAATGTCTGCAATTTCATGATCCATTAGCCTGTCTGTTAAAACATGCTGATGTTTCTCCTCTGCTTCAGTTTTCTAGGCCCTTCTCTGCCACAGCTGGGAACCCAGCTCCTGTGTCAAATTTTGCCCAGTCAGATTTTGGGGAGCGCTCATCCCATCTGCACAAAGTGTTGACGTGACATGATCAGCATTGCCCATGATACGTTGATTAAATTTTTTGCTAACTTTGCTTGCTAAACCTGCATCTATTTTGATAACCTTGTACAGCAGTGATGGCAACCAGTGCAAAATCCATTTGCTCACAGCCACACCAGAGGCATTCCAGTATTTCAGATCCCTCCATTAACAGAATTACATTATTTTAGTGTTTTTTCTAATTTTTCTGTTTATATGAATATTCATTCAGTGTCTGGCCAGCATTTACCAGAAATTCTCAGAGCAGGTTTAGGGTATGAGCTTTCTCTCCAGCACAATTCCTCTGAGTAGTCCTTCAAATTGTTCATACTTTTGCAGAATTTGTCAGACCAAAGCCTTAAACCACTTTTCCTCAGCTGCTGCTGGCACTGGGATTACCCAGTGTCTCAGTGGAATGCAAATCCCAGATCCCAAGAACCCAATACCATTTTTCAGCCTTAAGACAATGAACTGCTGTTAGTGGAAGAACCCAAAGCAAGTTCAATTAAATGCATCAGTTGGGTGCTCACTTCTTTTACATTCATTCTGACTTCATCCTTATCAAAAGGAGGGACAGAGATTTTTGTAGGGCAGCTAGTGACAGGACAGGGACATAGTTTTAAACTGAAGAAGGGCAGGTTTAGGATATTTAAAATTGAAGAAGGGCAGGATATTGGGAAGGAATTCTGCCTTGTGAGGGTGTGGAGGCCCAGGCACAGGGTACCTGGAGAAGCTGTGGCTCCCCCTGGATCCCTGGAAGTGTCCAAGGCCAGGTTGGATGGAGTTTGGAGCACCCTGGAATAGTGGAAGATCTCCCTGCACATGGTAGGGATGGAATGGGATGAGCTTTAACGTCCCTCCAACCCAAACCATTCTTTATTCTGTGATTCCAGGGGTCCCTCCACCCCAGCCCAACCCCAGCCCAACCCTGCAAAGGTTAAAATTCCTCTGACTGTGGCACTTCCACAGCCTGTGGGAGGAAGAACCTATTCTTGCATACAGGAGGAAACTCTATCGTGTTTAATAGTTTGATTTGCTATTATGTGCTACAGCATAAGTTTTATTTTAATATCACGCAACTGCTGTGATTGCATTTTTATAATTGGTGCTCTGCCCCAGAGGAGAACCTTTTGAAGAGTAAAAAATGCTACCTAGGTGCTGACTCAGGGAATTTACAGACTGCTTTGGGTAGCAGTACTTAGGCATGAAGCTTTCCAGCAAAGGTGCTGCAGGTGCTGGAGAATTCAACCTGCCAGATCAATGACGTTAATTAACGGCTCATGCAACAAAATATAAAAGAAAATTAAGGTAGTGAATTAAATCCTGAAAGCAAAGTCCCATACAGAGTCAAGCTGAGATGCTGACAACCTTCTGAAATTTTGTATATTCTGGGAGATCCAGGCCTATATTATGGCCACACTCTGAATCAAAGAGCTGGTGATGTAGCAGGGAGGGTTTTTGCTGTGCTGAACAGGGATAGTTGCCAATTCCATCTCCAAAGACCCAGATTTGTAGTACATGGGCTTTTAGCAACAGTGAGCCTGTATGAATGTCACTGCCATTCCTCCTGATTTCACAATCTGCCAGTCCCAGCTGACACGAGGGATTGTCATTCAAGAGCAAACCACAAAGAGATCTCTCACAGACACTCTGCCTTCCAAACTTCTCAGATGCACCACAGCAGCACAGGGTTGATGGCAAGAAATGACAGATAAAAAACATTTAAATAACACCTCTTTAAAAATTTAAAGCTCCTTTAAAGAAAGAGACTGTATTTATAACCTGCAGTGGTAAAAGAGAACGACTGTTCAAGGGATTCCTTTTTAATCAAACATCATGAAATTCAGATTGTAAAAACATACTGAGACTGGCAATATTTTCAAAGTCCAAAGGTTGTCACTGCAGATGAGACACTTCTGTTTGGAGCAGCAAATAATACACCTTCATTTGAAAGAAGTAAAAAGAGTTAGATTAAATGAATGTGCAGAGTTGGGGAGTTTTGGTTGCTTTTTTTTTTTTTTTTTCTTTGATTTTGGGTTTTTTTGCCCCTACTCAATTGGGGAAATGCATCTTTCTTACCTTACCTCCCTCCATGAGTTTAACTAAACTCTGCCCTTTGAGAGCCTAAAGCAACAAGGCCAAAAAATACAGATTCCATGTGTGCTTAATGAAATTACACCCTTGGGTAGACTGGGAGAAAATTCATAATATATTAATTGAATGAGTAATCATATGACTCTGTGAATAAGACCTGCGGTGTATTGCCAATTATTTCATTAATTAAAGTAGCTTTGTCTTGAGCTGTGGCTCTCAATTTCAAAACCAGGTTAAAAATAAATTTCCCTGCCAAATTTCCTGACAATGCTTTTGATGATTAAAATGAAATTACATTAAAAGTAGACTGTGCTCTTTACCTTTATAATGGGAATCATGTTTAGTTTTTCTCTCAGAGATTCCACTGAGGAAATGGAAACATTTCCATCCACTAATGTGCATCTCTTCTCTTGGAAGTGTTATATGTGCTGCCATAATATTTTCATGGCAAATATTGTTATATGTAATCACATATTTAATAATATTCCTGTGTCTTAAGACAATAATTAAATACTTCTAGTGCTCTTAAATTCATGGTTTACCCACACTAATTTTAGAACAGAACATTCTGTGTACTCACACTGTTTAAACACAGATTTAAAAGCTGGGACAAAGCTGTCCAAGAAAACATCGACTATTGTCACCAACACAATTCTTAGCACACAGTAATTTCCCTTTTCGAATTATAAGTGGTTTTAAAGTATAATAAGTAAGGATTGAGGAAAAAATAAGTTAAAATTATTTATCCAAGTTATTTTCTCCTTTTACCTTGGAATCAAATTTTTTTTGCCATCATAGCTTTGACTTGTACACCTGAAACATGGAACTGAAGTCATGTATTCTCCATCAAAAGAATATTCAATATATTTTACTGCTCTGTGCTTAAATCAGAGCAATGGTGAGCTGCATTTATGTGCCCAAAAGTCACTGTCTTGAATATGTATCTGTTAATATTTTCTCCAAACCACATTTAAAAGACACATTTCTGCTGGAGTTTCCAACGTGTGCCAGCAGGAGACGGATTGAAGGCAGGAACTGTGAGCTCTCACCTTCAACCTGTCTATCACATTGCCCAAGTGTGAATCCAGCTCAGCACCAGCTGACAGCACCTTTCTCCTTTTCCCTCCACAAGAAAGCCAATCACAAACTTTTCAAGGTTTCCAGAAAGTTCTTCAGGGACAAATGTGTCATTTCATAAAAGCCTCTCCTGCTTTACTTTAGAGCGCGTTAGTGGTGCTCGCCAGGAGGGCTTGATTTCTAAAAATAAATGTAATTTCCCACCTATTTTTGGTGGACAGCTGTGGAAGACTGCTACAGAGAAATAGTGCCACTGTGTGTGGAAATGGATAGTGGTGTGCAAAGGGGAAATTTTCTGTATTTAACAGATGTGATCTGAATGAAGAAGTCAAAAAGTGCCTCTTTCTAGAAGTTGTGCTCAATATCTTAAAGCCAAGTGAACTATTTTGAATAGTCCCATAAAATATCACAAATTTCTCATACTGCCAAAATAGATTACTGTGGGTTTATTCTCACTAGGGTTTCCTTTCCTATTGCAATTGCCTTCACTCTTCCAAAGGGAGTGTGCAACTCTTTTTTGACTTCATAGGATTACAGACTGCAATTTAAACCCCAAGCTCTATATTTAATGGTGGGGAAAGAAGAAAAACTTTGAGGGCATGAAATAAAGGGAGAAATGAGTAAAAAAATAAAGAAAAAATGTGAACCTACAGTTAAAAAAAACACTTTTTT
>VWZU01013444.1:48611-84448 GCA_013397095.1 Sterrhoptilus dennistouni | reverse complement strand
GTTGGTTGTTTTGTTGTGGTGGGTTTTTTTGTGTGTTTTTTTGGGTTTTTTTTTGTTTGGTGGGTTGGTTGGTTGGATTTTTTTTGTTGTTGTTGTTGTTTGTATTTTTGTTTGGTTGGGTTTGTTTTGTTTTGTTTTGTTTTTTAAAGGCACTGTCTACCTTTCAAATAAAATTGGGAAAATTGCTCAGGTTGACCTGCCAGGGAATAAATAATCCTTTGTGCAGTGGTGAGTTTTCCATTCACCTGCATCTTTCTCTTCCCCAATGCCAGCAGGATGGATCTGTCTGTTGGAACTGCACACTGAGGCAAACCCTGCCTGCACTGACTATTTATTTATTGGCTTTTTTAGCTTTGGCACTTGGAGCAGTGGCCCAGCATAGCCCTGCTCTCAGAGGGGACCATGTCCTTGTCACCACCCCTGGGGACACCAAGCTGGGATTTACACCAGGGTGAGGCAGGAGGGGATGGGGCTTCGACTGCAGCATCCCAGCCTCAAACCACATCACCCATTTCTGGTGCATGATTGCAGGTTCTGGGGATTTATCACCCTCTTCATGCACTTTTAAAGGACCTGGATGAAATATGGTGGTGTGGATGCTGCCAGGCCCCTGACTCCTGCAGAGCCTGCACGGAGGGGATGGCCAGGCAATATCCACAAAAGGTGATTTAGAAGTGTATAAACACAAGCTGAGGGTTTATACCACTAATAAAGCCTGCCCAGAGGGCTGCAGCTAGCTCCCTCTCTGCAGGCTGCCACACAGCCAGGAGGGTTGTTTTTTTCAGATAATGCTTTCCTGGGACTGCAGGATCTTTCTATTTATTGATTACATGGATGAGTTTATCTCATGTGTCCAAAGTGCTTGGAGCTTTAAAACTCATCCCTCTCTCTTCTGAGAGAACAGGAGATGTACAAAGCAGGTGCAAAAGCCCAGGTGCAAAAGCCACTGGTAAGTAAATTAGTGCATAAATTTCCTTTTGCAAACAATTACATCCCAATTTGCACAAATTCACTTGAGCCCTTGTGTTCCAGTACCCAGCAAGGACTCCAGCATTTAAAAAAAAATTCATTTGTTCTTTAATTAAGAAATGTACTCATTTTTATTTCATGAACCTGAGCTATAATGAAAAAGGAGCCAAAACTCCAACCATCACAGCTCTGTGCAGGGGAGTGTGAGTACTTCACTACTTCCTATCTGTAGCCCTGGTTCGTGCCTGAGATGTTTTGGTTTCTGAAATTCCTTTCCCAGGGAATTTTCTGTAATCAGGAGAGATGTTTTTGTAACTGTACTATGTTTACATTCTTTCCCTAGGAGGGATTTCTTCTTGATGCCCCTCTGGTCTGAGCAATGTGAGTGAAGAGGTTTGTCTTTGTTTCACCAATCAAATTGGTCTGTGTAGAATAGTATAAAAGGAGAGACACATCCCAAAAATAAAGGAGTCATTTTAGACTTCTGAGGTCAGTCTGTGTCGTTGTGGTGTAAAACAGCATCACCTGTTAATGCCTTTACAGCCTTTAACACCAGGCATTGATGCTGACCTGGCCATAAGGCTGGTTTTTAGGATATCTTGTGTGTAACTATGGAAAAGCAAAAAGAAAGCTCATTTTAGCAGTGAGAACACCAATCGCCTGTGCAGAAAGGCAAAGGGATTTTTCTGGCTGGGACTGAAGAAGGTGACTCATTTCCAGCCCTCCCAAGCAGATCAGTAATTCTACCTGGAGTCTTTGCTGGGTTCAACCTCTTTCTGCAGGAAATCAGGAATAATTGAGCCCTGGAGTGGGCTGCAGCCTCCTGCTCCCAGACACTCCCATCACAGAGCCAGGCTGAGGGAACTGCTAATTGCTACACATGAGATTATTTTCATTTCCTCCAAACGCACTGGTGTAACCACACTTGCATACCTGGGAACCTGTTAATTACTTGGCAGTGCTTTAATGGGTTATTCCTCTCAATTTCCAACTGGCAGATTACAGTGGAGGTACAGCTCTGTCTGCCATGATGAAATTATTTATTAATAAATATTATATTATAAATAAATTATTAATAAATACATATATCTTCTGTCCATTATGCACATACACAGTAACTAAAATATACCAGAATCCTTAATAAAAGATCAGATATTTGTGTCTATAGATCCTCATCTCTCTGCAATATATGCACATCATACATATTAAATATATATATATATATATACATAGCCACAATAACCGTATTCATATACAGCTGTATTTTATTCCACACAGATCTGGGAAAAATTTCCTACTGGGATATACAAAGCAGCTGTGCATAATTAGCCTGGCTGCTGTTTGGCTTCTGCTTGGAAATTTAAATGTTGACATTACAGATGTTTCTACCTAGTTCACATCCGTTACATTTACAGGCCAGATTACAAAGGATTCTGAGGCAGCCAGTGGAGTTTTGCTGAAATACAGATGATTAATCCCAAGAAAAGATGGTTGAAAGTTTGCCATCAGCAAGTTTTCAAGTTTGCCCAGAGCTGAACACATCTGGAAGAAAAGGAATTCAGAAACTGCTCTGCTGAGTTATACCCAAAGCTGAGAATTCCATCTCCAGTAGGAATGCTGGTTTCAACAAATAAAGGAGTTTTGTGTATTCTCCAGCTTCCTTTGACTCACAGGCCTGCTCATCCACAGTTTCATCCCAATTTATTATTTCATTTTCCACAAGAGCTCATAGCAGTTAAGTTTCCTAATTAAATTTGTAACATTTGACGTTGCAAATCTCCTCTAAATCTAAGTATTGCTGTGAGTGGCAGTGCTGTGAATCAAAAAACTTCACGTTCAAACATCTAATTTTGAGACAGTTTTGAGGTGAATTTTCTGATATATTTCTGCTTTGCAGGTCAGATCTATAGATACTTCTAAGTTTATACTGCAAAAACCCAACTCACTAAAATACCGACAAATAAACATTTATGCACAACACTGTAACCCCTGTGACAAAAAGACTCAAGTGTCACCCTAACCCTGGTGCAGGCAGAATCACAAGGCTGGAAACTGCCAGATTATATTTTTATCTAAATAAAAAGATATTATATCATTTACTATCCTTTTCTAATGGCTCTTTGTGACTTTTTTTTTTTTTTAATTACTCTTTCAGCAAAAAGACAACTTGTAAACACACCCTTTGATTTCCCTCTGTCCCCTGGGATTTATAGGTCAAAAGGAAGAAGAGGACTTTGAGACTTCACCAAATTTGATGCAATTTGATTAATTTTGCAGCTTTGGCAACCTTCTCCTGCCACAGGCCAGCAAGGATTGCAAGGCACAGATAAAGAGACCCAGGAAAACAGTACCAGAATATTTGAAATGTATCAAAGCTGGCAGCAGGTGTATAAAGTCAGTGATTCCAAATTTATTTTTGCCACTTTGCTAGGCCAGCCAGCTTTTTGTTTGCCTTTCATGGACTCCTTTGACTCCATCTATCATATACAATCCCATTTCTATTAATTTATGTATTAAACTTATTGTTAAGTATGAAATAAAACCCAACAAACCAGCCTAAATAAAAAGGCATAATTTCAGCACCAGTTTTCATTTACCTGAACCACTGAACTCTTTTCAGTGCAGAGCTACCAGTGATACTCAGCCCCTTCCTCATGCTTTATCCATCTCCACAAATTACTATTTTATGATACTGCAGAAGCCTCTAGGCTATTCTTCTTAATTCCTTCTGTTTCCTCTCTAAGTGTCTCCAAGTGTCCCTTTATTTCCAGCAATTATTTATAGACATCTGTCAGTCCAGGTTCCTTGGCTGGAACGCAATGGATCCAGGCTATTGTGCAGCCCACAAAACAAGTTACTTCCTATAAATGCAATTCTCAAGCAATTTGGCTAAACCACTGCAGTTAAGATTTTACCCCCACTGGGTTTTGCAGCATATTGTTGTAAGTCACATTGTGTCAGAATGTGTTTAAAATAATTTTTGTTAAGTGCCTCCAGCGAGAGAAATGAGGTGGCTGCCGAGTTCATTTAACCCTCCTCCACTTTCCAACCTCTAAAAGTGGGTTCTCCAAATGTTTCTGCCTGTGGAATCCATGGGATTGGAGTCACCCCCATCAATGTGCTGAGGTGAGGCTGCTGGAAGACACAGATCCTCAACCCTTGAGCTGGAAGCTGGAAAAAAAATCACAGATCTACAGGAAATAAACTGGGGCATAACTCAGGAAACAAAAACGTGAGAAATCAGCAGCACAGTGAACACAAAACCCATTAGAGTCAGTCCAAAAATTGCCATCAGTGTCACTGAATCAGACCCAGCCATTATTTTGCTGGTACATAGATGCTGACTGCAACCTCATACAGAAATGGGAGCCGGTATAAATAAAAACCAGCAAATCAAACTGGTTCTTCTGTCTTCAAACTCCTTCTACTGGTCTTCCAATTTATTTATTGATGATAAATAGGCTCCAAGTTTGCAGTTCCTCCAGGAGAAGACCTAATAGAAGTCTCAGCACATCTGTGGTCACTTTAAGCACACATTTGAGTGTACTTTGTTAGGATTTGACTCTGGGCTATTTTCAGAACCATGACAATTTTCCCTGAAAAGAGCTAATTTACTGTAACTAACTATATTATTAAATTTCCCTAGGAATGATACATCAAGAAATAAATCTGTAGCAATATCACCTAGCAGTCACATATTTTTATCATTAATTATAAGATCTGGCAAGCCCTCGCTTGAAATTCAGATGAATTCTCATTGTAATGCAGTTTATATTCTCAGTAATTATAGGCAGATATTTGCCTCTCCAGAAATGTGATGGCACATAAATTGTAGGTGTCCAAATAACCAATGGTGTTTACTGAGAGTTTAAAAATCACACGCACACACAAATGTGAATGGCCTTAGTGACATAAAAAACCTATTTAAACACCATCCAAACCATCCTCACTGGGACTGTGCTCAAAAGGCTCTTTAATTATTCATAGACAGATTAAATAAATACAAAAAATCACACACTCTTTCCATGTTTGCTTCAGTTTTGGTGGATTTATATCAATCTCAAATAGAAGAGAAAAGATTCTTAAAAGGGGCTTGGCATAGCTTTTCACTGCAATTTCTGTGTTGTTCCCTCATTAAGGAATTGACTTTCAAATCATTAAGGAAAGGAAGTCACTTTGTAAAACCATAAAAAGCTGGAGAATATGTCTTACAGCAACACCAGGGAAGTCTAATATGAATATTCACTTGATTTTAAAATTAAGGTTTACGTATTTAAGTTTTTGATGCTAACTCTCTCCAAGATTGATTTATCAGTAATTCTCTGATACTCCTGAGGAATAGACAACACCTAAGTTCAATTGCAGAGTCAATAAATGAGCGGAAAATTCTAGAGAATTCCACTGGTTTTGTGACTGATGAAACTGTGGCCTAAACACACAGGAACCTTGTAACAGATAATTTAAAGTAAGATAATTATATCCTCTGAATGGTTTAAAGAGGCCCCAAATTCTTCACAGTCTATATTTGCATCTTTCTCTATGTAATTGTGCATCTCTCTCTATGTAATTGTGCATCTCTCATGGAATTATTGGTATCCATGGCCACTCACACTTTGGTCCAGGAACATCAAGACAAGTCCAACATACCTTACTTGAATTTCAGTGAGTGGGTTGGATTCAGAGCTTGAACGAGGCTGGAGGTAATAAGAAATAAGGTTTGCATCCAATGCAAAGCCTTTCTTTTGCAGCTTCAAAAATGAAATAGAGCACAACTGCAGTCCAAAGGAAAAGACTCAGGAATCTCACAGACAAACACATCAGGATTTCTAGCAAGATGTTCAATGTAACCTTTGATTGGAACTGCACGACAGCCAATGGGTCCATTCCAATATTCTCTGATAACGTCTGTGATAAAATAACAGCCTGATGAATAATTAGAAGAAATGTGCCATAAGTTGTGAAGAACTCTGAGAAACAAATGTAAACACCAGGAAATCCTGGCTGAGTGGGTGCCCTGTGCATTGAGAGCTGTGGCTGATTCCAGCCAGCCCTGATTCCACAGGTACAAATGTGCACAAAATAATTTTGCAAGCATTGGTGCTCTTGACACCAAGCAAATGAAGTTATGAAGTTTAATGTGATGAATACCTGGAGGGAAGGGAGGGAAGGGAGGAAAGGAAAGTTGAGAAAAATTATTCAAACTTTGGCTAACAGAAAAGACAATCCAAATGCTAAATGATACCTGGGCCAATACAAAGCTGCAATAGGAGAGAATGGATGAAGCTTTTACAGAAGAATTCACTGGAAGCTGGGCTGAGAAACATCTCTACTGAATCAGAAGTGTAAACTTCGATATAAGGAGTGGGGAAAAAAGGAAAAGCAAGGAGAGTTTATGGATAATAAAAAAGGGTGTTCCACTGGCAGCCATACACTCAAATATGAAACATTTCTTGTTTGGCTGAAAAGATCATCAATATCTTCATTACATTCTTGTCACAGGCGAGGTAAATAAACATTACCTCAAAATTTTAATCTGTTGAAGGAGCAGCTTTTCATGCATTTCATACCCACAGGTTTTTAGATATGAAAAACTCTATGTGAAAATGCAAAATCCGCCAGAAAGCTCACATAATACAAGGGAAGAGTTTAACTTGGATGGTTGTACCCACATTAAAACTTGGAACAAAATCCTACTCCTGCAGAACTCCATTATCAGACAAAATCAACAGGAAATTTAATCAGAAGATTTTCCTTACTAAATTTAATTATCAATGTGTTTTTGTTTTGCTGCAACTGTTGTATCTGCATTTACAACATCTGTTTATCAGCATTGTTCAGTATTTCAATCTGCCCTACAACATTAGTTTATTCATAATGTGCTTTCCATTTATTTGTCCTATTTACCAGACTCATGGTACATAAACAAATAAAAAATAACTCTTCCAGTAACTAAACTTACTGAAAAAAATGTGAAATTCCCAGTCTGCACAGAAATTGCTCGTGGTATTTGGTTTGAATCTTAATCATATCCTAGGGGCTGTCTTCATTGATTCCAGACACGAATAAAAAACATGAACCAAAATCGAATCTCCTATTTCCAACTAATTTCTGGGGTGTTTTTTTTCCTTTTTCTTGTTTTTTTTCACTGCAGAGGTTTTTTTTTCAAAAATCATCCATTGTTTTTCAAAAACTATTACCTGTTGTTCTAAAGCTGTGCCACTCCCACTTCTTTTTTTTGTTTTTTTGCAGAGGAAGAACCCAACGAGCCGCAAACTCAGCGAGAATACTCGTGCAACGTGACAATAACGCATTTATCAAAAGAAAATTGGTTCAGGCAGCAACTACTGAGCTGTGGCTGGCACGGGGCTCACCTGTGGCAGATCCCTCCATGACGTGGCCAATGTAGGGGCCCTCCTTGAACATGGGCCTGTTGTCGTTCTGGTCGATGACGGAGATGTCCAGGCGGACCGGCCCGTCGATGGTTTTCCCGTTCATGTCCACCACCTCCACTTCCAGCTGTGTGAACAGGAAAGGGAATAAAGCCATGAGTTCGCTGTCACAGGGAGAAGAGTAAGGAAAAAAAAAAAGGGTTCTGGTGAGTGTTGGTGTAGCCAGACCCTGCCAATGACATCACTTGCAGTTTATTCTTTTGGGCCAGACTCAGAGCAGATTTCTCCTCTAAGAAAAAAGAAGACACATGTACATTCAAACTGAGATACCCCCTGGCAGCTTGACAATGCCATATTGCCCAAAGAATTAATAGAGCTTAAAAAAACCCCAAGGCCCCTTGCAAATATGATCCGAATCATGTAAAAATTCAGTTAGAATTTGTTTCTTTTATCAACCACACCTCCAGTGGACACCTGTAGAATTATCATGGTAGAATTGACATTAATGCTCAAGCAAAAGCAGTTTTAAAAACAAAGAGAAAACAAAACTAGGAAAAACAAACAAACAAACAAAAAAACAAATGCAGGAATGCTGTAGACATTTAGACGTTTTCTCAATGGTGATGGCATGAAGTGTTTGTTAGGCCATTTTCAGAGTTCTCTGTGTTTTCTAATCAGGTGTGGAAGAATGAAAGAACATCTGCAGTCTCAATCAGGTGGGTGTATTCACAAGCTCAAGATTTTTTTGGACTTTCTTTACTTCCAGAAGCTGGAGAGAAAGATCCTACTGTACATCCCAACCCACCAAACCACGTCAGTGCAAAGTCCCAATGAGTCACCCGGGCAAACCACGCCAAAACTTCTTAAACAACAGAGAAATCAATTTAGATTGCAACTGTGTTCTCTACCTGCAGTTCTCTCCCCTCACAAGAAATCAATAAAATACAGCAATAAACATGTCTGAGACACCACTATCATTCTCACCTGCCCTCCCCATCCCCAGACTCAAGTCTTTAATGGAGTTAAGCCAGCCAGAAAATGAACCTGAGCTCAGACATTAATATCACTCTCCCAGTCTTTCCCTGAGAAAATGGCGCCAGCAGGGGCTGGAAGTCTCTGAGCATTTTGTTTATACTGTTAATTTATTCTACATTGCCCTGTCTTATACCTGTAAGTTATTTATAACTTTGTGATAAATCCTACTGGGAAAGAAATAGGTCAGAATCCTAATTCCTTATTAAAATGGCTGGGTTATTATCACCTTTCTCTGGTTTTTGTTATGCTTATAAATACCTTTCACTTTTCAAATTCAATGTGTTGGGTGTGAGTAGGAGTATTTGTTATGAGTGAGACACCTACTCACAGGCACTGTTTGTAAATAGTGTCACAGTCCATTTTAACATCTACTCACGGCTTATCCTCACTTGTCTAGGAATTGCTCTTGCAAGTCTTTCCCAAGCCTTATTTTTTTATCGTATGGCTTCACAGCTTAAAGGCAGACAAATACTCTGATTGGAATGATTCCTGTAGCTTTGGCACAGCTGAAGATTTCTGGGAGCACCTCCCCTTTCACTTTTGGGCTTGTTCAACTCTGAACTCCAAAGTCAATGCAGGAACCTTTGCCATGGGATGTGATGGGGACTGGGAAGGTAAAAGTGATTTCATTCCTGAACTACATTAAAGTCAGATACAGTTTTAGCTACAGTTGGAAATCGCTGACAAAATGAATCATAAAATAATTTGGCTTGGAATGAACCTTTAAAGTTCATCTATTTCCACCCCTTGCCATGGGCAGGGAAACCTTCGACTGGACCAGGTTGCTCCAGTTCCACCCAGCCTGGCCTTGGAGGTTTTCCAGTGATGGGACATCCACCACATCTCTGTGCCACCCATGACAGTGTTTTACCACCCTAATTGTAATTTCTCTCTCCTTGCATCTAACTTAAATCTCTTCTCTTTTTGTTCAAAACCACCACTCTTTGTCCTATTGAACAGACCCTGCTAAATGTTTATCCCCAACCTTTTTGTAATCCCCTGAAAGGAGCTCTAAGATCCTCCTAGAGCCTTTTCTCTGGGCTGAGCACCCCAGCCCTCTGCTCATTTTTATGGCCTCCCCTGGACCCACATCTCCATGTCATTCCTGTGCTGAAGGCTCCAGAGCTGGACACTTTATCATAGTAAAACTGACTCATCAAAAAACTATGTTAATTGCTTGGGGAAGTGAAAGAATAGCAATATTTCTCTGTGAAATTCCAGCAAATTAATTTTCAAATTCAAGATAATTTGCTCTTAATCTATCTCTCAGTATCAAGTGACTGTGCTGTTCATTGGAAAGAACAAAGACTTTGTTAAATTAAAAAAAAAAAACTACTTCAGCTGCTTTATCAAAATTGTAAGTCATTTAAAACAAAGGCTGATCTAACACTAGTTTTGGGGTTTTTTTATTAGACTTGCACAGATTAAGGAAAAGAATAGGAGATTCATATTAATAACTGAAATAGATTTACTTTATCTTTGCCAAGTCCACTGCATCTGAGAGCAACTGTCCAAAAATTTTGGCATGACAAGTCTGTAGGAACAGCTACATGATATCTTCTTCATTTTATTAAGATGACAGAGGACTTTATTTTATTAAACTTTGTACAATAATTTTCAAGCCTGTCCTGAGTTAACTCTCCAGCTCATTCTACAGTGTTTTCAAGATAAAAGCCTGGAACACTGAAGTTATGGCCATCATTCTTTATGTGACCAGTTTGTGAAAGAAGCTGTCCCATATCTCACTTCCCCATGAAACAAAAACAACAAAACCACCCCAAATTAAAACAAAAACAAACAAAACAAATGCATAAAATCTGCTCACAAAATAACAACAGAAGTTTATTGTTATTTCCAAAAACCCAACACATGCAAGTGAGAAAAGCATTCAAGTAGAAGACAATACTGGCACTTTGAACAGGCTGTAAATAAAACCAGGTGGAAAATTAGATTGTCCTAACTAACAGAACTGCAAGATTTCAGTCCTTCAATGCAGAAGGCAAGAAAGCCTACCTGGTTTTAATGTAGAATTTGACTGATGTATGAAAGATACTGAATTCATTCTTATGGTAACAAGAAATTGTAATGGCACGTTGAGAAAGGGTTTAAGTTCCCATCTGACTATAACAACACAGCTCCAAGGACATGTGCTAAGCATAAAGACAGATTTGAAAAAGCTGGGAAAAAATCCTCCCAACTTTCAGAGTTCTGTAGCTGCTTATTTTGTGAAAAATTGATGCTTTCCCACTTAAAAGTTATGGCATTGTTTTCATGGGGGTGGAAACTTGATGGTCCCTGCCAACCCAAACCGTTCCATGACTCAGTGATAATGATGAAGTTCATCATAATCCAACCTGTGATTTTCAGGAGCTCTTGAGGCTAAACCCCAATTTCATTTTCGACACGAGTGTACATGCAAACCACAAAGGATAACCAAGGCTTTTCGAGAAATTTTACACCTCACGGGGCAAAACTCCAAGCAGAACTTTGGCTGGTGCCTCTGACCCAGCTCAGAAACAAAGATCAAATTAGGCACAGCAATGGAACAGGGAAAAGCAACATCAAGCCCCAAACTGCAGGCAGGAACAGGATTTATCCTAGCTGGAAAACTCCTACTGAACCCTCTCCCTTCTCAAAATGGTCTATTTCTAGACTTCCCATCCAATTTCCCTCAGCATAAGCAAAGCAAGGATTGTTCATCACCCCAAATATAACGACCTCATCAGAAGTTAAGCTTATTCAAAGTTGCTCACTTTAAGCTTCCTGCGTTATTTTAAACAGTCTTGAATCCTTTCTACTCTGCAGTCAGCAATAACATTTACATGAAAAGATAGCCAGCCTCGTTCTTACCATTACTTCAAGTAATTTCAAAGGTTTCTCTTCACAGAAGGGTTGTTTTCATTCATTTATTGCTTTTGGTGAAACGATTCTGGAGAGCCACCTTCCTTCTCTGCATATAAATGTCTATTTTCACTTTGCAGCCAGCCAGCCAATGGCCCACATAAAATTACATCATAAATTTGGAGATTTTCATAAGTAAATCTGGAATATCTTTTAGTGCTTAATTATCTTCAAAGCCTAAGACGGGCTATTTAGTCGTTACCTGCCATCTAATTTTAATTTCCAATTTGTTGCCCACAGGAATGTTTCTCATGGAGTTTTTCCATCAACAGATGGTTTTTCTACTTGTTCCTCGTCTCCAGCTTCACAGGAGCACTGCATCATCCACCTGCCCCACCTCAGTTATTCTAATCTCATTTATTCTAATCTAAACTTGTTAAGATAATTTGTCATCAGTTTCTAAGTGTGAATTAACAGTAAGGAAAGGCAATGGACTTATGGATCTTTCATTCGGGCAATTTCCTGGGAAGAAAAGAAAAATTTGGCCAGCTTTAGGTCGTAAAATGTACTAAAGAAATTCTCTTTATAGTGAAAAGTTGTAGTAAAAATTTTATGCAACTACCTAACACAACTCAGAGAAGACAATAATTCAGACAAAGGGAAACTAATTACGAGTAAATTTTCCTGATTTAAGGGTATGAATAAAACATGAGCTAATAGTTCTATTGCTCCATAAGAGATGGAGGGAGAGGATACAAAACAAAAATACCCAATTTGTTGGAGGTAAACAGAATTCTATCCACCAGCACAGCACAACTGTTGCCTGCAATGCGAGAATTTGACCTGGCACTCAGAGCCGAGCTGGAAAGGGATTAATTAACCATTTAAATACTCCAGGAGTATCTTCCACAGGCTTTATCTTGCTATAGCATCCATCTCAAAAATTAATTATCACATAGTTTCTATTTTCTTAGCACAACTATCTCTTAACTGTGTACTTTAAACAAATTTTTTTAAAAATAAGACCAAGACTTCTCTCTCCAAAGTGACAAGGAATGGATTCTTCAGTAAGAGTCACTTCAGCTTCTTTGATCACTCCAGATGCAAAGGTTTGTAGACACATTAATAGAAATTTTAAGAAAAGAAAGAGGAATTTAATATTATAAACAGTCAAATATGTGTTTTTATCTCTGGCTTTCAAGGCAGTGGGTTTAATATTTTAGTAATTACATCAGTAGACTGAAAGGTCAGGGTCTACATGATATTTTAATTTGTGATGCACAGCATAGCAAGTTCTGCCAAATTTGTACACTTTTGACTAAAAAGAAGCTTTTACTTTCCAAAGCCAAAGTTGCATTTGAACCTGTCAATGAGGGTGTTTATCTGTATGTGACTGACAAAACAACATTTCAACTGTTATTTCAACTGTTTTTTTCTTTAAACAAAAGCAGTCCAAGCCAAAAAAATTCTTAGGGAGCCTTAATTAAATTTAATTCAATAACAATTTGCTGCATATTTCCCACTTTTTTGTTTGTTTTTGGTTTTTTTCTTTTTTTTTCTTTCTTTTTTTTGTTTTGTTTTGTTTTGTTTTGTTTTTTGTGCAGTAAATCTCTCAGTTGTTCACCCTTCCCTTGAAGGACAAAGCACAAGAGCATTTTCTTGGCCACTTTTGTACCTGCAGCTCCTGTTGCCCTGCGATAACATCAGAAACTCCTTTTCCACAGAAAAACTTGGCACAGGCAGTCCAGGAAAACCACAATATTCCTAGAAAATGCCATCAAGTGGAACATGCTCCTTGCTGCAAAATGAAGCTGCAATGCTATATGTTTAATTTTTTTTTTGTTGTTGTTGTTTTAATGTATTAAACTGCTCTGCAGCTCGAAACCAAGCAATTATGAATTCATTATCTAAGGGGATGTATACACTGTGCCACCATTAGTGTCACAGGAAATGCATTTTCTTCCCCAGCTGTGTCCCTGAATCACAGCATTGTTTAAAAAAAGTGCTGTTTTCTCGTACAGCTTAAAGCCTGAAAAATTTTTCTCTGTTCTAAGCATAACATGGCCCCTTTCCCATGGAAAAAAAAAAAAAATCACAGAGGAGGAACATTAAAACTCCAAAATCGTAGAGAATGATGGTATAAACTGCAGAAAAAAATACATTAATTACATACTCATAAAAATCTTATACCAAAATGAACTCTGCCTTTTCTGCACACTAAACCCAACTCCAAAAATTATTTTGATGTTTTTGCCCCAATAAAATATAAAATTGTAAATATATAATAATGTAATAAATATAAAATTGTAAATATAAAATAATAAACATAAAATTGTAAATATAAAAGAATATAACATTAATTTTGGGGATTTTGTAGCAGCTTTTTATATGTCAACTGAAAAAAATAAAACCATGAAATGAATAACTTAATCTCGTATTTTTTACCACCTATTCCTGAGGTTGGTTTTAAGTTATTAAAACAAAGGGGTTGTCAAGCAGTAATTGGTATTTTTGGGGGGGGGGTTTAAGTCAGTTTGTAGCAGACAAGATTTAGTTGTGAGGTCTTGTGACTATTATTTTAAGATTTCTTATTTTTAACGTTTAAATATTTGCAATAAACAATTCTTTGCAAAGATTCCTTTTGACACTCACAAAACATTTAAGGTTTTGTATAATATCAGACACCAGTAACCAGCAATTTGCCAAAGCTTTGGTCCATCTTTTGCCCCAGAGGTAAATTCCAGATTCTCTGAGAAATGTCACTTTCTAGGACACAGCCAGGCTGGAGGAGAGAAAACTGGGTTTAACTGGTGATTTATGGAAAAAGCGACAGGGAGCAAAGGAACTGGGAGCAGAGAGGAGAAGATTCTGACATTATCCCAAAATTCTCTCCCCTGTGGGCAGCAGGGATGGGAGGAGCTGCTCCAGGGTCCTGCCACCCTCACAGAGCCTCCAAACCCCACAAAAATTCCCATTTTAGGGAAGGTGTGAGGTGCTCAGACTGCAACCACCCCAATTAATTGTGATAGAACTGATGGGAGCAACAGGCACAGAGTGTTCCAAATGAGAATCAGTCACAGAAATAAAGGGTGGGAGACAGAGATGAAATTACTTCACCAAAGCCACAGACCAGACAAAATTTAAATCGAGCTCCAATCTGGGTTTTTGATCTCTGCACACAGGACTGACAGAGATATTCCATCTCTTGCTGAGCAAGTAATGTAAAATTAGATTCACAAAGATTATTAAGCTACCAACATCTGCACAGTGTGATTTTTCAAAGTGCCTTATGAGACTGGATAATACATCCTATTAAAATCAAAACACCTTTGAAAAATCTTTGAAAAACCAATTGTCCTCTCAGTATAATGTTTTTTCTCCCCCCGTTACACACCATTCTACATCTGTAAGGACACAAAAACATGAGTGAAAATAATCTTCTGCAGCCTCACAACAGAAAGCCTCAAAGGATCTCTCACATGGCTACAAAAAAAAAAACAAAATCGAATTAAAATAACTTCTGAGGCAAACATCCTGTCAAGTATTATCTAGGAGTTGAAATGAGAGTGCCCACTCCAAAAATAACCTCGGTGAACAAACGAGGAGAAATCTGTGGAGCAAACACAGCTCTTGAAGGAGCCACGTGCACTTCACACAGACCAAAATGTATTAAGGATGATCATGTAAATATTAATTAAAATCTTCCCCTATCACAAGAGAGCACATGTTGATCCCCTCAAAAAAGGGAGTGAGGGTGGGGGGAGAAAAAGGAGTTATCAGGATTCACCAAAGCAATCAAGTCTAATCACCACAAAAAATATTCAAGAAATCAGAAAGAGACAAAGTAGGGCTGAAATAAAGGATTAAGACATGAGCTGGAGCCAGAATTTTTAGACTCTGTGCTGCACCACAAAAGCAACAAAGACACTTACAAAAGAAAAGCTGAAAAAAAAATAAAAATAGCTTTGCACTTTTAAATAGCTCCTGGCATTATTTGACACTGTTCACCATCCTGGCTGCTCAAAAATAACTCCAAAAGTGGAGGAAGTGGCAAGAGTTTAACAGATCTCAACTCGTGGAAGGTTGAAAGAAGCAGCAGGGTCAGAGAGAGCCCGTAGTTAATCAGACCAAGAACTGAAATGCAAGATCTCAAAAGCACTGGTGGTGTCAGGAAAACTGACTTCTTTAGGCATAAGAAATAAAGGTCAGTGCAAATGCCAGGGATATATCACACATCCCTATATTTGGCTTTGTTATTATTGTTTAAAATGTCTATTCCTGCAAATGAGTTAGAAAAGGTCTTTGGAGTCAAGGATCACTGGGGCTGATACCAGGCTGGGAACAGAGGGAACAGATCAGGTCTCCCTATTTTTAGGTAACAAAACAAGCAATTACAAAAGCACTTGTACAGAAGCCTTTAAAGGCTGCACTGGAGGGTCTGCAGGTCACTGCTGGAGTTCCCGGCAGAGTTCCCAGCCCTGCCAGGGTTCCTGAGGTGAGAGCTCACCCTCTTTACCCTGGCAGTGCTCCTGTGGGCAGCTTCAAAGCCCATCCAAGAGCAAAATGAGAGTGCTTGGGACTTAAGTGTCAATGAAGGAAACACTTTAGAGACAAGTGTTTTCCTGGTGGAGTTCCGGAAAAATTTGCTGTAAACAAACATTTGCCCTGCTGTTTAAAATTTGATCTCACCATGTTTTATACACTACATTTGTCCCAGCCTTGTGAGATGCAATTCTATAGCATTCCTAAACTTCACCTTTTGGAAGGTTGGTCTCCAGAAGGCAGGAAAAGAGAACTCAAGGAGATTTATTTGTCTGTGCTCACAGGATGGAGATACCCATGGTGCAAACCCGAAGTGCCATGTGTTACAAAACCCATTAAAATTTCTGAGCTGCAAAGCTCCCACCACAGGAGGACTGGATTGTGGTGCAAAGTGTCTGCCAGGCCCCTTTCTCAGCACACAGGATGGGATGATGAACTGTTGAGTGTTCTGTTTATGTATCTACACACAGACTCTTTCTCATGTATTTATTTCATTATTTAGAGTTTTATTTCTTTATTATTTCTTTTTATTGGTGCTGCTAAATCTCCTTCTAACTCCTTTACTCAGTGCACCCACTTCACCAGCAGGAACCTGAGTGTCTGACCACGTTCCTGCCATGGAAAACCCCTCTCCTTCCTCCTCACATCCCTGTCTGGCAAACATTTGGCACTTTGCTGCCTGTTTGCTGTGCCAAAGCTGACACATTTCCATGCTGATGAGGAAAGGTGTGGGAAACATCATCACCACTCGTTCTCCTCTGCGTGTTTGGTTACACTCCTCAGTAAAAGTGAGTTTATTGATCTCCCTCAACAGCATCAGGGCTTGGAAGCTGTTACATTAAGAGTTTTGACATGTGTGTGGGTAAATATATCAAATATAGCCCAGAATTGTTCAGAGTTAGTGCTTGGCTTTCCCTGCCCTGCTGCACTCCACGCCCTCAGCAGCTGGGATGATGTGCAGGCACTGCAGGTAACAAAACTCTCTTTATCCTGCTCTGTGGTTCCAAACCAAAGAAGTTTTTGCTGATTTTTGTCTACAGTCAGCTGTATTGAATTTCACATTATGCCCAGTTGTTCTGGATTTTTTCCAAAAGGGTGTTTGTGGGAGATATTTTATAATTGAGACAGCTGATCTTCCTGATAAGAGCAACTAAACAAATCAGCAGTTCCCAGATCACACACACTGAGTAGTTTCTCTGTTTCAGTCCAGCAGTGTAGTGGGTTGTTTTTGGTTTTTTTTTCCTATTAGATCTATATTCATAGAAAAAAAAAATTATCTGACCAGTTTCCATAACAGAAAAGTAGTTTGCAGACATGCAAAGATGTGGTGGAAAGATATTCCAAGGGCAGCCTGATCCAAAATAAAATGTTTCATTTCAAATTCCCTCTTCTCTCTCTCTATCAACTGTCTTTGTCACTGTTAACATGTTGGACTATCTCTCTCCATTAATTGTGAATAAAGGAAGATTTAGTCAATGAGTCTTAAATTAGGGGAATTAACACAGGAGAAGTCTTTTCTCAGTAGTCAAATGGCTCTAATGTAATTCCTGAAGGATCAACAAGCATCTGCTGTGTAGTGACACGTCGAAAGACAGAATTTATTTCATGTTCTTTTATTTTCCTTGCTTACATTTCACCCAGGAACTTTCTGAAATGCTTCACTGGTCTTCAGCTCTCGTGACAACATTACCTGTTAGAACTATTAATCTTAAGGTGTAATTTGCAGTTCTGGCATGCCTCACTGGATTTATTTATTTATTTTTAAGTATCTCAGTCAGCCATAATTTACTTCATTTAACATGTTGGGAAGACATTTCCTCAGTAAATTTTATGCTCCACCACCACTTTCCCTCAATTCTGAGATCTTACAAGATGTTTTACAACACACAACAACAATTCCTGGGCTGCACTTCCATAAAATCAGACCTCAAACCAAATCCACAGACTTCTGACTCACTGACCTGTCACCAACTTTCAGGACTTTATCTGGGCCACATTTCCACACCTATTTTGTTCCTAGAGATAAAGATTTCTCTTTTTCTCTCCATGCTTCTCCTAAATTCTAAATTCTGATGACCTTATCTGAGCAATTTTCTGAATTCTAAGACCCACAATGTCATCTTTTGTCTTTTTTTACCCTTTTCAAACCCTTTTACTATCCACAAATACTAACAGACATGATTTTGAGTCCAAAAATGCAATCAAAACTGGTTTTTACAAGAATTATGTTGTAGATGTCGATTTTTTCACGCTTGCATCAAGCTGCATCAATTGTATCAACTGGAAAAAAAATCCCATGTGGAATATTGTATTTGGCAAAGGGAGAATTGGAAAGTCAGTTATTCCAGCAAAAAGTAAAGCCTGGATATAGTCAGTCAAAAAATTAATTAAATGCTCTTAGCACCAAAAATTGCAAGTGAAAAAAAACCCCAAGTTTTGAATTACAGCAATCAGCCTTTTTCCTGCACCCACAAATCAAATGATCATGAAAGGAGTAAATTCCAGAACTCATCCCAGTGAGTGTTGCAGGAACATTTTCTTCTCCTATTGCAAAACTTTAATTGAAAATCCCAAGGAAGGGTAAGATAATCACTAACACAGTACCAGGGGTGAGTTAAAGGCACCATGGAAATAAAAGTATGTCCTAGTACAAAGTCAGAGAAATTAAACAAAGGCTACTAATTTCAAACAAAGAGGTTTGCTGTGGCAAGACTGGAGAATTAAATAGACAAAAATTAGACAAGAATTAAATAGAAACAAATAGGCAAAGGAGGAGAAATCTTGCAGTGTTTTGAGCTGTTAAAATCTACTGGGGTGCAGCATTTAAAATTCAAAATGTCCTAGAAAAGGAAGCCTTGAAGAGACTTTTCAAGCTGATGCTCCAAAGCAACACAGGGACTTCTTGCACAGACCAGACTATTTAACCTTGGTGTATTTATTCCCAAAGTGGCATTGAAGTCACAAGGGGATGGAAAATCATCCTGTGGTGTTTTACTCCATTACACTCCCCTGGGGGAGTTCACTCCCCTTATGTCAATTAAGGGACTTAACATCCCAGTCCAGATTTTTTCTAAAAATAATAGGTGTGTGTTAAAACCTGAACTTTTTGAAAGCAGTAGGGAGCTATTTTAACAGTACACCATGATTTGCTTTAAATGCATTTAATTATAGCTTGAAATGTCATTATTTCTGCCAATGTAATTGCAACAGTCCCTTTGAGTACAGACTATCTTATTTAGACATTTTGGACGGTGTCTGAAAAGAGGAAAATAAGATTTATTCACCAAATTCTGCTCTGGGACTAGGCATAGTCCTGTCTCTACTCCATTGTTCCTGTCACCTTCTTGTTTTTCAAGTTGACAGAGACAGCAAACATAATGATTGGACTTTACTGTTCAATTAAACAATTAGTGGCAAATTGCATAAGAGTTCCTCACTCAATTCTGCTGCATCTCCAGAAAGGCTTCTTCTCCTTTGGCCTGGCAAGGTGACTTCTCATCAATATATTGCTGGTTCAAACATGAGATAATTTCTTTTATTTGGAGTAACCCGTTTATAAATCTGTCACTATTAAGTAACTTGCTGGGTCAATGCAGAACACACAGAGAAACTGAGTCCAATCGATCCCAAGAGTTTGATTTTGGAGCTGAAATCAGTTGCAATCCATCAACTTCATGGAGCCTTTCAAAAAGTAAATTATTCTGGTTTTAACTGAGGATTTTTGTAGAACTAAAGGTTTGCTATTATGGCACCAAGTAAATCCCCTGGCATGGGAATAACAAAAGGCTCCTAAACCCGTGTTGGGAGGGGATGTGGATGATTCTCTGGTTCTATAAGGAAAGCAAAACCAACTGATTCTGTTTTACACCAGAATGACACAGACTCCCAGATTCAGAAGCCTGAAATGACTCCTTTATTCTTGAGATGTGTCTCTTTTTTATACTATTTTACACAGACCAATTTGATTGGTGAAAACAGAGACAAACCTCTTCACTCACATTGGTCAGACCAGAGGGACATCAAGAAGAAGTCCCTCCTAGGGAAAGGAATGAATAACAAAGTTACAGTTACAAAAACATTTCTCCTGTTTACAGAAAATTCCTTGGGAAAAGAATTTCAGAAAACCAAAACATCACAGGCACAAAACCAGGGCTACATCCAACTGCAAAAAGAAACCAACTTAAAATTATTTTGTCTACTTAGGAAGGCGGAAAGATCTCAAAATCTTCTCTCAAACTTAAAGAAGGCCAAGAAGAATGATTTTAGAACTTCTGTGTTTGCTTCATTTTACGCCAAAGATGGAAAGGGGGTCAAAAGGAAATGTGGTAAAACCTCAAGTGGGCTGATCATTTTTCTGGAAGTTAAATGTTTTATCCAATCTCCCCTCCCTCCCAAGGCAGGGCTGCTGGCTCCCAGTGTTCAATAGATGGCACTCTGTGCTCTCCTGCAAGCAGCTCTCACACACCATCACAGGAGCAGCCGACAGACACAGACTGCTCTGGCTTTACTCCACTGCCCTGATTTTACTACAGGCATCACTTAGAAAGAATTGTCTCATATCAGGAGATAAATGAGCTTCATACTGAACAATTCAGAGAAATTGGAAGTTTTAACCACAGAAAAATCTGCGTGGAAGAAATGTATTTTAAGTGATCAGACTCGTTTCTCACTAAGGGGTCAAAAAACAAGCATGAATATGGCTTGTCTCATTAGCAAGAAACCAAAATTGTATAACAGGAACATTTTCCTGTAGAAAAAAAGAGACATTCAGAGAAGGATTCAGTGAGTTCAGTAGAATGTTGGAAAAAAAAAAAAAAACCCTTTTAAAAATGTATACTACTAAACACAACATTCAGAACTCATCAAATCTTGACATGTTCTGGAATATGATAACACCAAACTATGTCACTTAACTGGGTTTGACAGCAGGTAAATTATATCATGTAAGAGTTTAACTAAAATGAAGTTGTTCACTAGAAAAAAAATAATCTTGATCTATGCAGGATTTTCAATGTCATAAAAATGTTCTCTCACTAATGAAACAACAGAGAAGAAAAGTGACATTAAGTTTATTTTCCTGCTTCATGTTCTGCTTTACCAGAAGATCATAGAGAGCAGAACTGAATAAATATATGGAAACATCTTCTTTTTTTAAACCCTTTTGCTGTGAACAAGTTCCTGTTCAGAACCACATTTATCTTTTAGAATTACCCATCAGAGGCTGCACTTGAGCACATTTCAGCCTTCAGCTTTTGAGCCCAGTGTTGGGTGGCTGTGCTGATCAATCCCTTCAGCCACATGGCACTGCTGGTACTCCCTGAGCTGCCTCATAAACATTTCTAGGGCTGGAATATGGAATTTCCAGCTCTGACCTTCATGGCAGCACATGCTGGTGTGCTTATCCTATCCAATAGCATGACTGCTGTTTTAATTCTGTAGATATCCAAATTTCTTAAACTCATACCATTAGAAGAAAACAGCACAAACAGCCACTTCTGCCATGGCAAATAAATGTTTGACTTGCTGCTTTTTCAAGGTTCACATCCTACAGCTAATTTCTGGTTTTTCCTGGTATTTAAAATTTGTATAAAATATTTATTCATTAATAGATGTAGCTGGATGAGTTAACAGAACCCAATAACCTAGAGATGGGCTGACGTTGAAACCTCCAGCGTAAAATCATATTTGCATTTGCCAATAGCTGTGAACACCCAAATTTAACCCAAAAGTGGTTGGTTTTATTGATGGAAGTGTCTTAAATGAAGGTTTAAGTGTTTCCTGGAAGAATGCAGACTGGTTTTCTGTGATCTTGCTTTTATACCTGTTGCAGTTTTATAACCTGATACAGGAAATAAGATTAGTGACTAACATAATGCTTGGTCAGCCTGGAGATTTGGGTGTTTTTTGAAGCCCTTCCCATAGAGAGCAACTTGGAATCAGGGTCCTTTTTTTTTGCCACCACACAGCAAACATGGTTGGTTTAATTCTTGTCATAATGAAAACTTAATTTGTATTACTTAACCTCTAAAGATCCAGAGAACAACTAAAAATCACATCAAAGAATGAAAAAAACAGGTAAATTCTGTAATTACCAAGGTAATAAACTATATAATAGCCTAAGAAATATTTCTCTAATGATCATTCAACCTTCATATCCCCTATTCTTTGCCTGCCAAGAAACATCACTTTACACTTATCAAGGGAGGTTTCTGTGCATTCATGTTCCCTGAAGTAAATTTTACTCCAAATTTGTATATTATTAATGGCAACATTTCTTTGACTTATTTTTTGTTCCTTCCACCAACAACCACCAAAGCTCATTTACCTTATGCAGAATGCAATTAGTCAGTATCGTATTTATTTGACAGATTTCTCACTTTCTCAATTCCATGTAATTTGACAGGGACTATTACAGATCTGTAACTAGTCTTTCAGAATGACTTTCACAAGGTTAGTTCACTTATTAATTGACCCTTGGTAATGGTAATTTAAGAAGCATATTAATCTCATCTGTCACTTCTAACACATACCAGACATATAAAATAATTCGTCTTTTGCAAGGAGCCTTGCAACAGAAATGAAGGGTCTCAATTTTTAATTAATATACATTTTCTTTCAACGAATGAGATTGGGCTGGAAGAAGACTCCTTCCCATAAAGTAGTTTTCTTTTTTTCCCTTTAGAATTCCTGTTTTTTCTCATTGTGAAGATAAACACAATTTCACCAGTCAACAGAGCCTATGATCTAAATAATCTCCTACAAAGGACATTCTGGTATTTTAACAGATTCCTGAAACTTAAAAATGTCCAAACAAAGCATTTGGCACTTCAACAGCAATGTCTTATTACATACACAGATTAAAGGTTTCTGGAATTAAGGAGATTTAATACACGAAGAACATTAAACAAAAGATTACTACTCAGAAATTGAAAAACTTCAACCAGGAGCAGATGCTTGAAGTCGCTGTAATCTTATCAAATCTCTTTTTCTGATGTACCATATCTTGAGCAGACCCTGCAGTTTACATCTAGAGAAAGAAGCACTCAACCTTCTTAATCCTGAGTGAGGGCCTTATGTAACTTCTCCCTCTTTGTTCCTTTCATTAATGAAATTATGGGAACAGTGCAAGCGAAGGAACTGCATAAAGAACCTCTTGTGCCCTCAGTGTGCCTTCTGCACTTCATGGAACACAGGGGACATGCAGCTCCTCTCCTAAAAACTCCAGAGGGCACAGGCTCTTCCTGATGAACCTGCAGAGCTCTCATTGAGGGTCTGAGCTGGAACAGAAATCCTGTGGGCTGTGTGGGAAATGCAGGGAAAAGCTGAGGTGGTCCTCACCACCCCTGCTCTACCTCCTTTGTTTCTACAGGATGGAGAGACCTTCTGAAAGGTGTCTGTGAGAGAGCAGAGCCTTGCACTGAGAGCTCTGGGAAAGCTGGTCGTGCCAACACTTCTGCACCACCCCTGACCTCTGGCAGCCTCAGTTATCTTTGCCCCAAGCTTGCAGTGGATTTCTGCTGTTAATGTTCTGCAGCAACACAAAATCCTATCAGTCCCCACAGGGTGGAAAGGCCTTGCCAGCAGCAGAGATTTTACAGCCTTGCAAGATTAACCATGCAGAGCAGAGGGACATCAGCCAGTGTCTGCAGGCACTGGGTGCACACCAGGCTCACAGGGGGCTCCAAGGAAAAGGAAAGGGAATTTGGGGATGGCAGAGGCTGAGCACCTGCCCTGGGTGATGGCATTCAGCCCCCAGGAAACAGCTGGGGGAACAAACACCATGGGAAAACACCACACAGGGCTGTTTTCTGCCACAGAAAGCTCCTGTGGATCAGCAATGGGGAGTCAGGACTACACTATTCCCTCCTATTATTCCACATGGGACTGTTTCCTCAGTAATGACCACTCTGTGTTATTGAATCTGGTTCCAGAGCGGAGTTACACATCCAAGACCAAAATGTTGCCAACCATACTGGCCAATACGCCCTTGCTTAAACTCCCACAAGTTCCAACTGCACTCAGGTCTGGCCAAAAGTTCATTAAGAAATCACTTTTCATAAAATGAAGCAAATATTACAGACAAAATAAGCAATAATATGTTGATCTCTTGTTAACTGGAGCTTATCCCACTGCAATATTTAAGATACTAACAACTTCGATCATTAAAGCTAGAGGCAGCTAGACCAAAACCATGGCTTTGACTTTACAAAATGTCACAGGCACAGCCAGCATGACACATTTTGTTGGCAAGTATTTCAGATACTTTAAAAAAAAAGAACCATAACCATCCTATTTATTGGCTGTATCACCATAATGTCACCCCCACTGTTGGTCTACAGAGTAAACAGGTACTCAAGCAATCCTTTAAAAAAAAACAAATTACTCACTTGACAGAATAGTGTCTCTTTCAGAATCATTAGTGTCAATCATGAGAGTACAAGTTTTAAGTGCTGTTGAAATTCAAGCTACCTAAACAACTGATCATGCTATGGAACCACTTCACCACTTCCTACAGCCCATGAGTAAACCCAGTGTTAAAAACTCAGCTCTACAACTCCATCTTTATTTTTAAGAATACAGTAAAAACCAACAGCAAAAAACAATGCCTCTTTCTTCACTTAGTTTTCTGATTTTTAACATTCTAAGCTTAGAAAATTATGATTTCTCATGAAGATCAGAGATGTTAGTGCACATAACTCAAGAAAGGATATGGACCCTCTTATGTAGATGTCAGAAGGCATGGAAATCACACCAGACTGCAAAATTGGTAACAAAATCAGCTTTTGATTCTTAGAATTCAGTGGCATCTGATTTCTGCCAGCTGAACATTTATTTGCATTTCATTGGAGGGTCTGAATTTAAAATTATTCTGGAGACTTGCAAGTGTCAAAGGACTTTGTAGCGACAGAAGGAGAGTTTTGCTCTGCCCAGTGCAGGTTTCTACCAGTGGGGAACATGGCAGCAAAGGCCTGAGGTGATCTGGGATGTGTTTTATGCTCCATCACCCTCATTCCAGGACTGGCAAACCACACTGTAATCAGAAATAATCCCACTGCTGAAAGGGCTCTGACAACTGGAGAATCCCAACTGTTACACATTGTTTTCAACAGCAAGTGCAGAAGCTCATCATATTGTCAAATAAAATAAATCCTGAAAGCTTTCTTTTATAACCCTAACTTCCATCCTGAGTTACTGTAGGTCAATCTAGCATAAAAAAAGAAAAATGGGAAAGTAGAAAGAAAGGAGGATTCGGACATTCAGTGAAATAGTTTTCATGCATTGCAAGGTTTCTGACTAACAAACCCCCATATTTTACTGCTTGTTCATTTTTATACTCTGTTTTGCCTTATTTTCTGATGATCACTTGTCTTATATATTTGACAGGAAACCTATATGCCCAAACAACTTCCTTGACTTCCTATTAGGGAGAGCAACACAAATATTCGCACACACACATAAAAAGAACATAAACAGCAACACATTAAGTGTTTACTTTCTGCTTTGGGTAAAGTATGACCCTTTTAATACCAGAAGAAAAATATCTCTCTCGAAAACAGGCTGCTTTTGAAACCCAGAAGAGATGAATGCCTTATTTAATACTTCTGAAAAGGCAGAATTACCGCACAGATGGTCATCACCTTAGCAGTCCTCGCATAATTGTAGAAAAACTTCACGCACAGTTTTGCAGACCAAAGGGAATTTTAATGCATTTTATGGAACCTTTCAACGATCTGAAAGGAATCCATGCTTGCCAGCTACTGTGCATCTTTAATAAGAGAACAAACAATCCTTCCCAGTGGTGTGATCCCTGGTGTTGGGATTCAAGCAGCAGGAGCACAGAGAGGCCAGTGGAGATCCCCACAGCCAAAGCAATTGAGGAGGACCTGACACCTGTGATAGCATAGGGTTAAACTGATTTCTGAAGTAGGAAGGGCCTGAGAACAGGAGATCAGCTCCATGTAACCAGGATGTTATTCCATGCTATTGTTTTAACCAAATCAAGTATAACTTTGCTCAGGTGGTGGGGGGAGAAAGGGAGGGGAACGCTGGTGATTCAGGATAGAGCACATAGGCCTTAAGAATAAAGTTAGGTCAGGAGGATCTGTACCTGTATAATCATTAGTATGACACACGCTAGTATTGTCAATTGTGATATTAGTTTGGTAACTAAATATGATTATTTTCTCAAACCAGAATCTTGAGCAAGAATCACGAACACCATTGTGACTCGGGGTAGAATCAATGGAACAATGGGGTTTAATGATTAACATGAATCCTTATGTAACAAGAAAGATATAAAATTGTATCCATTTAGCATGTTCAACAAAGCTGAGATCTGGGTCGTCCAGACCCCCGGCTTCCAGAGCTCTGAAATAAAGCACCGCACAGAATTTTGTGATTGTGTGTTCTTTCCTCCGCTAACACCTGCACTCCGCTCTTGCTCCCCTCTGATGATGAGCTCGAGGATGAAAGGAGAGCTCCTGAGCATGGCTTGCAGTTTGCTTTCATTCAAATGAGTTCAGCTCCTCACATCCAAACCTACTGCACAATCTGAACCAAACCACCCTCAGAGGAGGCACCTGCAGGATTCATTCCTAAACCTCCCTCCCAAGCTACACTAAGAGCTGAGGAAGAGGCACCAAGATTTCACCTTGGGTGAAATCCACTGTCCCCCCTGCTCAGCCACCCTGCAGCCCCTCCTGAGGCTGTTTTACACCACAACAGCACAGACTCTGAGCTTCAGAGGGCTGAAAATTACTCCTTTGTTTTTGGGATGTGTCTCCCTTTTATACTATTTTACACAGACGAATTCAATTGGTAAAACAAAGACAAACCTCTTCAGCCACATCGGTCAGACCAGAGGGACATCAAGAAGAAGCCCCTCCTAGGGAAAGGAGTGAAAACACAATACAGTTACAAAAACATTCCTCCTGTTTACAGAAAATTCCCTGGGAAAGGAATTTCAGAAAACCAAAACACCTCAGGCACAAACCAGGGCTACACCCCTCAAAGTCTTGTGCAGCTCATCACCAGCTGCACCCCCAAAATCCCTTCAGTCTGGGTGGTGCCTGTTGCTGTCCCTGCTCTCTCTTAGGGCGAGATGAGCCTGTGGTGTGAAATGTTTTCATCCTGTCTGAACAGCAGCTTTGCAGGAAACCTCACACATAAAGCTGTTTGTCCTTCATGAAGATGAAACCTGAATTGAAATCAGGCTGTTATGTATGGAGGGTTTAATTTATGCCTCCCTAAACAAGCTGGAATGAAAGTGGCCCACAGAAGAATCTGAGCACTGAGTTTTATCTCTGGGTGAGTCGGAATTCAAGCTTTTAATGTTCATTTTTGCCTTCCTGTTTTTCAAACTGCCCAGGAAAAAAGGATAATAATGGAACAATTTTTCATATAAAATGTGCATTATGAATAGCCATTAGCTGACAAAAAAAAAAAAAAAAAAAGAAAAAAAGTGAGAGGAAAAGCAGGTAACACACCATGTAAATCTTTGATGAGAATGGAAGCTTCAGGAAGATGTAAAAGTCAGTGCTGAATATACTGAGATTAAATGGAATTCTCAATTATGCTGTTGGAAAATGAAGTGAGTATAAATTTGATTTGTCTGCAGCTGCAGTCCTGTAGGTTGCTTGGTAATGGACACTGACAAATAAATCTAAAATCAGTGAAATCTCTTCCACAGGTTGCAGGATAAGACCGTGTCAAGATACCGATGTAATGAGGAGTTTAAGAGCATTTTTCTCTACTATTGGCATAGAAATGCCATGCATATGTGAAGAGATTAAAAATGAATAGGACAGAGGGAGGAATAGGCAGGGAGAAGGGACAAATTTGTAAAACCCAACCATAAGTTTTTAATGAACCGAACCAATTTTCTAAACTAAGCTTTGAAATGTAAATTGCTCTCATTCCTTCAGTAAACTGTCAACATGGAGTTTAAAAATGTGAAAGACATCATTTTTAAAGACTGCTGATTAAAACCTCTGCTCCCTTTTTTCACATTATTTCACCTTATTGCTCTTATAATTTCTATTATGGTGATAGTGGGAATAAATCAGGATCCTTACTGAGATGAGGAACATGTAAAATAAACTATGTGGTTTGAGACAGGCTCTGCTCCAATATGCTCAAAATCCGAATTTCAAAATACTCTTGTGACTACAAAAAAGGCATAACAGTGTTTTTATTTCCAATTAAAATACAGTTTCTGGGCCTAACTTTGGATTAATCTCTCACCATCAATCTATGCTGTACTGCCTGGACACTGTGCCATGAACTAAGCTGGGAAGGGTGAAGGATAAAGTTTTCATGCTGTCAATTAAGTCCTGTGAAAAACTCATGGATACGTTTTCTAGGTCTTGATAGATCTTGACAGATCCTCACTTAGGTTTCTTAATCTCCTCAGGATGGTCTGAAGGCAATAAGAGAAATCTTAGAGGTGATCAGTTGCTGAGAGAGCTGAAGAGAACTTGGAGGTCACATCATTCTCCCACAGCTCCAGATAGTCAAAGTCAGCCAAAGTTTTTATATCTATTAGTTTCATCAAAGATTTATTCAATATCTCATGATCACCTAAAAAAGCCTGTGGGATTTACTGATTTGGCATCATGGAAGCAAAGCAATAATTAAAGGATGACAAAATAGCAGGACAAAAGGGCCCCTCTCAGATCCTTCCCTAAGCTGTGATAATTCTGGTGGTATTCTTATTCTTTCTGTATTTTTTCTTTCCTTTGGCAGAGAGGTGTAGAAACAGCAAAACACAAAGTGACATCATTCTTCTCCAGTTCAATTACAAAAATGGCATGGTTTTAGTCATGTTGCATTTGAAGAAATAAACCAACAATTTTTCACTATATTCTGGTCCATATTATTCACATATTCTGTGTCCAGTGAAAGTTTCTGAGTCTGCTCTGCTCACTTCTGCTCTTTTTTTTTCCTCTCACAATCCTGGTGAATTTCTGACCTATTGATGAGATTTTGAAAATTCAGATAAATTGTTAAAGGTGATAATGGTAGCTAAAGTGCAAATGCTGTAAGTCTTTCCAAAACTAAGAGAAGTTAATGGCTGAGACAAGCTGACAATTGCACTCACTGAAAGCAGTGAGGAATCTGCCTGTGCCTGCAGGACAGGCAGGATTTTACCTTGTGGGTGCCATCTGAAAATGCTCTGTTTGCCATATTTTGCTTGCACCATATGGAATGTAAATATAAAAACTTCCCTCCTACTCCAGAGCACTCAGCCTTGACTGCAGCCACACCTCACATCTTCTCACAAACAGATGGCAAGGCTCTTAATATTTCATGGCACTGCCCTTCGCAGTTACAGACTTTGCACAAATAAACAAAACACACATTAGACAGCACTTTGCATCTTGCAATGAAATACAGCAGGGGGAACATTTAGCACAAGTTTTAGTGCATGGAACAGAAGAGCAGAAAATAAAGATTTTTGTTTAAAAAAATAAGAATACAACAGACATTCCCTGTCTCCATTAATTCAGTGAGTTTTCAATAAATAATTCCTTTGGTGAATACACTTTTAACATTATAAATGTATCACTGGAGGGTAATTACTGCTGTAATAACTATAATGGGTAATGCACTGCTTGTTAACATTCGGTAGCCTGACCCTTTGATTGTTTAGTGCTCTCACTTCACTGGGGTTATTTAATTACAAATGGATCCTGTTATCTTGTATTAACCACCATATCAAGTATTATTGTCCGATTAATGAAGAGCTATTATTTACAAAATATTAATAGATAGTATTTAAAATGAACTGGTTGAATATTTAAAGCATGTATTTATGCTCAGCAAACTCAGCTCGAGCACAGCTGAAGGTCTATCCAAACAGTCACAAGTAATTGGACAGTAAAGGAACTAATCACTTCCTGACTCTGGTATCTTTGCCCAGTTTTCTGGTCAAAAAATGTTTTTCTGTATTTTAAAGATTTTGACATTAATTGAGGAAATAAAATTCAAAATTAACCACATTCATGTCTCTTAATATTAACGTGGCTTCATCTCTTACCTAAGAGTCACATATTTGAACTCTGATCCAAAGATCAGAAAAGCCAAGAAAACTCCCTTATTCCTTTTGTATTCCTTTTTCTAAGCTATTTGCTAATCTGAGCTCCATGAAAATACACGAATACGCCTAGGGATGTGTTTTACCTGTCTTGCCACAGGAACAAGCAGTAACAGGAGCCAGGCAGGAATCTCTGGTACAAACCTGAGATTGTTGTCACCTGTCCCATGGCATTTTGGACATGCAAAAGTCAATTGATCTAAACAAGACATTTCACATAATTTAATGTATCCTTGTGTAAAAAACCCTGTGGAAGGACACTTTACATTACTTATATTGAATTTCCTGAAGCCCTTTACATAAGTTTGGTATATATTGGTATGAAATGAACACACCAGTGATGATTCAAACAGTAAGGAACATGGCAGAAAAAGCAGAAAAGAAGAAAAATAGTGAAATCCAGCTCCAGGATGGAAATTTCTGCATGGGGAGAGCAACAAGACTGGGCTAGTTTATCTTTTTCAGTGCTTTTTTCCTCCCCAACACTTCTTTTCCCTAATTAGCCACAGAGCAAAACCAGGAGTTTATGAAAACCCCCCTGTCAGAAAGTGCTCAACTTCTTTTAAATTTCTTTCCTATCAGCAGCACTCAAAGCTATTGTTCCAACATGACACATAAGCACATTTTCCTTTCAGAGTGAAAGAAAGTAACTCTCTCTAAAACAAGCTGTGAGTAATTACTTCTCAAGGTTCTATTCATAAAACACATCTATTTTATAGTCAGGTCACATTTATCCCACATGGTTTTGTGTGCACTTCGAGTTGATTTACTCTATTCAACAAGACGGAAAAGTTGGGTTTTTTTGGTGGGTTTTTTTTCTGCCATATTTTTCAGGGGTGGGACAAGTGGTCCTTCGCTCTCCCAAGTGAAAGAAAGAAGAATTATTGAAGAAATTAGCCATCAGAAAGCCTTTGTTTCCTCTGTGAGCTCCGTGCTAATGGCAGCACTGTGGTTCACCAGCCCATACATGTCGTGGCTCATCTCAGGATCACCAGCTCCTGAGCTCTCGTTGCTAAGAAACAGCACTCAGTTAGATTTGAAATATATATTATGAAAAGGTGCTGCTTTTCTTTGTGAAGTAAATATGTTGCTAGATTGACAGCCAGGGAAAACAGGCTGAGGGATGTATTGTTTCTTTCAGTGTTCCACAACAGCAGCATGTTGTCCCGGTTAAAGCGTTTTAAACTGTGAAACGCCCTTTTAGCTGCTGGCATTGTGCTGAAACAGCTCAAAAGTGCATTGTAGAAATTAAATTCAGCCTTTATGGGAAAAGATATTTATTCCCATTGAGCTAGAACCTGAAACTTGGGGTCCTCATAATCTGACTAAACATGGAGTTGATATTTATGTCCATGACATAAATATGTGTTTGCATCTCATTTCTGTGTCTGTGTGTGACCAGAAACATCCTCATCATATTTTCCTCACTGAAGAAAATTATTTCAACAGGAACATGATGTTGCTCCTAAAGACAGAGAATTTAAAGCTTCATACCTTCCTCTCCCCTCCAGCTTTTACCCTTTATCAGTAAAGAAAATAAGCAAAATAACCCCAGATGACCATTAGAGGAAAAGAACTTAAAGCAAAGTTTGTTAAAAGGTGATTTTTTTTCTCCTAAGTATATATTGGTAAATAATTTAATACAAAAATCCATAACAGGAAAGTGCTTCTCCTGACCTAAGATTTTAAGGTTATTTTGCATTTCCTGCTTTGATAAGATTATTCTTTGCCAGCCCATTAACTCTAATCATAAACAACAAAAAATTAGGGAGATACAATTAATCTTAAAAAGACACATAAAATGAATGTCGTTTTAACAATGCACTAAATTACCAAAAACAACTGAAAATTAAGACTTCCACCTCTTCAGTTCCATTCAATCCCTCTAAAAATCTTTACAAGGGTATTCATGCTCTTGGAGATTATTAAATCCCTTCTCTCTTCTATTACAAAATTTAGGAGCTCAACAACCACAATTTACCATATCATGGTTGCTCCTGAGGCAACAGCACTTATAAAAACTTTTTCCAATGGAAAGTTATTCAGCTCGTTACCTCTAATTAATTAGGGCAGAATTGCTGCCCTCATGAGCCAGAGATGATATGGTAATTCAGAGGATATCACTGGAGATCCCAATAAGGTTTATAGAAGAGTTGCACACCTTTAGTTGTTTAAATCAGAAACACCCAGTGGCACTGTAGGATACAACATCTTCTGTGATCCCCAAATAATGGAAGTTTGAACAAATTAATGGTCTGAGGAATGATAATAGTAGCAGAAAATTGAGCAAGAATGGGCTGACACGAGCAAATTTTAAGAGAAATAAGCAAATTTTTGATGCAGAGTCATTCCTGAGTGTTTTCTCATAAAACTTTGGTTCTGATTCTTTCTTACATTGGTGATCATCTAAGGCAGATTTGAGATAAGAAGTGAAATAGAAGCAGTCATGAACATAATTAAGACTTTAGGAATCCTTAACATTAACCCTGTCGCATGCAGGAGTTTCATTTAAACTTATGGTGTATATCAAAATCCTTGTTATCCTTGTGATACAAGACAAAAAAACCACCCAGAAAACAACAATTTCTTATTTAATTTCCATTTTAAAATATGTATATGCTTATACAACTCTACACATATATATGTATTTTTTAATGGAAATATGTAGGAGTGATCAGCAACAAAATAAAAAAAGGAACTGTTCCAAAGAAAATGAAGCAAAAATCACTCAAAGTGTCAAGCTTCAAATGCTTATCAACTTAGTTGATAAGTTTACAAAAAGTGAAAAAGCAGAACCCCAGGAAATTCCCACATTGTTTTCTGCTCAAAAATACAAAGACAATATTAGGACATAAAGAGAGTCCTAATGAAAGAATTGAGTCTAGATCCTGTAAATGCAGCTCTTATAATTTTCCATTGGACAAAATTCGAAAATGTTGTTCTAAGAATAAATTACTTGTCTCAGCTTCTTATCTCTATCAATATTTGTCAGAATACACAGGGTTTTTTATGTCAGTGACTTAATCCACTAGACTTCACTTCTCCTAAGGTACAACCACCCTTCCAAAAACGTGTGGAAGTGTCTTTAGTCACTCGTTATTTACATTTGAACCAAACTCCCTTCCAGTGAAGGAATTTCCCTCCCAGGGTGCAGCTTCCACCATGTTAATGAGGTTACTTAATGAGCTTAGAACCATCAGCTTGGTCCAAAGGCTCAGCCTGGCTGAGATGGATCCTAGCACAAGCACAAAATAAGTGATTTCACATCACAGTATGGTTTATTCTCAAAATGAAAAGAAAAAAAAATAAATTATAGATTAAGACAGGAAGAGAGCTCGCCAGGACTTCCAAACAAGAGCACAACAAACAACAAAATAAAAATCCCCAAGCTGGAAGAATTAGCTGATTACTGTCAAAGTCTGTGTTCTTACAAGCTGCAAAGTGATAATCTGGGATTTCAGCAGTGGGGAAATGTGGGGATGTTGGTCTCCAACTGCCTCACAGGCTGCAGGCAAAACAAAAATGGGATGCCTTGGTTTGAGATTTGCTGATGCAGAATTCCACTCCAAAGCTAAAACTTGCATTTGCTGTTGTAGGTGATAAAAAAGCAAAATGGTGCAGAGAGAGAGGCTCTCTTCTGTAGAAGATTTGGGAATTTTGAAACTTTTTTTTTTTTTGACAATTTAAAGCCAAAACAGAATTTCAATTGTGTGAAAAATAACAACAACAAAAAAATTATTAAGAAAATTACTTAGATTGCTTTGGGACACAGTAAAGAAGGATTTTTTTTGAAATTTGTAAGAAGGCGCTGAACTGGATCTTCACAGTCTTTTGATCTTTGTCTCCAATATATCAAACGGACTGAAATTAATTTAAACAACCATATGAATTTCCTGGACAGAATCATTTTTCAGATAGCGCATTTTAAAAATCTGGGTTTTTATTTAAACTTGTCATTAAGAAGGCACCAATGCATCTTCTCTGGCCAAAGAATATATTTTATTTTAAGAATATCTGATGTTTTGCAGACAATCCTGCCACACTGACATCAATTGCCTGGTGCAGATGAGCTCTGCCTATGGGACAAAAGGCCCAGGTGAATTTCCCTGGACATCTTCTGTTAATGATATTATGGTGTTAATTCAGATTAAATTGAAGGTCAGGACACTCAGAAAACAACTGCAGAAACTACCACCTCCTCTGAAGAGGGAACTGCACTTCCATCTATAAATGACATTGAAATTCTGTTCCCCAAGGGTGAAAAACTGTGCCCTTAAAAAAGCCAGAGTTCTTTGTTTGTTTGGGGTTTTCTTTAGTTGCTTTGAGGCATTTTTGAGGGAGAGGGGCTGTTGGGCAGGGTAGAGGGTTGGCTTTTCTTTTTAATTTTTGTAAATATTACGAAAAGAAAAAAGGCTGTTCAGGTAATTTACTGCCTATTCCTACCCCACAACTCCCTGAGAGGTTTTTTTTTGTTTGTTTCTTTTTTTGGGTTTTTTTTTGGGTTTTTTAAAATAAATTTGAACACACGGAAGTCAAAGAGAGCAGAGTTCAGAAGAGCACCAATGCCAGGTTTGGCATGGCTATGCAAAACCAACATAATGTATATTCTAGAAAATTCTTTCATCTCTTCTTAATTGCTTTTCCATTGAGCTACACAGACAGAAAAAAAAATAAATAAAAAAGCAAGTTCAGTTCAGGGATTAATATTTGTATTACTAATATCTTATAAAGGACTTGGACCAAAAAATAAAGCAATTCAAATCCATTTCAAAAAGCCAATTTTGTTTTCATGCTGCTGTACATTTCTTCTGAGTGTGTAATAATAATATGCAAGATTGCAAGGAGAGGTTTGCTGTAGCTGTGGCTACAACTAAATGAGAATTGCAAAAACCAACAAATAAGAGCAAAAGGCCAATTTCCCAAGCCACAGGATCCTGCTGGTTGGCTGGCACAGCAGGAGCCACTCCGTGTCAGTGACACCATTACTCTCTCTCACAATCTGAGATATAAATGATCCATAAGAGAACTCATTGCTTCTCCACCCAATTAAAAAAAAAAAATACAAATTACTAAAACAGTGAAACAAAACCAAATCAGATTCCGTGTTCTTGTATTTCAAATCCAAGATCCCCCTAATTAGGATTTTTTTTTCCTTTCCAAAGTCCTGTGCCAGGGTTAAAAGATGAGTGGAACTTGCAGCTTGGTGTTGAAAGGTGTTTATTAAATTTTTTATCTCAAGGTAAGCACACCAGTGCTAACACCAGGCTTAGCACACTGAAAGACAACACTGCCAAGAGCACCAGACCTGGCCTCCAAGGTCTCTTAAAAGTTTCTAATCCAATTAGCTCTTGAAACGTACCATATTTACAATTTTGTACCAATAATTACTACCAGTTCTAGACATGTAATTTTCTACGTCACCCACATTCTACCAATGACTTTGTGCCACCATCACAGCAGAAGATGGAGTAGAAGAAGAAGAAGAATTTAAGATACTGCCCAAAATTCTCCATCTTGCCTCTATCTACTTCTATTCTAAAAACCCAAAACTACAAATTTTCATCCTGTGACACACTAAACTATGATCTAATTTAAATTTTTGTTGTTCTCATTTCATCCATAAATGTTGGCAGTTTTTCCAATGGGCTGAGGTCAAAGGCAATGCTTTCCTGGGGTCCCAGCAGGATCTCGGACCCCCCGGGGCAATTTGAGGGGTTTTCCCCATGCCCTGGACTCCAACACTAAATTAAACATGTGTTGGGTGGGGGTTAGGTTTGCTCCATTTTTACTTTAAAGAATTTTTTCCCCATAAGTTACCGAGGAGACTAAGTGTTGGATACTTAAAGAGCACTTGACCAAAACAAAGACGTGGCCAAAGCTCGGTTGGGGAGGTTTTTCTTTATCTGTTGTAACTCCAGAAGGGAGGGAGTAACTGCCTTCTCTGATAACAAGCCAGCTGTTAAAAA
>VWZU01013444.1:29576-48095 GCA_013397095.1 Sterrhoptilus dennistouni | reverse complement strand
CTTTTTTTTTTTTTTTTTTTTTTGGTGTTACCTTCTCTGGAAAAGGAAGGTAGAGCCAGCAGAGCTGAAAAGCCTCAGGACTTCCTTCAGAGAGTCCCAAAATGTGGCAAAACGGAAACTTTTAATGCCTGGCGGAAGCAGATGGCAAAACATGGGAACTTCTCAGCAAGTTCCTCTTGCAGCACCCTGCTCCATCAGATGGGAGCCAAGAAATTGCCTCATTCCCTTGAAGTTCACTGGAGATCTTCCCACACGGGATTTATTGGCAGCTTGGATATTACTGCGAGCTTGTTGTAAACCACCTGGTTTCATCTGAACATCAAAGAGCTGGGGGATTTAATTTATGAAACTTTTTAAAGTTTTTTTTATTTCTGAGCCCGTAGCAGCTAAGTATATTTCACATCCCATCTGCTTTCATTCTTGTTTCTCCTCCTCGTAAGAAACTATTCTGGTAACAATCGCACTTGGGCAGAAAGTAAAGCCAGGAAAATGCAATAAATGAATATTCTTTAAAAAAAAATACAGAAATGAGGAGCATGTTCATATCTATCTCACTGCAAAAGAGAATTACACTCATAAAAATTTTTTTCTGACAAAAATTATTATAGATTTTTTTCCATAACCGTGAAAAAGACAAGTTTCAAGTGGTTTTGAGGGTGAGAGGAGAAGAAAAGAAGAAAAATAAGTAGCTGTTAATACAGTAGAATTCCATTGCAAGGATTATCAAGTATTCCCACTTCTTCATCAATAAAAGCACAATGGCCTAGTTCACAGTGTTATATTTTTTGGTGGTCCATTACTCCATCTTTTTGACAGCTACTTCCATTCACAATGCACAGAGTCGTGTTAATATTCTCCAATGTTGTAATGAACATTAAAGTATCAAGCATTTTCCTTTCTCTAACAAGAGAGATTCTATTTCCAGCAGCACTCAAAAGCTCTGAGTGCCTTTCTTCCTATTCAGACTCCTTGATATTTTCCTGAAAATGGCTTGTTAAAGGCATATTTTTCTGCAATTACTTGGTATTTAAGTCAAATTTGAACTAAATTTTGGAGTAGGGAAAGAACATACACCATATTACCTTAGGACAAAATTGGATCAGTCCTTTGTGCCTTTAATATCTTAGGTATTTACCCCCTAAACAAAAAACATTAATAATTATTTTTTTCCCTGGAAAACTGGATGAGGTTGTGCAGTACAATCCACCTCAGAATTAGTTCAAATCTGCAGATTTTAAAGCACCACCAGATTCCAGAAATCATCACTCTCATTTTCCTTAGGTCTCTCCCAAGTTTCATTTCGGGACTTTCTGGTGTGTTCCATGCTCCTGATGCGAGATATTTGCAGCATTAACTTTAGTGCCACTGACAGAAATTCCTTTTATTAGATGCACCTGTGACCTAGTAAAACATCTTTCTTCAAATAAAGAAACCCAGACCTGCTAGCTGTGATAAATTAAACAAAAAGGTTTGAATACAAATCCACTTCCCACCCACTTTGTCCAGTTTAAGTCCTCAGGAAGGAGCTCACTGTGCTTTTTGAACTATGACAGTGTTTTCATCTGACTCTTTACTCACTTCTTTGGGTCAGTTTTTAATGTTAAGCAACAAAAAGATTTTTAATCTTTAGGAAAATTGTCAAATATATTTGGGTTGAGTTTTTTTGGCGCTTTTTTTGTTTGGTTTTGTGTTTTTTTTTTTTTTTTTTTTTTTTTTTTTTTTTTTTTTTTTTTTTTTTTTTTTTTTTTTTTTTTTTTTTTTTTTTTTTTTTTTTTTTTTTTTTTTTTTTTTTTTTTTTTTTTTTTTTTTTTTTTTTTTTTTTTTTTTTTTTTTTTTTTTTTTTTTTTTTTTTTTTTTTTTTTTTTTTTTTTTTTTTTTTTTTTTTTTTTTTTTTTTTTTTTTTTTTTTTTTTTTTTTTTTTTTTTTTTTTTTTTTTTTTTTTTTTTTTTTTTTTTTTTTTTTTTTTTTTTTTTTTTTTTTTTTTTTTTTTTTTTTTTTTTTTTTTTTTTTTTTTTTTTTTTTTTTTTTTTTTTTTTTTTTTTTTTTTTTTTTTTTTTTTTTTTTTTTTTTTTTTTTTTTTTTTTTTTTTTTTTTTTTTTTTTTTTTTTTTTTTTTTTTTTTTTTTTTTTTTTTTTTTTTTTTTTTTTTTTTTTTTTTTTTTTTTTTTTTTTTTTTTTTTTTTTTTTTTTTTTTTTTTTTTTTTTGGGGGGGTTTTTTTTTTTTTTTTTTTTTTTTGTTGTTGTTTTTGTTTGTTTGTTTGTTTTTTTGTTTTTGTTTTGTTTTGTTGTTTTGGTTTTTTTTTTTCCTCCTGCTGCGTATTCTAGATTACTGCCCTCCTGCACGATAATGTCCAATGAAACAGGAGTGTATCTCACTGGTGTTTTCTGAAAATGACAACTCCTGGTCAAGTGCTAATTATTTTCCATAAGGATAGAAGTTTACTGTAGCAAGAAAATTAATAAAGAATATTTTAGAAGAAAAAACTCTGTTAGGTAGTTCCAGAGCAAAATTTCCTCTTTTTGGAATAAAGTGATTCTGCTGTTACTGAAACATTCTGCCTCTTCCAGCCTTTACAGAGGAAAGGGCTGGGGAAACTGCTGGCCCACAGGAGAAAAACAGAAATTTTGCTGCATCACTTTCCCCATCACTTTTCAATCACAGCATTTTTTGTTCATCAATACATTTAGAACACCTTTTACCTGTCTTGTATGAACCAGGGTTGTACATGGAGCCACAGTTCTTGGAAAGAAGCACTTCATCATCATTGTATTTTTTTATATTTGGACAGTTTTGAATAAACACATGAAGGAAACTATTTGAGGAAACCAAGAAAATCAACCTGGTGTTGGGCTGATGGACAGGAGGATGGTTGGGCTGCTTAAATGGACAAAAAACTGGGAAAATGCAATGACTGGTTCTGAACTGGCAGCAAGACATCCAGGAGGACACGTCAAGCAGAAAGATTTTGATATAAAACTTGATCAAGAGAGAGGTTGGGGTAGAGATGGAGCTGCCAGTGAATAAATAATTGGAATTTATGTAATATAATGTATAACGGGAGCCAAGAAATGGTGCAGAGAAGGAAGAAAGCAAAGAGAACCCAGGGAAAATCCCACAGACAGGAGGATTCACCAGAGATGCTCACAGAACAGCTCACAGAGATTGGACACAACTAGAAAAAGGTGGATTCACAAAATATGAGGAAATAGAGGTTTCCTTACCCAAACTATGATAGACAATGCAAAAAATACCTTCATTTTTTTAAACTGAGCTAAAATTTACTTCTCCTGTTTTACCAGCACTCTCCACCTTTCCTCAGCAAGGCGAGAAGAAGCATCACATGTGACATTTATATTGTGATATAACAAACCAACCTAAACTTTGTCAAGCCTTATAAATCAAACACAATTCTTGAGGCCTCCTCAGAACAATAACTTTCAGTGATGTCAAAACAATTCCAGCCCATTTCCAAAGTGCCAACACAAGGCACAGTAACTGAAAGCACCATTTAAACAACAATAATAAGGATATGAAACATGCACCCATAGTTTATAATAACACAATGTGCTCTATACCATTAACTTTTAATTAACTCCAATTTTGCCACAATTAAACTCAATTAGAGCAGGATGTCTGACATTGCAATTAGCTGTATATAAACACCCCCAGCTGATGTCACTTTGGATTAATGTCTCCTGGTGGTGGCCTCTCTTTCCAAGGATAATGGATTTACCACCACCAGGCTGTTAATTGGACCTGGCACCTCATGTGTTGTGTGTATCTCAGACATAACACCAGATCTTTGCTTCCTGAACAACTGTGCTTGTCACAGCTACACACACTCCAAATGCAACCAGCCAAATCCTTTATTGCACTGTGCAGTCTGTAATCATTCCCATATAGAAAAGCTCTGAAAAAAAACCGTGCATCCTGTTGTTTTTTTCTAAAATCACAAATGCTATGTTCAGTTTTCTCTTCAATTGCTTGTCAACAACGAAAATTATTAGTTAAAAATGGCATCACACACGTAGAAAAAGAAATCACATCTATTAGCCAGCACCGTGTTTAATGGAATAAACTGTTGCTTTTTAGCAGAGTTCTGTTTGAATAATCTATTTTTTCTGTCATTTTATATGTTAGAGGTTCAATAGTGGCTCATGAACAACCATGAAATTATTAAGGTTTGGCCCAACCCATCACAGTGTCAATGGGAAGCAGTTAGACAACAACTAGCCTTAGTTTAATTTTGGGTGCTGATGTAGTTAAGCAGCTCCAAAGACAGATATTAAGACACCAATGAGGTCTCATTGTCACCTCACCACTGCTGAGCCACGTGTGTGACACCACTTCCCATTACTCACAGAGCAAATCAACATTTACTACTACTAAGTGCAGTGGTTCCCTGCCTTGAGCAGCAAATCTGTGAGATTGAGGGGGACAAAATAAGGAAAGAAACATAACCCTAACACCTTTTGGAAAATGGTGATTTAAATCCTCTGGATTCCCTAACTATTAGAGAAAAGTTACAACCAAACCTGACTCAGCAGACAGGAAAAATCCAAAAACTTGACTTCACAAGGAAAAATGAGCATTTAGTTCCCTGCATATTTAACCCTAAAAATCTATAGGGAAAAAATTACACAAGGTCCTATAAAAATACATGAAGTTAGGTGACAATCTAGCACGTCTTTTAGAGAGTTAAATCATGTTCCAAGAGATCCTAAGTACCTAACACTGAAACCAGTGGGCAGCAGAATTACATAAATGCTGAGTTGGTTGCTTGTGGGTATTTTTGAAAATTATACATTTCATCTCTAAATTCTATCAAACCCCTGCTTCTGTCCTGACACCTCCATTCCAACCCTGTTCAGAATAAAGAAAAGAGCTTTGCAGAAGCTGGTAAATTCTCTATGCTACTCACACATGGCGAGTTTCGAGCTCTGAAAAGGGAAACATTCTCATTAATAAGCAGCTTTAATAAGTCTAGTTTAAAATGATGCTTATAAACTTCATACACATGTCCTGGTGTTCTCTGTGAACAGATAAAAGCGAATTGACCCGGTGGAAATTACTTTCCATAATTACATGCTTCTCCAAAGTTTGGGGATTTAGAGCAGAATGCATAATTGGTTCAAATCACACCTTTTACAGTGACCATAAAATACTGTAATTTATGGTGCTGAATAGCAAAAATTAAGCCCAAGTAGCTCCTAGCAGCACATTTGCTTCTCACTTAACCAAGATGATAATATCAGCAGGAGCAAAGGATCCTTCAGCTGAGCTGCAGTTCCACTCACTGCTGGTGCCGTGTGAGGAGCAGAAGTTTTAAATCACTGAAACTACTTTTGTGAGGATCAGAATGTGCTCTGCATGGCCACGGGGTGAGGGAAGGAAAATAGAGGCATTTTGCAAGGTCTGCTGAGGTCTAAAAGTCGTGTTGTGCGGCAATTTCCAATAACATGGGACAATCTCACAGCCACGTGGAGAAAGTTGGATGGTGGAGATAGAGTAAGTTATCAAAATATGTTCAGAAAGATCATTCCCAGCAAAAAGATGGATGGATGGATGGATGGAAGGAAGGAAGGAAGGAAGGAAGGAAGGAAGGAAGGAAGGAAGGAAGGAAGGAAGGAAGGATGGATTTTATTTTCCCTGTCATCAGGGAAGCTCCTGACTCAGACTCAAATGCAAAGGTTCATGCCTGAAGCATGTCTCGAGTCTGTTATAGACAAATATATATATCAATAACCTGTAAATACTAACTGCAATTTTATATACAGTGCCCATATTGTCATTTTAAGTACTTTGAGCTGAATTTATTGGAAAAAAAAATCATTATGTGCTACTGATGGCATTTGTAGGTAATTATGTTCCCTGAATCACATCTTCAGTATTTTCAAAAATCAATGGAATTTCCTCTTTAAGCTGAAAAACTGGAAAGAAACCCCAAAACCTTACATCTTTTTTGTTTAGTAATTGCTAATAATCTAAGATATTGATTTACAAACAGAAAAAATAAAGAGAGAAAAGGTTATTGAAAACAGGTTTTATTCATAGTACAAACCTGGTCAAAAGCCTGTATAATCTGACTGCTACACTTTGAGCAAATGACTTGAAGCCTAAGAGATACAATTTTGCCTTTAATTGTAATTTAAATTCAGAATTCAACTAATCAATTCACTAATCCCACTGACAAGAATTTAGGAGACAACTTTCCTTCCATGTATCAGCCTGGGTAGGTGAGGCAGGAATTGACATGGGAAGTTATTTATACTTGTGGATGCAAGTTCAAAGCACGTGGCAGAGGAAGTGAGCACAGCATTGATCAAAGCTCCCAGGGAAGAAATGAAATTAAATGCACATCCCCAAACACCTGCATTCCTTTAAAGCCAATCTCTAATAAATACATTGCACATATCAATTGCAAATGGGCTGAAGGGGAGCTAGAGGTCTGTATCACTGGGTGACTCAGCAGCTGGAAATTAATAATGATTGTTAATTCTGCAATTTGGAAGCTGGCAGAATACAGGGTGCCTTTTCAAACTGAGGTACTGTGGAGATGCTAAAGGGCACAAATGAGTTGGAGTCTTCCATGTGGATATGTTAAAAGGCACAAATGAGTTAAAATCTCCCAGTTGTGCAGTGCCACGTCTGTGTCCCGCCAAGCTGGGGGACAAGGGAGTGACATGACTGGAAAATCGGGTCCTCTAAAGCCAAAACCATCCCAGACTGGGTTTGTGACAGCACATCCACAAGTCACTCCTGCAGGTCACTGTCACTGCACACTCAGCACAGTGTGAGCATCCCAAAATATCAACTTAGGAACACTTTAGGCCCATCAAGTACCAAAATATCTGGTTTTTCTCCAAACTTCTGTTGGAAGGTCTAGATTTTTGACTGCAACTTTTTGTGAGGGAAAAGCTGCAGTTTCTGGGAATAAAGCCTTCACACCTGAGAATCCCTAAGGAAAATCAGGCCCTCCCTGAGGGAGAGAATATCACACTGGTCACAGAGAAATTAGAAGTCCATGAGAACTGGGAAAGAGAGTAAGGCATTCTGCCACAGCAAATGTCCTCTTTAGAGGGGAAAATATAAAATATAATAAAGTCTCACAGCATTTGGGCAATATATGTTATTTTTAGAACAATTTCTTTACCTCTTTTTTGTCCTCTCCACTGTTTCCTTAGCAGCAAGGAAAAAAAATGGAAGTTTTTTACAAGTTGTTTTAGACAAGAAGAAAAATTGGTACTTTAAAACTGTCATGATTTTCCTGCTTCTTAGTAATTTCTAAATAGTAAATCATAATCCTGTTATTTTATATTATTACTCTATTAAATCTTCTGAATCTAACAGAAATGTAACTGTAGTACATTGCTTTATTTGTTTCCATCCACTAATAAAATCTGTTCTCTGTATAGGAACACAGATCACCTGTGTTTTATGGATACATAATACATTTAAGAAATAAATATAATAATAGAGCTTTAAATAGATAATAGGTATTTTCAATTCCTTACATTCAGAACTCTGAATTGCCAGTGTGTAAAATAAATATTAAGAATAATGTCAAGAGCAGAGTTTGTGAAGGATTCTGAAAAGACGAACTTGCTTTGCAAATTTAGACTGCAAATGCAGCTGCAGAGCAGGGTGCAGCACATCACACTTGCTAATGGCAAAGCTGGAGGAAATAATTTGTATTTCTCCAGGTTTACCATGCACAGAATCATTGCAGAGGGAGGTTTTCTGGCTCCACACCACGTTCTCCAATATTTCCCACATTTTCCCACTCAGAAGCCTTCAGTCCCAGCTGGACTGTTGGATGTTCTCTTATGTTTTAGTGTTGGATTTGAGAAGAGTTTGAAGTAGAGCATTTCCCAGCCCTGGCAGACAAGCTAATGTGGACAAAATGTTTTGAAGATTACAAAAAATCAGAGAGGAAAAAAAAATCTCCTTATGGGGTAACCTCCAAGGGTCAGGATTGCAGGGACTGTCATTGCAACCTCCCAGGCTCACACCTGCACAGGAGGGATGTTCTGTTCTCTACAGAAAAAAAGTGCAAAACCCCTCAAAACAAAAAGATCCATCACATGAATCTAAACATATGGTGTTTTACATGAACTCACATCAGCAAATTCTCTCTTGAGAATTCCTAAACTAAAGTCACATCTCCTGTTAATGAACTACTAGAAGAGCAAAAATAAACCAAGACACTTAGAGAAATGTAGCTTCATTTTAGGGAATTTGCCTAATTAAGAAATAATTAGTTATGACCTGAGTAAACCAGGATAAACACAGCAAGACTTTTTATCATTTACATGGGAGTAAAATCATGCCAAAGTTTCCATAATATTAGAAAATTTCCATAATATTAGAAGTCTCTTCATGCAGTGTTCTGGAAATATTTATAACTTTAGTTCCCTCAACCCTTTTCTCTCATTTGCTCTTATGCAGGGAAATAGATCTAAAGAAAGAAAAATGTTAAGACACAGAAGAATCACCTGTTTCCATTAATGTTTCCATCAAAAACAACCAATAAAGGGAAAAAAAAAAAAGGGAATTCTCACTGCTCTGCTTGCAGTGTGCAGTGTTGTAAACTTACATTTTTATGAGTTTCATCACAGTTAGTGCTTTTTCTGAGCTTCCACCTATCGAGTCCTGTCCTATTTTCATTTTAAAGAATTAAACACCCAACTGCCAAAAAGATTTCCGGAGTTCAGATGTTATGGATCAAAAATTCCCCTCCAGAAACCAGGTTAAAAGGATACACTGAAGGTTTATGAAATCATACATTTGTGTGTGTGCAGTGACATATATTTGGGGCATATTTGGATGCATTTAGTCAAAGAATTGCAAAAAAGCAGCCTGAACACACACATGTGCAGCAGAGTGATGTGCAGATATATATATATTTTAATGGACAAGTGTGTAAGTTAATCTCTTATTGCTGCTTGGTAAATGTATCAGTCAGAACTACATTAAGAAATCATTCTATTTCTTGCAAACACCTGTGGTGCCACAGGGAAATGGGTTTTCTTTCTGCTGCTGCAGAATTTCTGAGCTCAGCTGCAGCTGCAGGGCCCAGTGGTGCTGTGGCTGCCCCCAGGGCACTGAGCTGCAGTTCACTGCCAGGGAACAGAGAGACAGCTGATAAATTCTGGGAGAGACAACTCACAAAGGGTTCTAATTGCATTTCCACAGATCAAAATGTAAAATGTGGCTATCACCCACCCACAGGTGGTCATCTGCCTCACCCATGGGCTGGGATACAGATGACACCCTGCAGTGGACTTCAAATATAGCAGTCAAAAACTTTGAAGGTCACCAGGCCAGTTGGATCCTAGACTCCAATCTTCTGTCTTTTTAAAATTTATTTTTTTTCTATCATTGCAATTATGCAGATCCCATGGTCCATAGTGTCATTTTTCCTCAAAATGTCTTAAGGATACGTTAAAAAATATGTAACTATGAATGGGCAGTGTTTGGCATCCTGTGAAACTGCTGCATTATATAAGGACTCCTAAAGCTCGGTGCAAAATAACAGATACCAAAAGACTGGATTTTGAAGTTAACTGCACATTCAACTGGGCAAAGATATTTAAATTTTATCACATGTAGCTTAATCCCCTCTAATGATGTTACAGTAAATCACTGAGTCCAGAAACTGAATGCTTGAAGCAGCCCTATTTCCTAATTTTATACAAACTCTTTTCACAAATTTTGCAAAAATATCATATTACTTAAATTTTACCTCTGCATTAAAATTAAAAATCTGTTTAGTGCTTTTACCCCAAACACATGCAGATACAGCTTTAAAATCCTGACCCATTATCCTACAATAATTGTACAGAGATCAAGCATTAAACTCACAGTTCTGAAGCCACAGAACTAATTATTATATCAGGTGTCCTATGCTCACTTTTGAGCAGATCACAACTCCAGGGCTGACAGAACCAGGTATTAGAATTACTTGTATAAACTGAATGCTAGCAATTTTCAGATAATCATACACTTCTTCAATTAATATCCATGAGTTGATGAAGGAGGTACACAGGCTGAAAGGCATTAACATGGGAACAAAGTTCAAATTTCCACTGAAATTTTCTTAGCATCAGATATTTACAGGCTGGGCTATTTCACAAAAATTGCAGAAATGACAGAGTCCTGTAATAAGCAATGCAAAGTCAAAGGTTTCCAGAACAGAGGCTCCTAAAGGGATTTATTTATGGACACAGCTGATCAGAATGGATAAAGCAGCCCAGCTTTTGCAGAGACAGTGGAAAGAAAGGTTCTATACAATAACCAAACAAATTTATGCTTAGATGATGGTTCCGTGCTCCCCTCCCAACATGATTTATAAAAAGCAGCAAACAGGTCAGTGTCTGAGCAAGGAAATGCAGAGAGTGTGGGGAAAGTGGAAGTGAATGACATAAAGCACCAGGAAAGACAGGGGGAGTAAAATGTTGGGGGATGAACCTCAAAGTGCCAGGGAAAAAGAGCAAGAAGGTGGAAAATGAAAAGAAGATGGCAGGAAAGGATAGGACAGGTAATATGGTTTTCTTCAGGTCCATAAGGAACGAGAGGTCAGAAAGGAGGCAGCAGCTCCTCTTGCTGCAGACAGGGAGTTAATGATAAAAATATAATAAATTAATTGAGTCAGTCTTTAAAAAAAAAAAAAAAGAAAAAGAAAAAAGGAACTTATTACAGACCACACTGTCTTGTTTAGAAACAGAAGCTATAGAGTCATGGAGCCACATTTCCAGGTTCAGGACACAGTCACAGAAACCATTTGCACCAAGTAAAACATTAAAATTCTGAATTTTGAATAAATATCTAAATAAGACAGAATTTTTTCTGTGTTGTGAGGAACAAGAGGTGTGGAGGTTTGAGCAGCCAAACTTCAAAAACATTCTATTAGGTTACTGATGGATGACAAAAACCTTATTATTAAATTAGCAAGTAAGGCCAGACTTTCAGGACTTTGTCTTGAGCCACAGGGCAGGTGCTCTGTGTCAAAATTCCCATTGCAACATTTCTGCACTCTCTAGCAAAGGATGAGGAAACTCAGAACTCATGTGGTTTCCCAGAAAAGCAAACTAACAAAAAATTTACACCTAATAAGAGATAAAAAAAGCTTCTCCTTGCCATTCATAAAGACAATAATGATAGTTTCTGTTTAACTTGTGTTTGGTTGCATGTCAGGCTGATTCAAGAAAGGTTTATAAACAGATAAAAATTTACTGCCCAAGTAGTTTGACTTGCACCAACAAGAAAAAAGAGATGTTCCCATCTTTCCCCTGAGCTCCTAATATTCCATCCTTTCCTGCAGGAAAAGTTCTGAGGAAAGGGCAAAGTGTTTTCCTGGATAATGTTGTTGCACCCAGAACTGTGAGGCCTCAGCAAGGTTATTTTGAGGGTTATTATAATGCAAACGGGGAAAAGAAACAAATAAACCAATCATGCTAAACAGCAAAGAAGCATCGTGATGACTTTTAAATGCCTTAAAATGCAATTAATATGTAATAACAAAAACAGCAAAGAAGCATCATGATGACTTTTAAATGCCTTAAAATGCAATTAATATCTAATAACAGAAGTGCTTTCATAGACAATTAACATAATATGACAAAAAATGTTATTAGTCTCCTTGTGTTTTACTGAACACATCATTATTCTTTCCGGGAATGTTCAATTAGAAAACAATTTAAAGAAAAAACCCCAAAACAACAAAACAACAGACCAAAAACCTACAAAACTCAAACACCATGCAAACAAATTTTGTCATTTGTCACTGTCTCAATAAACTCACATTTTCCCATAACATAATTCCTACTGCTCTGCATTTCCATTCTCCCACTCCTCAATAAGAAAATACTCATTTTTCCTGGTGTTTGGAGAGCGTGTTATTTTTAGGATAGGAATCCAAGCCCAGTGCCTTGACAGTTATAGGTCATAAACAAAGTTTTGCTGATTTCTCCTTTTTTTACAGAATTTCTCTCTATTCCTGTTACAAATGACACGCCAGTGCTGTTGACAGCAGGGAGGGCAAAGCCACAAGAGCAGTGAGGGCTCAGAATAAAGTAAATGCCCTCCAACAAAACCAACTGTTGACTTTTGCAGGCTTTCCCCAGAAATAAAATGAGGATGTTACTGCCTTCTGAAAGGAATCACAGCTCCCTGCTGATGGCTCATAACATTAGGAGGTATTGATTTGCATACAGTATTTATTGAGTAGAATATTGCCAGTAAAAACGAACAAGATATGGTAAATTAGAGAGTTCATATAAAATATTTTGTTCCCCTGAGACAAAATACATAATGATGAAATGAATTTTAGCTTCACTCGTCAGATTTTCTTTTTATCCCCAACTTTGGGAGAGAAATGTTTCCAGGAGCTGGAAATCCCATTTCCATCCCAGCTGTGCAAGCAATTCTTTAAATCATAATTTTAACAAATGTAACTCCATTCAAGATTTATATGCTCAAATATTTGATTTATGCCTACAGTTATGGTGATCACCTTGGCTTTGACCCTGGTAAACAATCAATGCCAGAAAGTTTCCCATTCAGGGAATTCAGGGTTTGCCCATATGGATCTCATTGAAGGATCCAGGCCTTTGCTTCTTTCTAATGGGTTTGTTTCCCCCTCCAGGGGGGAATTTTTTGTTTTGAGGAGTCTTTTAGAATTTACTTGGAGCCCCAACATGTGAGCACATAAATGAATATATATGTATTAATATGGTTTTATTAATTATTAATTAATTTTTAATATTTAGTATTGATTAATAATTAATATAAAGGGGAAACCATCTATCTCCTGCACTTCCTACATGCAATATGCAACACAAGCTACAGAGAGATCTTCTTCCCTGTCAGAATTTTTAGCTGTATTTCAGCTGATCTGACTGCACCTCATGTGTATAAATTATTCTCTATGTCATTAATAATTATATTTTATACTTCCACAAGAACTCTAGTTCGGTTTTTTTTATTTTGCAGTAAAATTTTCTTTCATTTCCCCTTGGTAAATAGTCAGGATTCCTCCCTAGAACTTTGAACTCTGCCATTACTCCATGATTTTTTTGATGTAACAGATGCAATTTGAAATCACCATTAAAAATACCTGTGTATTAATGGTTCTTTAATTAAATCCATGACATTTATAATTTACATCTCTACAAGACCAAACTTCTTGCCATGAAAGACTGAATGCCTTCTTTTTTTGAGATATTGGTAGATGACTGGGCTCTGACATTCCCCATCAACCGGTTTCAGCTCAAAACAGAGCAGATCATTTACACTCCAGACAAACCTGCCAGTGCAGATACCCAGGATTAAAATACATTTTAGACCATTTTTGAAGTCAGAAGCAAACTCTTTTGAGTTTTCTCTGATTTTCCTTTTGAGGGAGCAGTGAGTTTTCTGTGTGCTGTCCATAGATCTCCAGCCAGCATCAGCAGAGATTCTAGTACCAGGGGATGATAAATCATTCTAAAAAGGATGTGGCTGCACTAAAATGGATTTACACAGACGACAAATTCCTTCTCCTGCACACAATAAATTACAGCCATTCACTTCCAGGGGTTTGCTGTAGTAACACTTCCCTTATCTGCAAAATTGCATTAAAGCACTTACAAATCTTCCCCACAAAATGCTCCTCAGCACCTGGCCAGGCTGGTTTTCCTCATCATTGTGTGGCATTTCCATTGTCTGTTCCTTATTAAACAGGGAAATTGAGCCCATTGGGGCTGCAGGCTCACCCTGTATTTGGCTCAGTCACATCTACCTGAAGTGAGGCAGTTCACAGCAGAGAGCTGTTGGTGGGTCTGAAATCTCTACCCTCCTCTCAGCCTACTTGTTAGCCAACATATAGAAACAATTCTTCATGGAACTGCACACTCCCAGTTTGCTTTTCAGTGCCGTTAACATAAGTTTTCTAAATATCTCAGTCTGTCACTGCCAGTTGAAAGGCATCCTTTCACAGAAGTGTGATCTGCCATTATAAATAAAAGCTGAGGGCTGATTTCACACCTCTGCTTGTTAAGTTTTGTTGGGTTTTTTTTTAAAGCAAATAAAGCTCTTCACTTAAAAAATAATTAAAACTAACTCTTCATTAGCAGTTCAAATTGCCTGGGTAAATTTGGTCGCGGCTCTAATTTGCACACAGATTTATCAAGCTGCTTCATTTCAGGCTTGCAGAGGATCACTTTGTGATTTTTTTCTCTTCCACACACATTTGATGCCTTTCAGTGATGGCAACACCCTTCAAAAGCTCCACTCCCAGTTGGAAAACTCCAATGGCACTTTGCCACTGATGCTTTAGGGGCTGCAGGATTGGATTTCACTGCTGCAGGGATTCCATGGGCAATGAGCTTCTGCAACTGCAGGCTTTGTCCTGTACCCAAGGAGTGCCTAACCCCAAACCTCTTGCATGAACAGTAAAAAAACAATGAAATATTTTGCCAATTCTTCTGGACCCACCTAACTTGGGGTAAAGAACTCAACAGAATTCTTGTAACTTAGAAACTTTTTGTCATCTTGGCAAACTCTTCCTGCTTTTCCTTGCATTCTGCCTACAAATACATTATCCAGGTAAATGTGAGGTTTTGAAAATGAGCCCAGGGGTTTTAAATAACAGATTACCTCATAATCACTGGTTTCCAGACTTCTATTTTCACTGGCCCTCTATTTGACCCTTTGTTTCCCAATTCTTTGGGGTTTTATCAACTCTGAGCACAAGTAGCCTTCCAGCTTCACTGGAATCCTTTTGCTCTGTTATCACATCTCTTTACAGAAGCACTTGATTTTTTTTTTTTTTTTTTTTTTTTTCATGTATCTCAGAAATTCTATTACAAGAGATNTTTTTTTTTGTTTGCTCAAGGAAATAAATTAGTTCACTAATATTTCTGGTCTGCTGGAATCAGAAAAGACTATGGGTCTGAAGGGGACTCTGAATTGCATAAATTATGGGCAGGTTTTGGATGGCGTCCACCTCACTGATTTGGGCTAGAAAACCCATCTTAAATCTCCCCACCAATCCCCGTCACCTGTTCTTTCCACATCTACACTTCCCAATAGCAAATAAATAAACTATTTGCCATTGTCTGAACTTTCTGACTTAAGTCTGATTTATTAAAATCTGGAGAGAAAGCCAAATATGCTGGAGAGCGTATTAGTACAACACAACACCTTTTGCTCCCACTAAATAGGGGCTCTGGGCTACCTCTTATCTCAGCAGCCCAGAAGCAGTTCCACACTCCCAGAGCCTGCTAAAGCCCCCTCTTCAGAGCATCATTTAACAGTTTTGTCAACAAGCTCCAGCCAGCCCCAAAGTAAAACCATGTACATCCACCTGTGTGCTCTGACCTGCAGGATTCCTATCAGGATGCTCTTTAACAAATTTCTTCAGGGGGAAAAGGACTTGCTGCACAATTTTCTAACACGGTCTGTCCTTGCTGGGGTTTGATCATCGTCCCTGAATCTTCCTGCTCTGCTTCACAAGCAGCTTTCACTTAAAACTAAAGCTGACTGATATTCCTTGGACTTCAGGAAAACAAACCACAAAGTTTCATAAGAAATAAACTCATAAACCAAGGGGATTAATAAGATTATTTCAGAGGGTGAGGGTGGGGTCATTAATATGAGCTGCCTTACATTCCTCTTGCCAGTTTGAGTTCCTCTGCTAAAAACCAAATTTTAAACTCATCTGAAAACACACAAATGGGCTCCACTGAAAAGACCGGCAGACTCTCAACCTCAACAGATGTTTTCACTCTATTTTAAAATATTTTCTGACTTCTACTAGAAATAAAATACTTAAAAACAAACTGTAAAAGGAAGGGATTTACACAAACAATGAACAAAGTTGTCTGTGTAGAGTTTAATACTCTCTAATTTAATAATGTTCCCTTGTTATGAATCCAGAGAAGAACTCTTGCAAGTTTTTCAGTATTCCTCCAGGAGAAAGAGGGCAGCAAAACCCAGATTTTCAAATGTTCAGTGAAAAAAAAAATCAGCAGATTAAATATGCTTCATATTCTAAATATTCTTAATTTCAAACATTCTGAGGCAGCAACCCCTGCAAAGTTCTACGAGATACTGTGATCACCAACACTCTGTTTTGTGCCCTATTGACATTTTTCTATTCTTACCCCTTGAGCACATATGGACAAAGTGCAGGAGATAAATCAGTGCTCAGGGACCGCATCCCTGGGTGTAATTGAAGGACTCAAACATATTTCATCTTCTCATCCTTCCCTCACCTCTGATTAAACACTTAATATTCTGGTGGTTTGCAAAGAACTTGCATTTTTTCACAATGAGCTCTTCTTTACTCATTTGCATTCTGCTTTGAGTTTTTCCTTTCATAACCAGAGTGCTGAGCAGGAGGAGGCTCAAACAAAACCAAAAAACACTTTTTTGAGAGAAATTCAATGATATCTCAGGTTATTCACCTTTTAGTGTACCAAGGAAATCAGGGAGAAAATCCTGTTGTCTTCCTGACACCACAACACATCTTTATTGGAAAATAATGGGCCGGGTTTGAGACAGAGTGATCAAGTTGAGGCTGGTCCTTCAAAACATCCCAAACCCCATTTTTTGCTGCAGGATGGGGGTGAGCTGCTGAGCAGAGTTCTAGACAATAGCTCAGGAATCCCCCCAGCCTGTCAGGCTGTGCATTCACATCGCTCTGGATCACCTGCTGAACGACATTTCTTGTGCACAACTTCAAAAAGCCTCCTCTGGGGAAATGGGTTTGTCTTAATTTAACCATGTTTTTTGCCAAATCAGATACCAGAGCCATTTGTGGTTTGCTGCAGTAAGTTGAAAATCTACTATAATTTTCCAGCAGAAAAAAAATATTCAAGGTTTACACTCGACGCGTTAAGGTGGCAAGCCACTGATAAAATAAGAAACAGCTGGCAAATGAAGACAAGGAACAGCGTTAAAAAGAGAAACTGCAATGTTTTTCTTGCAAGAAGGACGTCAGCACCTCCCATAAATCCTGTGCAAGTGCTTAACATACATTTCACTGCAGACCCAGCTAGGAAGGAGATGTTCAAGTGTTGAAAACCAGCATATGGTAAATTTTAGCAGGGCTGTTTGAGCAGTAGGACCCATCACCAAGCTGGGAAACTCTCCCAGAGGAGCAGGAAACAGCACTGGAAGTGAAAGTGTTGATTATTACACTGCAGGAGATGAAACTGAGGGGTCAGGGGTGGCAGCCAGGACTGTCCCCAGAGCCTGTGTCCCACAGGGGACAGGCCACCTGCCAGAGGCTGGGAGATAATCCCTGTGGTGGGACACAAAGCGCAATTCACTGACCACTGAGCACTTGGAATTCTGCTGCTCCTCTGGGATCAGCATGGCCAGGGACAAGTTATGTGAGCTGGATGGAAAACAAGAATTGACAGGTCCTCTGTTTTATCCATTTTGGGACAATGTGGGGCAGTTGTTTTGCAGGTTTCAGAGATCATTTGCAGGGTATTCAATGGAGAGAAACATTTTTGTTGACAAGGAAAAGAATCTTTAGTGAGATCTTTGTAGGTGATGTATATTTCATATGTAACATTTTCATATCAGCAGAATCTTCTTTATCTCTATTAAAGACACCCATTACTAAAAATGGAGTTCAATAGTACTTTTCATTGACCATTTGACAATAAAAATGTATAATTCTGTAATACCACAGCGACAACTTCCCCCAAAGATCCTCCTTTGTCCAAACAAAATTTTGTATTCAGAAATCAAATGCATACACAGTGTGCAGACAGCCTTTCCACTGAAGATAAATGACAGAAATTCATGCAGAAAGCAGACAAGTTTCAATTGCATGAAAAAACAAACACATTTACCATTTCCAACGGTTCTCCTTGAAATTTCATAGGACAGCGGCTGCAATTGAGTCTTCAATTTAACTGCAGATCTTTCAGGAGCAAATACACATTCAGAAAATGCAGGCTATCAACACGGAGGCAGAGATGTTAAGGCTCTGAGTACTCACCTCGTAATTGGCAATCTCCTCTCGATCAAGGGTTCGGGTCACAGAGACGTCCCCGCTCATCTCATTGATTCTAAAAATTCCTTTTGGGTCTTGATCTACTCCCTTCCCAGAGAGACGAAACTTTGCTCCCTCTGTCCCTTCGCTCCTGATGACCTGCATGGCAGGAAACAAGTGATGGGCCACGTTGTAAAATCTTTTTAAACTCATCCTAAAACCACAAAAGTCGTTTCAGCCTTTTAACGAATGCTGAGCTGTGTTCCCCTGCCAATAAAATGTAACTGTAAAATATGATTTCAATCATTCACAAGACACTGTGCAATTTTTGTGCTAAACCCTGGAAAAGCTACTCATGTTCCTGGCCAGTTCCTATCTTATCTTTAGTGTCTTCAATTTCACTACTTTACGTTTCTGTTATTCCACCACTGAATTCACCCCATGCCTGAAATATGACATTTCATTTAATGCTATTTCTTCTTTTTAGTTAAATTGATAGAACAGCTACAACCTTTCAAAAAAAAAAA
>VWZU01013444.1:1081-29561 GCA_013397095.1 Sterrhoptilus dennistouni | reverse complement strand
TTTTTTTTATTAAAATGAAAAAAAAACCAACAACCTTTAAAAAAAAAAAAAAAAAAAAAGAATATTCTATTGATTGCCAAGAAGCACTCTCATTTCAAACAACCCTTACCATACCAGAGAGCCATCACACAATATTTTATAAGTCATTGTGAAGTCATCACACACTACTTGCAGGTTGGTTTTTTTCTCCCCCCAATTCTTTTTCAAACTCTCTCTTTCTCAGGATTTTAAATCAAGGGGAAAATCTCTGCATGGAAATATGAGAATATCCTGTCCAGAACACTCCTGAGTCACACAGCTGGAATTAGATTCCACTTTCCAAATTTCTATTTATGTGCATACACACACCCATGAGTGTATGGTGACTCTTTGTTACTATTACCTTATCTTCCCATGAGAACAAAATCCCTAAAATTCCGATTTCATGGCAGCCTCACATTGGCAACAGTAACATTTACCAACCTGCAGAGCCACACAATGTCAGCTATAAGCTACACGCTTTGCAAATTTGTATTTGCACACCAGAATCTGAGGGATTATAAATTAATCTTGCCCTTTAAGGCTGGCAATCCTGCCAAGCCATTTCTTCCCTCTGCTGTTCGGCGTTCTTTTGTTTCTAGCAGTTTCATATCGCTGATTTCCGCAGAAACATTAAGTCAAAAATTTATATTCTGGTCTGAATTACAGCTCAGGAAGAGGAAGGGAGAAAGTGGCCTTAGAAATCTGGACCTCCTCCAATTTTGAGATAATAAATATGCAGGGTGTTTAATAATGTCCCTGAGGAAATAAATGTTTGCTGCCCTATTGCTGTGGGTTGAGCAACGCTGGTTTTGCAGATTACTGGGCAGTGAGATTTTGACTTAACTCCATAATCATTATTCCTTTATTTTAATTGGGAAAAAATCGCCACGAGTTATGAAATAGGAAATCAGCATTTTCAGAGATAAAGTTTTGCTTTCCAAACCCTTTGGGGAAGAGAGACATTTCAAAGTAAAGACCTGTTTCACCTCTGTTTTCCTCCCTCCTTTCAACACTCAGAAACACTGAGAAACACAGTTTCTTTTCTGTGTGTTTTTGAGTAAGTCATGCCAAAGCACAGAGACAACACCGCAGGTGACAAAAGGGCAAAGTCACTTTCTGGTTTGGTGATGAAACTCGATCTTAAACGCCTCCTACTGAAAAGTCACCTGCTGCTCAGGTCATTTTTTGACCAATTTCTGGTATTTTTACATCAAGCCTAAAAATACAAGTCTTAACACAAAGCTATGCTTGAGCTATTGCAACGTCATGGCCATTTCTCACTTTTGTAGGGAAAAGATGGATTGATCCTTTTCTACCCTGAGGTCTGAGACTTATTATGAGGCAAGTGCACCTTCCCATACAAGAAAAGTGGTTTGAAAGGCCTGAAATCAGCCCCAGGCCAGCACAAAAGTCTAACTCAGAGATGTTTATACTACAGCCATTTTCACCAGAGCCACCAAGCATTACCTAACTGTTTATGACAAATTTAAAAGGCAGTATAAACACAATGCCCCAGTTGTAACAATCCACAATAAGAAAGAAAAACCAATACTGGGCTCTGAAAGAGAATTTGTTAAAAAAACCCACAAGAAACAGATATTCATATGGAAATTTTTATCCACGCTAGATAGAAAACCAAGAATGTAATAATAATAATAATAGTAGTAGTAGTAGTAGTGTTAGTAGTGGTAATAGTGGTCTCTGCAAACCCAACCGGTGGGAAAATTTCTTCTCAACATCAAATCTGGCAATNTGTTAAAAAAACCCACAAGAAACAGATATTCATATGGAAATTTTTCTCCACGCTACAAAGAAAACCAAGAATGTAATAATAATAGTAGTAGTAGTAGTAGTAGTACTGTAAGTAGTAGTAATAGTGGTCTCTGAAAACTCAGCTGGTGGGAAAAATTCTCCTCAACATCAAATCTGGCAAAGATCTTCACCTGGAATTTGATGGTGAGACATCCCGAAGTGGTGCCTGAAAGGTCTGTGCTCCTCGGATCTGCCACATCCCATATCCCATCCCCACCCCAAACCCAAACCTTTCTTCACCATCCAGTGTGTGGGAGGAGCAGAGTTACCAGCGAGCAGAGCTTTCCTAAGTGCCTGCATGAGCTCACTGAGCTTTTTGAAGACTTCAGAGAGTCGTCACATCCACTCTGCAACCCTTTGCAGCCCTTTTCCTTTCATCAATTCACCTGTCCATACCTGCAGGTGCTGCACAGCCCCTTCAGGCTGATACTGTGTGACACAGAGCCCAGGTCTGGGCTGCTCAGGGCACCACCTCAAGGTCTGCCCAGGAGCTGTGGGTGGCTCAGAAAGTCATTTTCGGAAGGTTCGTTAAAAAAAAACCCGCTTAATTAGCCACAAGAGGGAGCCGCGAACTCCCAGGAATGTCAGGGAGAACATTACCATCTCCTAATTAAGATGCTTATATAATGGCTGCATAGTTCAAAGAAAGTGCATTTCCCAGTTCACACGGAGCTCGGTACAACGAAAAGTTTAATAAAAATCAGGCTTAATTTGCCATATGGTTTGGTGCTTCAGCAAGAGCAAGGAAGAAAACAGGAGGATTGTCTGACATCTCCTCTGGCAAGGCTGAGATGCAGAGCACTGGCATAAGCACAGCCCTGCTCACAGGGAGATTTCCTAGCTCACAATACACTTGCAGAACAATGTTTCCCCAATATCCTGGTGGAGATAAAACAAGGCCAGACTATTTCTACTGCAACGTTTACTCTGGGACTTTGCTTTTACTTTTCTAAAGCACATAAATTGAAATCCCACAGTCCCTGCTACCTGAAGCCCAGACAGAAACAGGTATTTTCATCATTTTTATCACTGTTTCAGGAACTTCAGTGCAGGTTCTAATACTGAAAATGTCTGCAGCATATGGCAGTGGCTACATAATGCATTATAAAGGCTCTGCATTCTCAGGAAATGGTTGTTAAGGCAGCTCAGGACCCCACCACCCACCCACTGGGAATAGGGATGAGACAGGGATACTTTACCCAGCATCCCAATTTCTACCTATCTCATTCTCCCTTGTGCTGATCTCACAGGTCAGAGGGGACTTTCAGTGGGCAGATGGCTCAGAACAGACACCAGCTGAGCAGCCCACAACCACACGGGCTGTTGGAGGCTGGTCCCTCACCCAGGACACAAGGACAGCGCTGGGTTGACACTCACACATCGCTCACTTTCCCATCTCAGGGGCACTTCAGGGAATAATTTCCACTTGAAGTGATCCATCCTTGCAGGCACAGCACCCATGGCAGCCCAGCCAAAGGCTCTGTGATCCTGCTCAGCTGAAAAGACACTTCCAAGCCCAGGGAGCATCAGGCATCTGTCAGGAGCTGCTTTCTGCTGAGCCGTGCTCAGAACATGTTTCCCTGGCACTGTTTTTCAGCTGACACTGTGTATCCCTTGCAGCCAAACTCATCCCAGCAATGTGATCCCCCTGTTGTTACGGCTTTATCGCAGAAGTAAATCACAGTGCTCTCAAGAGAAGGAGAGAAATACAAAGTACAAAATACAAAAACCCCACGCTGCCCCCGAGAGAGAGAATTCACAGTTCTGCAGCGCCAGCAAATCTGTCCTGAACAGCACCATCCTCAGTTTCCAGTTTTATTCTTTAAGTGTTTGCCTCAACCCTTCCCATCATTTCTTAGTTCTCGATGCCAGGTGAATTACAGATGCATCATAATAGTTTCACTTTTTAATTAGAAAACTAATCCCACCCCCAGACAGGAATATTTGGTTCATGCCCCAGTTATTTTCATTTCAGAGCATTATAGTGTCTCCTTGTGGTTTTTTTGGGGGGTTTTAATTTTATTTTTTTGTAAGGTTGTTTGGTTTTGGTGTTTCCTGCTCCCCCTAGCCTCTTAGGAAGCAAATTTATTCATAGAATATTTAAAGGTGAACTATTTTTTTTTCCTGAAATCACTGTGCTCCAAAAGAGCAAAACAATGGTTTAGGCCCATTGTTTAGATATTGTATAAATAAACAGACACTTCCTGTCCTGCCATACTGAAAATTACTCTTTACAGTCAGAGGCTCCATCTGCTCCACACTGACTCAAATACTCTTTCAACCACAACAAATGCAAAATATTCCCATCGTTATTCAAAAGCATTAACCAAGAGAAACTGCTTCATTACTGTAAGCTAAACATCCAAAACCCGTGGCTAGAAAGGAATTTATAGAGTTTGCTGTGTTTAATAATTTATTATGTAAAAATTAATACCTCTAGCTTCTTTAATGAGATATCAGACAAGGTGGCTGAGCACGGGAGCCAAGTTGCGCTCTTTGATGAAGGCTGATATTGGCCAAACCTGACCTTGTCTTTCTCTCTGATTAGAACTTTCCCCAGATTCACTCCATGTTCAGGTCACAGGCAAGGAAATCCAGGGGATTCATTCCCATGATGGTAACAGGAATTATAAAGCTTCTCTAAGTGACTGTGTCCTTTATTGGTGATCGTTAGAGATAAACACAGCACAGGATATTTTTTAGGCACCACTTTTTCTTGTTCACATAATGGGCTATTAGCTTCACTCTATTATCCATCAAAGCACATCTGGGCAGGTTCCCTTTCAGGATGTTATCCAAAACACCCAAAACAAGTCAATGGAGACAAGAATGAACAATAATAGTTTGTATCTAGAACAATAATTTGCAAAATTCAAGTAAACAGAAAAACAAAATTTTAGCAATTAAAGGTGTTTATGGAAAACAACAACACAGGTGATATCACAGTCCTAAATTTCAAACCATTCCCAGACCAGTTTTCAATCTCCAGTCTATGGAAGAGGCAAGGTTTTCACAGCTGTGTCCATCTCCACGAGCTTTCCTGCAAAGCTGAAAGCAGCCAAAAAAACCTCCCATCCCCAAAATCCTGATATCTGTGCTCACAACTGGAGGGACCCTCCAGAAACCACAGGAAAGGGAAAGGGAAATGTCACCAGCAATGGGAATGCACAACACACCCAACATCTGTGACAGCCAAGGGGACACAAAGTTGAGGTGAAGGGTTTGGGTTCTGAAGAAGCAGAACTGGGAAAAACTACATTCAGTACCCCAGACATTCTTTCTGGGCCATCAGCTCCTGACATTTTGCTTTGACAGTCTGAATAACGACGCACACCTACGGATCTCCCAGAGAAAAGAGATGTACATAGACCGTTGACTGGATTTAACCCAGCAAAGAAAGCCATAATTCAGTTATTTTAAACTTTAAGGACTTATTTTCTATTTCAGATCTTGGGTGAAACACATTACTACAAAATTTCTGAATTTTGCACTTTAAGATACAGATTTGGTTGAATTATTGCATGATGTTTCTCAACCAAAGAGATTACTTACACCTTTAAATACAAGGTAATTAATCCTTTAACAAAGTTTGGATTCTGTGTTTACTTCTGTGGATTATTTGTCATTTATTCTTCTGTATTCGTACACATTTAAACCTCAGTGGCACTGGGCAAAACACTTATTACAGGAGTAGCAATTACTTCTTAGTCACATTCTTTTGCACTTGTTCTCCTAAGACTCTTATGAATTACAGAAAAAAAAAGAACATGTGTATTATTACAATAGTGCATCTGTAAACTGAAGTGTTTTAATATCTGAATAAAATTTCTGAAATATTCAGTACTGGGTGTACTAATACCTTGAACATGAAAACTTTTATTCCAACTTTCAGAGAAAGAACATGGGAATTAAAGAAAATCAGGCATTGAAATTAAATGAGTTACGAAAATGAAAAAACATACACTGATATTCTCAAGAGGGTCCTTTTTAGCATTTTATCTCTGAGCTTTGTCATGCAAAACATTTCAGGAAGTGTTAGGTTTAGGAACAAGGTCGGGAGAATTAAAGCACACGGTTTTAGCATATTTTTGATGCCTTTTAGGAGCTGCAAGTGGTACCAATGTTCCTTCCCTCAAGGCATTCAGACAAAACTGTGAATGCTCCAATCAAGCACCACATTGAGGACTTTATGAGCATGAAGGAAATAGAACTTGCTCTGCTCAAAAAGAGGGGGAAACACTGAAGGATTTTTTTGGACTGGGGCTCTACTTCCTATAAAATGTACTATGCAAACTATCCTTTTGCTACACCAGTGCAAACACAAGGTTTTACTAAGCAGAAACAACTGCAAACCTGAAATTTGAGGTTCATAAATCCCATAGGCAACATTTCAACAGAGTATCTCAATGTATGAAAATGACACAGCATATTAAAAACAGGTGAAGTTGTTTCACCACCAGGGCTCCATTTCCCAGATCTTTTTTACAATAATCAAAACAAATAGGATATTTGATATTCAACCAAAAAAATATCTCCTCAACATAATGGCTTTTTTTATCATAATTACGCATAAATGTTTACAAAATTCAGATCAACTTCGTAGAGGGATGCACAGGTGCTGAAGTGAAGCAAAATGAATTTATGCATGTGGGAGCCCTGGGCACTGGTGGATCCCCTCAGCCCCAGGTTCATTACTGTAGTTGTACACAGATGCAAGAATTCTCCCTGAAGAACCCTTTCCAGGAGTTGCAGGGATTTAAATTTGAGGATTTAACCAATATAAATAGCTAACAGTGAGCATTTGCTCCGAGATCGAAGCAAAGTAATTCAATAAACACATCAAGATGTGCATTAGCTTTTGTAGCAGGTAATTCCTCAGCTTCCTTTTACTCCTAATTTATAAAGAGCAAGAAGATTCATTACAAATAATTTTGCCTTTCCCTGTTCCTAGCAGGCAATTTCACAAATATACCTGCAGACTCAGGATTCTGTACACAACAACAGCTCCCTGCTGACAGCAGAGAATTCACAAACACAGGTTTTTGTGATCCCAAAGGGAAAGGATTTAGAGGTGTCCCTTGTCACAGGAGGCCTGGCTGTTTCTATGGCTGATCTGGCCTTTCAGGAGCCATTTAAGCACCGTATTTTATTTGCTGCTTAAGTGACTTGCAAACCCTGTCACTTGAAGGAGTTGGAGCACCACTCTGTGCTGAGTGACAGCCAGATGGAGCAGCTCCAAAGCTGTGGTCTGAGAGGAAAAAAAACCCGACTGTGATTGACAATATTAAAAGAAGAATTCAGAAGATCCCCTCAAAAACAAACAAACCAAGGGATTAGGTGGATTTATGGAGGAGCTTTACTGAAAGCTGTTCACAGATCTAAGTTTTTTTATTTCTGCTATTATTAAAGAAAATTAGGCATAGTGGTAGTAGTTGATATAAATATGCTTAAACTGCCTGTTTGGTCAGGATAACATCCAGTGAACATGGAAAGAGACTCTGCTATTGATACACCAACTATCAGCATTTCCCATCTGAAGAAAGTAAAGACCAAGGCCCCAGGTGGAGGTGATAATGAAGACACAGCCAAGAAACACACAGGCTCTAAAAAGGCAAACCCAAGGAGGGGCCATGCAAAACAGTTCCTGGAATATGTAAACTAGTTTATGGAAAAATATGAATATTCAACAAATTGATACAATGGAAAGAGTATTTAAAGAATGTCTCTAATATAGCAAAGTGTGGACTTGGCCGTGTTTTGCTTTTTTTTCCTATCTCCTAATTGTCTTATTTTCTATTAAACCTATTTCTTAAAATTTACTGAGAAACAGAACCTTGTTTTACACAGATCTAAAAGGGCAGAAATTAAGAGGCAACATTGCCACATTTGATGATTTGGAATTGCAGCAATTCAGGACTTAGGACAGAACACACAATGTGCAATCACCACAGGTGTAGTTAAATCTGGAAAAAAAATGGGAGAAAGGAGGAGAACAGACCCAACTTCCAGCACCACTTCCCAGGTGTTTATTTCACAGTGATATCTATTCTGAATAAGATCAAAGTCTTAATTTATTACTGAGGGCCTCTTGTGCAGCATCCAGACGAGCACAAGGCACTGATCTGGCCCAGGGCTGGGAGCACCAGGGCAGCATTTGAGCTGGAATAATCTGCTGATGAGGTCTGGAGATCCCTGCTCTGGGCTGTCTGGGGAACACAAAAACCTGGCTGCTTCCTCTCCCTGCAGCCACATTTACTGCCCCCAGGACTCAGCTACAAATGATATCTTGAGATCCGTGCAGGCAGCAAAGAAAGGAACCAAGATCTGGATTGAGTGGGACCCTCCAGCTGGGAGGAGCAACTGGAATTGGAATTGCAGAATAAGACACTGAAGTTGCAGAGCCGACCTGAGGAACTGAATAGGAATAGTGAAGCGAGAAAATGGGGCTGAGGAGAATGATTCACCTCCAAAATGCTCTTGAAAATTAAGACTCGGTTGAAGCCGAAGAAATTTCTTGGAAGATTTTGACTAATTTTATTTTTGCTTTAGCTAGCAACCTGATGAGTCTTAAATGTGAAAATATTTTGCAATTAAAATGAACTTAGAGGAATAAGTGCCCTATCAAAAGTACTTAATTTTTATAATTGAAGATATTAAAAAAGAAATATCATGATGAAGGGTATTTTTTTCTAAATTTGCTTCGATTACATGAAGTCTGTCTAATACTTCTGGATACTTTAAGAACCTGCTTAGCACCCAATTCCCGCTTGTAGCAAACAACCCACAGATCTAATTATAGATTTTCCTCAGTCACCAGTTCCCTAGGAAACAAATCCATGGCTCATGTCTTGTTCATGGAAGGTCACAGGAGGAAGATAAATATTTTTCTGTGTATAGAAACTTATCTAGAGGTCACAGGTCTGTATCTCAGCAGATGCTGGTGCTTCTGCCAAGGGCAGATGGCAGCTGGGTTTGACAGTTATCTGGGATATTTAAAACTTTCAGACATTTCAGTATGATGAAGCACTGAATACTTCTATTAGTAACTTTATGCTTTCTTAGAAATTTTAAATTAAGATTTCAATTTTGGTTCTCTACACTCATTTCAATTTTTTTATTGGTGGATCCAACCTCGCTTTGCATCTAAAACCATCAGAGGTCAATTCGAAACAGCTGAGAGTAGTCACAGCTCCTTAAAAATTGTGGGCAGAAATGTGATTTAAAGTTATGAATGGTAGGTATAATTTATGTTTTCTTCATAATTGCCCTTAAATTATCAATGTCATCACAAACCTGATCAAAAATTTTACATTTTGTTAGCAATTTCATATGTGACTGTGTTCACAATCTAATGTGGACTACATGGCAGAAACCTCTGATAATGTTACTCAAATTTTAACACCTTGATAAACTTGACTGCTTCTAATTTGAAACAAAATCAGTCTATAGTGACTATATGTTAGCATTAATGTCTTTTTTTAAAAATCTAAAACCAGACAATTTTAATAATATTATATTAATCTACTGTATTAGTAAAAATCCTACTCATGGTACACTGAAAAGAGATTTAAAAAACAAGAAATGAAGTATCTACCAGAGTGACTTCTGCTTGGTTTTAGTACTCAGTTCATAAAGTGGAATCATGACCTGAGTAGTCAGAAGAAGATGAAAGGTGGATCTCTGATCCTGATATTTTCACTGAAGATTTTGCCATTTATTCTATGGTAATTTTATTTCACAATGGTAACTTGAATTTGAGTGGCCCAAGACACAACATGCTAAACATGCAGTAATTCCAGGGGTTTGGAGAGACCTGAAACACAGAACATCTGCTCCTCCCCAGGAACTTGACAAAAACACAGGAGAGCTTTGGAGTGAACTTTTAAAACTGCTGATACATTTCTAAAAATCCAGAAATGGTCCAAGTGCAATCACAGGGTGCTGGTGGGTACCATGAGATCAGGGTGGTTCTTGTCACTGCTGCACACCAAGGATTGATGTATCTACTGTAAACAGGTCTGCCCCAACTGTGGCCTTTGTAAGGGCTCTCTCCAGTAAAATTGTAGACCATACGAAATTATTCCTGTTTACTCACATCAAGATAACTCCGTATACCTAATTCTGGATTTGCAAAACTATTTAATTCAATATTGCGACAACACCAATTACCCAACCTGAATTTATGCAGAAAATAGCTGCTCTAGGTTAGTGTGATAATTCATGTAAATTTCATAATTTCCTTCCTCAAAAAAACCTGGAAGCTGAGCCATAAAATTTAAATGCAGAGATCATCCACATTTTCTGACTCAGCAAGCCAAAAGTTGTCGTCGTTCCAAGTGAGGCTGTCTTTGTTTTTGTCTGCTCTCCTATTGACACATATTTGTATCAATATTTTTGCATAAAAATTTGCCTATTTTTGCAAAGATTGGCATCTATACCTGGAGAAACTGTGGGAAAAGGGCAAATTTGGAATGGGAAATGCTTTAACTACCTTTTCTCCACAGTGAGAACTCCCACAACGACAGTCCCTAGCAAGAGTTATCTTGAGTAAACCACTTGCCACTGATTTTCTCTGCTGGCAAACAAATGTCAACCTGATTTAATCTAACTACTCATTTAGAATAATAATACTAAAAAAAACCTCCACATAAAGCCAAAAATCTCCTACAGGAATAATCTGAAACATTGAGGGGATTACAAGGGTATTGCAAAGGAACTGCACAGCTGCTCGCTTTGAGCTCGAACAGATTATTTTAAGAGTATAAGTCAGATTTACTGGTATCTCTGAGAATAAATAGCAAATAATCCACAGAATGGTGAGTGATCAATTACATTGTATTTCAAGCTTGAAGTAATCTCTTTTAAGAAGCCTGATTTCAGAATTCAGCCATACCAGTGTCTTGTTGACCATCAGAAGAGAAAATGCCTTCAAGTCTGGCGACTCAAAAATATTTTTCAAAATATTTTCCCAGTTTTCAAAGTGCATTGATAAATAAAGAGCTTTTCCTCAACTTTCCCTAAGCAAGGAATAAAACTACAATGTAATAACATGGAGCAATGATTCTCAGCATTGCCCACTTTTATGAAATATTCCAACAAAAAACCCCTAAAATATAGAAATGTAAACTTAGTTAAAGCTTCAGTGAAAAGGTTCTTAAAAGATTACATATGACAACATTTGGATGTTTTCACCAATAATTATTAAATATGGGGTTAAAATAGAAATGCTCTTTTAAAATATGAAACATTTCCAAAGTCGAAGGTGACCTTTATTGGAAGCTCTGGACTGAAACTATTACCATAAAACAATCTGTGCTGCATTCTTCTGAGAAAATAACTTTCTAAGCTGCCTAAAATGTGGTACTGTTATCATACACACCACCAGCAAAATAAATAAATAAAAATCTAAAATGCAGCATCTAAAAAAATCAATCTTGGTCACGTATCTCTGTTTTTAATCCCATATGAAGCTGTGTTTTCCAATGTTCTGTGAAACCCAGTCCATCAATGTCTAACTTAAGTGTTTTCGTAACAAATATACCTTAAAAAACAGTATTTAATGACATCTACAGCTGCAGGAAAAAATATTCCTTATTGAATTCCATGTGTAACGAGAGTGTTGTTATGTTTCACCAACTACTAACAATTAATATATTAACATTCAAGAACCCATATAATACACAAAGAACATAAATTCTGTTCTTGAATGAACTGAATAAAATTTACTTTTTGAAGGAAGGAACCGAAGGATAAATACACACAAGGTTCTATAATAAAAAGTTTGATTTTGTCCAATGGTGGCCTGAGGCCAAGAAAAAATTGTAGGCAATAAAAAGAATGGATTTTTTTTTTTTTGAGAATTCATTTCATTAACTTGCAAGTTAGTATCAGCCTCTGAATCTATCATTTATCATTACTTAAATCTTAATTAGAGTTATTATACAATTAAAACCAAAAAAATTCTGAGCTTTTTATCCACCTGTGGCTAAATACAAGATATTTTTCCACTGCCTCTAGCAGCTTTGTCTTTTCCAACTCTGACAAAATTAAATGCTTTCCAGTTACATACAATTGCTTTGCCATAACACTGTTCAAAGTCAAAAAATACTATTTAAAGCTAATAGTAAGATTTTGTGAAAGTTGGAGCTGTTAAATTACTAAAGTGTTACATACATAGGATTGGTGGATAATGGCTGTGGCGTTCTTTATCTTGCAGAATGTAAATGTAGCTAATAGTGTGGAAAAAAATTCATTTTAATACTTTAGCTGAGATTGAAGAAAATAAAGGATAGAGAAAGACATTCAAGAAGTAAAATTCACACTGAATAAACCAGGGCAAAAAAATAAAGAGGGGGACATTTTTAGAAAGTATTCCAAGTGTTAGAAAGAAATTCCCTCTTTTGTAACAACGAGATTTTGATTTAAATGAGCTGAGGAGGTTCTGTTCCATCTACCAGAACAAGCTTAAGCAATTTTAACCTGACTAAAAAAGAGCAGTTTAATGCTGTTTAATGGGAATGAATTTGACACAATCTAGTCCTGCTCTTCTAAGGGACATACTGGATTCCAAGAGAAGAGAACCCATTGATACCTGGGAGGGGGATCTTTAATCTTCACTTTTCCAGGGCAAAGCACTTGGAAATTCCTTTAATGGCACAAGGGACTCCACAGCCCAATATTGGAGCCACAGCTCTCCTGGGTCTTGGCTTCAGCTCTGGAACAACTCCCAGCCACTACTGGGGTTCGGATTTCCAGCCCTAACCAGGCTCTGACACACTGCTAGTGAAGGGAAAAGAGAAGGCACACCCAAAAATAAAACAGGATTTAATTCCATGGATGTTTACACTTCATGCTAACCACCCCTTACTGATAGTGGCATTATTAAGTGATAATCCATAATCACCCATGGCCATATTTGACTTCAATTACATTGGTGTGAGCCCAAAATACACCTGGTTTTCATAGACATTCCTTCAGCTCAGTGCTAACAAACAGCCCCATCCATCCTCACCAGCTCATACAGGCTCAGATCATTATTGCAGTTCCATTATTCAGAACAAATGAAAGCATTAACAGCTATTTCTGATGCAATTAATTGCTGCCTCCCTATATTTAACTGCAGTTATACTATGACTAAAACATCCAAAGATAACAAGTAATACATTAGCTATACTACTGAACCTGTTTTGCTACAAATTCACTATGTATTTTCAGGTAAAAAGGACTAGACTTCTCTAAAATATTAGTGAGTCTCATATGAAAATAGAAATCTATGGAGAGCATCCAAATAATATGCTGACACCTATAGGGATGAAGGCACAAGAGTGCACCCAGCCTCACAAAGAATTTAGCAATAAGCTTAAAATAGTATCTTTTTCTCTTCTAATTTAGGGAAATGCAGGTAAAACTGCAGCAATAATTAACGAGGCAAAAAGAGGCTTTAGATTAATGAAGCAAGTTAATTTCCCCAGGATCAGGTTTTGTTGTTTAATTTTACCAGAAGTCAAGGCTTGCAGGCATATGATCACAATTCTCAAATAGAAGTAAAAAAAATATTTAATGGTATTAGTAACTTTTTTAAAATGTAAATTAGTCAACAACCCATTGTGGAGGTACAAAAATAATTTAGCAACGTCTACCAAGTTTATTAATAATTAAAATCACCTTAATATGTAGGTTTCTATGGTTACACTTAATGAGTTTAGAATACAGAAAGATCTTAAAAACAGTCCCAGGATTTCCCAGCTAATATGCAGAGCAGAGAGGGCTTTGAAATTGATCTTTAGGAAGAATAGTCAAGTCATTTCGACTGCAAATCATTCATTTCAATTTCAGCCAGAGAAATCAATGGGCAAGAAAACAGATCTCTCATCAATTAGGACTGCTTCTCTGCATCCATCACTTTGACCTATCTGGGGAATTTTCGATTGACAGCACAGTATATCAGCATTAAACTAAACCTACAGAAAAATAAATATTGGAGAAATTTATATTAGAAAATTTAGTCTCTGAATTTAGCCCTTCTGCAGTATCTTGGAGATGATGGCTGAAACCACCCAATTCAAAACTCCAAGTTCAAAGGACCCCCAACCTCCAGGACAAGTCCTGCACATTGAACAGCTCAGGACAAACAAGGGATGTGTCAGCCCAGCATCCCAGGGGGACAGCAGCAAGGAAACAAAATAAATCACAGAAACACAGAATCACCAGGTTGGAAGAGACCTCTAAGATCATTTAGTCCAACCCATCTTTAACACCTCAGTTAAACCCTGGCACCAAGTGCCACATCCAGTCTTTGTTTAAACACATCCAGGGATGGTGACTCCACCACCTCCTCGGGTAGATCATTCCAGTATTTTATCACCCTTCCTGCAAAAATTTTTTTCCTAATATCCAACTTGTATTTCCCTTGGTGGAGCCTGAGATTGTGTCCTCTCGTTGTCAGTTGTTGCCTGGAGAAAGAGACCAACCCCAGCTGAGCACAGGCACCTTTCAGGAGGCTGTAGACAGTGATAAAGTCACCCCTGAGTCTCCTTTTCTCCAGGATAAACAACCCCTCATTCCTCACAGGGCTCGTGTCCAAGCCCAGTAGTAGACATTATAATATCTCCTTATACACTGCAGGAGAACTGGAAATGCACAAATTATCAGAAATGCCAGAAGAAGCAACTTTAATTCTATTTTAACTGCAGGTTACACACACCATCTACTGATGAAGGGAAGGAGACACCTAAATTCCCTGATCATCCCTGATGAAGGGAATGAGAGACCTAAATTCTCCTGAAAATGTGGGCCTTGGTAACTTATATCTCACTGCATTCAGAGACAGTTTTTTCTTTCTACCATTGCCTACATGCTTTTGAAATGCAGAACGACTCTATAAATAATAAAGTAATATTTGAAGACAAATAATGAGTCAGACATTCCTCACCCCTTCTCTCTGCTTTCCAGACTGCTTTTGAGTGATAGAAATTGTATTTAGAACAAGAGCTTAAACCAGACATGGTTTGTGGAATTACAGAACTGCAAAGTAACTATTTGTGCAGCCACCCTGAAATGTTTCTGCAGTGTGATTTCCATACAAAGAGCAGAACAAATAATTCAGAGATGAACCAAAACTCACACAGGAATGGCTGGGGGTCATTCCTGGATACATCTGCCCCTGCAGGATTCTCCCTGCAGTGGTGATCAATGTCCTCCTGTGCCAGCACCAGGAACCCTCAGGCACAACAGCAAGAACACCCTCTACATCTTGTGTCAATACACAGAATATCACAGTGCTTGACAAAAATTATCAACCAGTTCTAACCTTCAGTACTGTTAAATCGCTGTGCAACGCTCTAATCCTGCCATTACTTGTCAGTCTCATGACTCATTTTGGATGATCTGCAAACTCTGTCACTGCAACCTCTCCCTTCCCAGATAATTTCTGTTGTGTTAAACAACACAAATCGCTGTATAAATCCTTGGAAATATCTGTTGGTAAAACCTTCACTATGGAAATCTGTTTCCACACTGATGTTTCAATCATTTTTAGCTGAAGGAAGCGTTTCCTCTCAGTAGAGAAACCCAAGTATGGTTTATTGATCAGATTTATCTACACCTTCAGCTTCTCCACAGATCTTACTACATTTAGGAAATACGATTTGCCTCAAAAAGATCCATGTTGACTGTTCACTTCATGATCTTTCCAAAGTTTATTTATTCCAGTGATTGCTGCCTCCTGGCTCTGAATGATTGCCTGGTGCAGGGATGGCTGCAGTGGGCTGTAGTTCCTGATGTTTTTCAAGGGTTCTTAAGGAGCTTTTTAAAAGAATGGGAAGGATGTGACCTCCACATTCCAGAGCAAGTGAAGCCAAGGTGCAGGAGTATTTGTGTGCCCAGTTTGAATTCTCTATAAACTTGCACTTTCTTGTTTTACATATTTTTTTCTCTCTTTTTGCCCTGAACCCACTTATTTTGAACTTTCAAGATGCTCCTTCATACTCCTGTCCCCTTCCTCCCCTGAGAACATCTGCAATGTGGCACATCCTCCCTTCTTTCTGAAATAAATTGAAATATTTACTGGTAGTTTATAGTTTTCTCTTCCACTTAGAGCTTTCACGTTTTTAAGAGAGGTTGGGGATTTTGAAGAATCCTCCTACAGTCTTTTGGAACCTCCAATAGAAGTAAAACTGTTTGTATGAACGGTTTGCCAGGTATTTGATTGTCACTCAGACCTATGAATTGCAAAATCTCCTGACCATAAATTCATGACTGAAAACAGTGTCAGGCCCTGTTCCTAAATTATGTGCAGTGAGATAATTTCTCTCTCTCTTCAACAGAATAATTTCTTACTTTGAAAGCTACTGCATAAGGGTCCACATGGTTCATTACACAAGCAACAGGGAGTCCCTCCTTGAGAGAATCAAGGACAAAAAAATGACAACTGAGCTGTATTTTGCCTCTAGTCTTTGATTTAAAAAGCTGATAAAAAAAAAAAAACAACATGTCTAATTCTAAAAATCTAATTAACTCTGACGTCCAATAAGAATTTCAGAGAATAGCTCTTTTGAAAAGCATGTGAAGAAGAATTTATTTTTTGTTCTTGGCTCTGCTGCACTGGATTGGATTGTACCTGTCTCCATCTGCTATAAATCACAAGCACCTATGCAAACACATCAGCTTTCATCAGAGAACGTGTGCTTCATTTGTTCCCAGAATTAAAAGCCTGTTCAGGATGGGAGTTTTCAACATGAAAACTGTGGTCAAACCTTGTTTTCTAGCGCATGAAAAATGAGCTGGTGGGTACAAACAGCAGCAGCATGTCCTGGGCTCTTGGCAAGGGACTCTGAACCACATCTGTATCTCCTCAGAGGAAGACTTTGGAACCAGGTGGTTCCAAACTCGATATCTAAGGAGAAATCTAAGGAGAAATCCAAATCATTGTGGAATCTTGGAGGAATAAATACAATCAATTTTCTACTATTTACAAAAGTAACTTCCTCGTACTTATGAAGAACATCCTTCATCAGTCATGCCCCAAAGGAAACAATACGTGGTTTTTAAGATTTCTCATTAACAGATAATTACTTTTTTTTTTTTTTTTTCAAAGCGTTATTCTATCATTATTGTGTTGGGTTGTTTTTTTAAGAAAAAAAAAAGAGAATATGATTTATTAACAATTAAGATTCTCATAAGAAAATTACTTAATGCAGTAATGATAGTATAGGAGTTTGAAAAAATAATCCATGTATAATAAATTCTATTAATTCAAGTTAATTTTCATGTTCCAGTGACCCTTAGCAAATTCAGGTTTACCCAAAAGCACAGTGGGATGAAGTTGATTCATTCTGTTTTGCTATTTACACACTTTCAAGATGCTTTGCATTCCCAATTTTGTTGTATGAAATTCATATAGATCCTTACAGTTTTCCTTTTATATAATTAGCAAGTTGCCCACTGCAGAAATTGCCCTTTCCATGTGTCTGATTTAACTATTTTCCAACCCTACAACAGCTTCTCCAGGAACATTTAAGGGCTTCTTTGTCAAGTAGAAAAGGATCTGTTGAGGAAAGGCTGTTTTGCTGAACATCTGATTCTTTAGTCTGAGCTCCTGAAAAGGATAACACTCAACTGATCCAACTTAAAGCCTTTTGTCTGGTTATAACCAAATTTGATTAAAAAACATCCAACATACAAAGTTTAGAAGTTCCACAAAAATTGGAGCAATGCAGAGTGAAAAGATCTGTTGGCAGAAAGGAAGGAAGAATTTCCATTTTCCACATGTATATTCACTGCCTGATTTGCTCCAGGATTTGCTCCCTCTTATCCCAGTTTGAAATATCAGGAGGCAGAAAATAACCCCAGTGGTGCTGAGGGGATTATTTAGGGTCACTGTGAAGTGCCATCATCAATAAGAGCATCTGGGTTTGTTGCAGGGAACTATTATTTGTAGGAAACCAGCTTTGATCACTTCTCTTACCATGAAATACATGTAATATATTGTAAATCAGGCTTGAACATGAATTCTGTTAAATTAATACAGCCCCTGAATTCAAGTTGTAGCCAAGCTCAGCTACATCTACACTGCTTTTTTTTTTTCCAACTCTAATAAGTAAAAAATATATTAAGACACATGTTATTGGATTATAGGGATCACTACTACTTTCAATTTCTGGACTTCATTGTTGAACAGATTCCTATTATTGAATCCATTCTCAAGCTCAATTGGAAATGTAAGCTTAATAGTTTTGCCCATGCTTTGTAGAAATGAAAAGAAAAAACTTCTGAAGCTGTTTGAACCTTGATGAAAATCCTATTTTCCAATTGCACCTTAAAAATTTTCCCTAAAAATTTATTGAATAAAGCATAGCTTGATATGTACATGATCAGCTTAACTCATGCTTCCTCCAAGGGTCTTTTTTTCCCCACTGCAATCTCCCAGGAGGGTTGGCTTTATCAAAATCCTTTCCCACTTTGATGGGGAGAATTTCTGTCAGCTTCAATGTGCTTGGGGTCAGGCAGTGATACAGGAGAATGAAATGTTTTAGTCTGTGCTTACAAGACCCCATGGCAATGCTGAGGGATGAGCACAAGGTTACAAAGACTCCGCTTAAACTGCAGCTCAAGCTGAAGAATATCACTAGAATAATACACCAGCAAAAATTTTAGCTGTCACTTCAATTCTTAGACAGAATTTGTATAAATATTAATAAATATAAATATTAATAAATGTTAATATTTATTGTGGTGTTTATCACATGTTATCCAGCTGTTCTTTAGGAATGTGATGCAGATGGAAACATGGCAGGGAAATGAAGTGTGGAAGAGCAGCAATGCAATGGACATTTGTGGATAGAAAAGCAGACTTTCCAATGACAGTGAGAAGAACTCACAGCAGCAATTTATAAATTAAAATGGGAGAAAAACACCTACAAAGTCAACAGGACTGACCAAAAGGAGAGTTCATGAAGGTCTGGATATTTTGTAGAAGTCATTTATTGCATCTCTGGAATGTGTGCATGTACATATGTATATTATGTATTTATAAGTACAACTTTAATATACATATACATAATAATATACATGTATATGTATATATATGTATTTATAAATATGTATATTATGTATTTATAAATACAGCTTAAAACCCTGTATTTAAAGTCCAAATGTGTAAATTCCAATAATCACCCTGACTTCATAATCTGCCTGAGAAAATGTAAGGAACGTCATGGCCAAACCAAAAATCAACACTCTGCCTAAGTTAAATACAGTACTTTGGAAAGCAGGTTGATCCAAAAGTACAGTTCTCTGAATTCTCAATTTTCCTTTGTTTAAGCAAAGTTTCAGCAGCAGAAAGTGATTTTTCTCTTTGTGAGTCATTCCAGACAAAGTAGAGTGATCAAACTAAACTCTTCTTTTCCAAACACGAGCAAAAGGAAATTGCTTAATATGTGGGATTTTTGTAATTGAAAATTTTAGGTCAACAGTGGGACATTGATTGCAACGAAATAATTTACATTTTTATATATTTGGCCTAGAAAGAAAAAATAGGTCAATAGAGAAGAATGACATTAACTTCAAAATTAGGTATTCCAGAAATCTTTTCCAGCCCCAGCATTCCATGATTGTGCTCTGTAGACCAGACCTTGCTTATTCCATTTCTGAATTCAGCCAACAGGGTTGCACAGCAAGTGATAAAGATGATAAACCAGAAAGGTTAAGAAGAGGTGCCTTTAGGGGGCAGCTGGAAAAGAGCACCAGATGTTTTGGAAATGAGAAGGGAAAATGTTTCCTGCATTAAAACACAGCTGTCATTATGGATAATGGCATCATACTCCTTCATTCACCCTATTGATCTGTTACTGTACATCACTCTAAAACGCAAGGAAAAAAACCCAAAAAATACCCAACCAGGAACATCCATGTATGATAAAAGCAAGGGCAAAACACAAAAAGGTTAAAATTCTCTTCAATTAATCACTGAAGAGAATCAGCTGTTAGAGAGAAGAAAGAAAATTACTGTTGTTCTCTGAGTGACAGCTATTTACTCCACCTTACAGATGAGCCATATACAATACATATAATTTTTCCTTCTGGAAATGCTCTGCCAACCATCTTTACTTAATACCATTTTAACAAGCCACAGCTGGTAATATCAAATTTGTCGCCAGACCAGTTCTGCAAAATGCCTTTATTAAAGTCTTTCATTAATGAAAGCACCAAGGTTGACAGTATGACAGTATCTAGTTTGTAAATTGGCAGGGATAAGTTAATTTTGTTCCTAAAATGTCATTCATTTGGATATTGCTTTGTATTGTATTATAAACTTGCTAACAATTGACTGTATAACAAGAAAGCAGAGGAATTATTTGGAATGGAACAGGAAAACAATCATGTTTGAAGCAGTATGAATCAGTTCACAGCTAGCAAATAAATATCTTAATTGATTTAAAGGAAGCTCTGTGGTTGTGTTCTCTCCCCTGACTTTGATATTAGGCAGTTTTTTATGGTTTTACTGGTAATATATTAACACAGCACTCTGCTAAATAAAGCTGGATAAGTCTGTTGCATCTCTCATCCCACTTAAGAGAAAGTGTTACTCTAAGCAGATTTGTAGGAAGAAACTTTACCAATTAAAGGGACTAAGCAAACAGAAATCCTGGATCCAAATGTCCTGTTTTACCAATCCAAGATCACAGAATTAGGCTCTACATCTTGTTGAATTTAGAATTTGGCCCTACTAAGAATGCAGGGACCAAGTTTTCGCTCAAAACTACACATTCAACAAGAACATAGATTCTAGAAACTGGACAGATTGGGTGGGTGTTCCAAACAACTGAATTAAAACAAGACAGAAAGCCAAGATGGACAACAACAGGTTCCCATCAGTCAGCTCAGGATACAGGATCCTTTTGGTAGACTGTAAACATGAAAGCTCACAAAAAATCCAGTCTGGTTTCATGAAAATCACAGGGAATGGAGATAGGGAATGGCAATTCTAATTCTCCGTCCCTATTCTTTAAATGAAATAGCTGTTATGTCTGAAAATAATCCAAACATTTTATACTTAAGCCTGCAATTAAGTTAGTGTGCCAATGAAAAATTACTTGCTGGGGGTTTATTTCATCTTAGTTACCTTCCATAGGCAATTCACTGGCAGGGACAGACTTCTTTCTCACCTCTACCTTAATTTGCAACACAGTTTAAAATTATCAACTTCTGAAATCAAAGTTAGCACAAGCAGTGTGGCAGTTAAACTGCAGCATCCTTTGCTGAACAGCTTTAGAACAGAAAATCTCTTCTGTTCGCTGCTTCCCTTCAGGTCATTAACATGATTTATTATGAAGCAGGAAATTAGGTACTGGATATATCAATATTGTTCAGAAAATTCGATTCCATCATTGCCATACAACCACTTTATCTCCAACAAACTCGTAACCATAGTAACTAGATTAGAAAATATTCCACAAATGTTTAAAAATACTTTTCTTCTTATTAGCAACACCAAACACTGAAAAATAATGGTAAATTATTGTTTTCCAGTTTTCTGAGGCGTTTGCAACTCATGTGTGATTCTTCTGAAAGTCTTAAGTAAACAGGTGTATTTTAACAATTTTTTCCAATAAAATTCTATTAGCTGAAAGAAAACAAATGTGTTCTGTTGGCATGGTTGATGTGAGTGTCAATATTCTTAAAAAAGGGAGGGCTGAAGAGACACCTCTCAGAAAAAAAAGAGACAAATCTGAAGTGCTGTTTTCACTTAATAGTTTGTTAGGACATCAAATACATATCCTTTAATGAGAATTAATATGCTGTAGCTCAATAATTCATGTCCTGGCAATGAAAACCCTTTAATTTAATGGAGTGCTGCTCCTTTCATTTCTTTCATTGCAGAGGTAAGTTGGTATTTTTTTTCCCCTGAAGGTCAGGAGTGTGCCATTCCTCCATGCAAGCCATGAATTTAATCAGATGTTAAACTCTGACACCTCCAGCCACCCATTCAGGCCCAGCTCAGCAGGGTTTTTGCACATTTTTAGGAACACCAGAGTAGCAGGAAAACTCAGGGTGTCTGTTCTGTCAGGATCAGAAGCAGCTTTACTATGCAACTGTGATCACATATTTATCAAATGTTGTGTTCCCTCCTCAGCACTGCTGTTGGAAATTAATTCCTCTTCTCTGGGCACCAGAAACTTTTCTTTTAATCTTATGCCAAATTTTATATCCATTAGTTATTACACCAGTGTACTCCTTTCACTTAAATCATCTGGATTTACAGAAAATGCTTTTGCTAGGCCGAGCAAATTGAGCTCATATTTATTTCTGCCAAATCTTGCCTTACCTGGACCATAACTTGATTTTTTTTTCTCTAAACCCAGTCTTTGTTTCTTGATGGATTTCAAAGAGCTTTATTTATTGCCTAAGTGCTGTTCATAAATAACACCCTTTTCCACTTTGCTACCTTGTTTGCTTCTTGTTTCTCTATCCTCAGCTGTGGATTTGCCTTTCCTACATGGAAGTGTAGAGATATTTTAGCAGAATTCTCTCTTTATTTGCCATCAGACTTATTCAAGGAATCAGAATTCCTTGTGTCTCTGTAATTCCATCTTTTCTCTGAAAAAGATCCTCACCCACTTCTTCAGCTGTCACCAAAATATTCTTGTCTTCTGGACAAGTCAAAATTCTTGCTGATGACCATTTCTTGTTTTCTGACCATAGTCTGGCATGGCACAATCATTGCATTTGACATAGTGAGTACTTAAAAATGAGCAATTGAATATTAAAAAAATAATTTTTAAAAATCCAGTAGCTTTTTCCTGTAGACCCCATGTCGAGCTCCATCATGAGAAATACATTCTTTTGCCTCCACATCATTTTTAGTAGCTGAAACAAAGATTCGGGCCAATAATTGGGATTCAGACCTTTCCCAACTAAGCAGCAGATAAGTTGTCACACAGATCTCCCTCGTGGTGTTGGGGAGGATTTGAGGTTTCTGCAAATCATTCTCTTCTCTGTGAGCAAGCACCATTATCTTCCAGGCTTGGACACCCATCCCTGCCAGCTCCTCTCCTCCTCCACTTCTCTTTAGACTCCCTCTCATTTTCTGCTTAATTTTCCAAAACACTTCTTAGTTCAGCTTTTATTTCATTGTTGCTCCTCTCTTGTGTTGCTCATGTCTTCCTTTAACCTATAAATCTTCTCTCTGGGTTCTCTTCCCAGGCTTGAGAGATCATGATCATCTCTTTTGACACTTCAATTTTTTGCCTGAGGTTTGACATTTTTTTACAGCTGCTTCTTTAGTCCACGACAATTCTCCTCTGTGAAGCATGTAATTTATTGTATATAAATAGTTGCACTAAGATAGCCACTCAAAACCAGCAGTTTCCAGCAGCTTTTTACATCCAGTTTTCTTCAGCTTCCTCCCTTCTTTTGAGGGTTTTTCAACTGCTGCTTTAACAGACAAGATGGATTTGTTCTTTGCCTTAAATTCACATTTCAGAGGAGGAAAAAAAGAACATTTTCTCATAGATCTTAAAGATTTTTATCTTATTTGCAAGCCTGGACCACTTCTAGCTTTTGCTGGGGTCAGTCCTGCCTTGTAACTGCAGCTAACAGCCAGATCAGAGGCAGGAAGTTTCTGATCCAAAATACCTGATCCACTCCCACCCCACTTCCAAAACACAAAGCAGACCAAAAAAAAAAAAAAAAAAAAAAAAAAAAAAAAAAAAAAAAATTCTTATGGGAAAATTAAAAAAAAACACAACAAAAGTTTTGGTTTTGATTTATTTAGTGATTTCCTGCAAATACTCCTGTGTACCTCTCTCTGTGTTCTGCCCTTCACTGAGCATAAAATGTCCTGCCAGTTTCCACCAGGTCACTCAGAGCTTCCAGATTTCACATGCCAACAATTGCAATACTCATTCTTATGCAGGACAATCCCTTCAAACAGAAGAATAGAATCCTTGAGTCACCATTTGCCCATCAATAACATGAAGAGCAAATCCTCTGAGCCTGGATAAGCACAGTCTCACTTTGCAGGTGTCCTTCTCTTCTGATATGTGGAAAAAGAGCTGGGACTTGTTGAGCATCTCCACAATTCCCTTTGTGCTCTTTGGGGTCTGCATTAGTGTGAGGATTAAACTTCTAAAAGCACCATCATTAGTTAAAGGGTGTCAAAAGATTGTTCTGTTATTCACTGCTACACCATGGAAATGTTTTCTGAGACTAACTTAGAGTGGTGGTTCTGTGCAGAACATTTCCATGGTGTAGCAGAGAATAACCTGCCAGTGGAAGTACAAAATAATCCTGCATCCCACTGTTTTGGGCTTCATTTGACTTCGTGTGGACAAATAAACCGGAAAAGTAACATATGGGGAGAGACTAAAAATTGAATATCACATCCCAGTGCTCTATCAGCAAGAGCTAAACAAAACACATCAATAACAGTCAAGGGTTGCAGCCTGGCCCATCTGGTCACCAAGGCCCACATTACCAAGGTTGTATTGAGATGTTTTAATCTCAGTGTTCTCCCTCAGGCACCAAGCATGATGTGCAAAATCTTAAATCCTGCTAAAAGGTGAGACTTCTCCACCTACAAGCACAGCAGGTCTAGGATGGTTATTTAATTAAGAGCTGCCCTAGTGAAGGGTGTGGAAATGGCAAGGCAATAATCCAATTCCTGAGTGGGGATGTTGGAAAGCCAGTAACAGCACAGGGAACAGGCTCGACACATGTACTTCCTGGTTAACCTAAATACTAATTGGAATTTTTGTAATTAATTTGAACAAAACACTGTTTTCACTTGTCCAGTGCAGTATCTCCTTCCTGATATATATATATATATATAAAACAAAACTTCATGAAGTCCTCTAAAATTCCTAATTTTTTTCCCCTTTATGGCATTGTTTCCAAACTGTGAAATAAAACTCAATTAATTGTTCTCCCCCTGATCTCTCTTTCCACACATCTGCCCTGCTCCCCCACTAGGTGCTAATCAGCATTTCACCAGTTGGCTGCTGCAATCACTTCCAAACAACCTTGTGCAGTTCCAGCCAGCACAGCACGGGGTGGAAAGCAAGAGGAAATCAGGACAGGTTAATAAACCACACAGGCAATTTGCTAAAGCAGGGGAAAGGAAGGGAAAGTAAGAAAGAAAGAGAAAATAAAACACTGTAAACCTGATTTCCACATGAACATCCCAACAGGATCATGGGGTGGTACCACACAGAACAAGCCACAACTGAAATTATCACTATCATCCATTCCACAGAGTCAGGAAACCTTCACGCTCCTTCTCAGGTTTGAAATTCTGTCCTAACATGCAAATTACTGATTCTCTGGATGTTTTGCCCTTTTCCCCAAAACACCACAGGAACCACAGCTAATCTGCAGTGCCCTTCTGCAGGGATTACAGCACAGCAGAGGTGCCAAAGCTGGGGGAGGTTCAGGACAAACCAACACCCAGAGGAGCTCTGATCCCTCAGCCCATGGCGTGCCCTGAGAGGCTTCTGAAGATGAGCCCCCAAATATTTTGGAAGAGGATATAAACACGTTCCTCACACCTTACAGAAGTGATTTTCTAGAAATTCATGGAGCTGTGGAAAGCTGACAATAAATATCTAAATTTAAGGGAGGGAGATGAACAATTTTTCTCCAGTGTGTGCAGGATCTGGAACAGGTACAGGAACCAATACTCTGGGTTAGTACAGACATTCCCTGTGGTTAACAGGACCTCACAGCCTGTCTTATGATAAAGTCAAGTCAAAAAGACCTGAAATAGCTGCTTTTCTTTTCAGAATCAATTTTGACTGAATTTCTTCCCTACAATCAGTGTCTGAGACTCCAAACCTTTCCATTTGTGCTTTGTTCAGCACTCAGTTGCAAATTACCACAGTTGACCTAGAATATGTCATTCCATTATTTTAAATACCTCTAAAATTTTTTGTCTCCCCTGACACATGCATAATCTCTCTTTCTGTTTGCAATATACTCCAACCAAATTAATCATATGGATACCTAAATTAGAGCTATGCTGAAAAAAAAAAACCATAAAAGATTGTAAAAATTATGACAGCTTCAAGTATTTAAAAGTGCTGATCATTTGCAGTTCTCCTATAATTTAAATATTAGTTGAGGACAGGCTTCTCAGAGCCTTTGAAAAACAGCCTGCCAGATGTTCTCACGTTTCTGTCTTTTTGCATCCTCTAAGATCCCCAAGCAGCACTCCAGGAATGGGAACAAATCAGGAGGACAAGATGCCAGGAAAACATTGCAGTACAAACAGAGCCTGGGTTGTCTCCTTGTTCCTGAGGAGCCTCAGCCACCAGAACTCCCACCCTTAACTCCCTATTAAAAATTCTTAATGAAGGAACTTCTACAGAGAAACTCTGGCTGCCTCAAAGTTCAGTGTTCACAACCAGAGATTTGGGTTGCCTGAGATCCAAAAATTCAGTGTTCACAAGCAGAAGGGATGGAAGAGGGTGGGAAGAAATCTGGAATCTTGCTACCAATGTGATAGGCACTGTAAAACTATAGGAGTAATAGATCAATCACTTAATATCAAATTTTGATCCAGTCGTGTTGACTTACCTTGCCAACTAGTCTGGGGAATGGAGGTCTTTGACTTTCAGGAATTAATATTGGAGTTGTCAAAATAGCCCTTTTTTGTCTTGGAATTCCAAGGTTGCCTTCTAGCTTTAAGACTTCCTAAAAGAGAAAAAGGCCAATTAGAAAAACTTCCAGATATTCAGTTGTTATTCCCTTTCCCTGCACCTGTAGGCAGAACGACCATGCACCACCAGATTCTAAGTTTAGCATTATACATTTTCCAGCAATTAGTGATAACTTATCAAAGCACATATTTAATCTTCCTGGTTACTGCACTTATTTCAGAGGCAGCAGACAGCCCATATTAATTTTGTACTCATGTAAACAAGTTATAAATCTTAGCAGGTGTGTCTATAATCCTAAACTGATAACTGTTTAAATCATAAGCTTTTAGCAAAGGTCTGATTTACCTCAAATACTTGCACAAGACCAGTAAAAAGCCACACTTCAAATGTCTTTACAGAATTTTCTCTAAAGATATATAAGATGATATCTCTAAATATATATATGATGATATCTCTACAGATATATATGATGATAGACATCAACTATACTCAGTCAGACTTTCAATCAAACAGAACGGAGCGATTTTTCAAACACAGTCTGCAGGTAATGAACTCTCAATAACACCAAAAGCTTGTAACTTCAAGTTAGACACCAAAGCCCAGGTGTAACTTAAAATATGAGCTGGTAGGTTGTTGGTGTTGGGGTTTGGTTTCTCTCAGAGAAAGCTTCATGCTATGCTCTCAGAAAGAACAAAAATGAAAGTGGTTTACATACAGGACTTCTTTTTCTGGTGTGTTATCTGGAGCATTTCTTTCTTTCTGAACTTCAGGCAGTTCAGCACTTCATGAGTGCACTACAGTGAACTCTCCACAGTGGCCTCTGGCCTCTGGAAAACTCTGCCCACCACACCATTGCCTTCTCTTCCCTTCTGCTCTCTGATCTGCCCAGGGCTCTCCCTGCAGGAGCTGCAGCTTCCCAGAGACCACTCTCCTTCCTTTGACTCCCCCTGCAGTCTCTGCAACTCTCTTCTCCAAGCACAGTTACCACCAAGGTCAAAAACAGTCTTTCCCCATTTCCCAAAGCTGTCCCTTCATCCAAGACCTTTCATAGAAGAGAAAAAACAAAAAAAAAAAAAACAAAAAAAAACCAAAACAAAAAAAAAAAAAAAAAAAAAAAAAAAAAAAAAAAAAAAAAAAAAATCCCACAAAACAAACACCTACAAACAAATGAAACAAAACAAACCAACCAAAAACCTAGCAACAACAAAAAGGTCCAGATTTTCAGTGCATTAGGAACTGTGGAACTAAAAAATATTTCAATCACTACTTCTCATTCAGGTTGTCCTGACAGTTTTGTAAAAAAATCACTGGTTGAATTAAATGTCTCATTCCAATAAGGCAGTTATATCCTACAAGATAACACTTTGCTCTCTTCATTGCAGGAACTCCAAACCCTGAATTTTTCAGTCAGTTCTGGAATCCAGAACTGTTTTTGTTGTTTTAATACCTGATTATTCTTCATTGCACAATGAAAGCTCCAGCCCAAGGCTGCATTTTCATAAAACTTCAAAGCTGAATGAGTTTTCTTGGTGGCACAATTTGGATCCATCAGCCAAGGTCTCCACAGGCTGCTCCTGCCTCCCTCTGTGGCAATGCCTCCTGTCTAACGAGCCTCTCACCACAAAACCCTGCTCTACCTCCACTGGCTTTAGCATCATTTCTCAAATTTGACAACAAACAGGAGCAAGGGAAACTCAAGTTCTCGCCTGTTTTCTTTAGTCATGATAAAGTTAAAGAGCAGTGGGAGCCTTGCAGAGAATCCCTTCTCACAATGTTGCCAATTTTCATAACTTTTTTGAGGCTGCCCCTGGGTGAGTTCCCAGCTCTCCCAAAGGCTTTGCCATTTCTCTCTAATCTCTCAGTCTGAAGGCCACTCGGGTCCCCGGTTTTGTCTTTCAAGTCCTCTCCCCAGGGAGTTTTCCTTAGTAAAAATTCATGAGAAAGTTCAAGATAAAAACAGTCAAAGTGTCAAATGAAAAAAAAAAAGAAAAAAA
>VWZU01013443.1:1006828-1077423 GCA_013397095.1 Sterrhoptilus dennistouni | reverse complement strand
CTGGAGTCCCCAGGGCAAAAGGACATGGAAGTGTTGAAGCAAGTCCAGGGAAGAGACACTAAGTTGATAAGAGGACTGGAGCACCTTCCCTATGAAGATAAGCAAAATGGTGGCCCTTCAGCCTGGAGAAGAGAAGGTTGTGGGGAGACCCCTGCAAAGAGGATGTACCATGAAGCTAGAGAAACTCTTTGTCAGGAACAGTAGTACTAGGACAAGGAGTAATGAGTAAAAACTGAAAGAGGAATTTAGGATACCTGTTAGGAAGATTTCTTGTCTGTGAGGGTGGTGAGTCACTGGAACAGGTTGCCCAGGAGGTTGTGGATGCCCCAAACCTGGCAGTGTTCAAGGCCAGGTTGGACAAGTATTGAACAAGACCTTGAGCAACCTGGTCTGGTGGGAGGTGTCCCTGCCCATAGCAGGAGGGGTTGGGAAGAGATGACCTTTAAGGTCCCATCCAATCCTTATTTTTCTATGATTCTATAATTAATATGATTCATTATTATGAATTATTTATGATGTAATAATGAATTATAGTTATGAAAATGTTACAGAGCATTGTTCTGTTATTGTTGCAAATTCCAGGATAACAAGCAGAGTTTTGTTTAAAATACAGAAAATAAAAGCAAATTTTGAATTTTTTAATAACACAGTTTGCATTTGTTTAAGAACAGATGAAGTGAGAAATGGATTTTATCTGAAAGTTTTATCAATTATCTGGAATCTTAATGAGATCCTGGACCTGTAATCAAGTTAATATACATAAAGGCGTTTAAAGTTTATGGGAAAAAATGTGAATCTTACTATTTCCAGGAGAGGCTGCCTTGAGAAAAAAATTTTGATGATTATCTAATATAAATAACTCCAAACAAAGTAGAAAAGACTAGGAATGGCTATTGCTTTGCACTTACACTCTCATCTTACCAAAATCCTATGAAGCTGATAGATGCATTTTCTTTAACTTAATAACATGCTTGTTAGGAGAAGTTAATTATTCTCTTTTGAACTGGAATATACATGCCAGGGTAAACTATTTGTGCAGTAGTGTTCACATTACAATGACACTCGAAATTCTCAATGATACATGAGTAATATTTAAACTTCTGGTGTGAAATGAGAAGATTCCCAATACCACCTTTAATATCCAGGATGTATTCCATATAAAGTCTGCTTCACTATGTCTACCTAAATATAATAGAAAAATTATGTCTTTTTTTAGAAAAAACATTTCATGTGAATCTATTCAAGTTCAATAAATTTCGAGGAGTGTGAGGTCAGAGCCATCAGTAACAATACCAAAAATGCTTAAATAATTTACTAGCAACAGTCATATCCAGCAGCAATCTTCTGTAGTCTTAGGTTTCAGTCACAATGTTAAAAGTAGCACTAGAAATTGCTCTCCAAGCTTGAAAGAGAAATTGTTAGACCTTTTCTCTGAAGAAACCAAAGAATGGTTTATGCTACTATATGTAATTATTTATGATTAATTCAAAGAGTAATAGTCTTCTGCTTTGCTAGGAAACAGCTGTCATCCAAAAGGTAGTTTTTAAAATTTATTTATAAAACATCACCTTCTGAGCGTACCATCTAATACAAATACATATGTATATTTTCCCAATTTCAAACTTTCTTTAAGGATTAAGTCATCAACTTTCCTAGGCAAAAATCATGTTTCTGAAGTATTGAGAATATTTAAAGACTAAGTTATTTTTAATTTAAAACTTCTATCTAACTTACTTTCAGAGTTTAGAGAGTGTCTTCATTTTAGACAAGGTTTTTTTATTGTGAATAATTCAGCTGTAGCGTATTGGTAGCTGACTTCATGTGAACATGTAAAGTGTAGGTACTGAAATGTGTGTGCTTGTATAGGATATATTCATTATAAAAAAAGTTACAAAATGAAAATATGTTCAGATATGTGCTTGATCATTAAAAAATTAATTTACAGCATTAGAACTTTTCTTTTTCTCTCAATAAAGAAATCCACATTTTCTCACTCATACTGAGTGCCATAATTCCAATATCTAGGAGTAATAAGTGTCAGAAAATTATTTTCAAACTTATTTTCAGGCTAATTCAGAAGGAATAATTTCTGCTTTGCAGTTGTTTGTTTATGTACATTTTAGCATGCCAAGAAAACATTAGATTAGGAAGAGCAATATGAACTTTATTGATATTTAAGATGATTTCATGATTTTTTTTTAATAAGTTAGATTTGAAGACACTTGGAAGTAACACTAAGGCAATATTTCACAGTGGAAATTAAACAAAAAACAATTTAAAGTTCTCTGGAGTTAAGTCCCTATTTGCATATCTAATTATTGGCATAATGACACTATTGACTCTCCAGCGAAAGGGTAGGTGAGACTGCTGAGGTTAGCTTTAAAATATGCTCTGATTATCGGTGCAGGTTTCATCTGAATATGCAGCATTAATTCTTCTACTCACTTAAAAATAAGAGCAATTTCTACAGCCACAGCATATATATACATAGTATATATTGCATGCAAGATACATTAAAGTTTCTTAGAAATTATTTGCTTTCAGTTGGACTTGAGTTGATGTACAATACTCTGTTAGATACAAAAAGAAATCCTTATATTTTCATTTTTTTCAGCATATACTGGTTACTATTTCTAACAGTACTTTAATATTAAGTAGTCTGAATCCATTCTATCTGTGACTGACTCGCATTTTATTGATGAGGATTTTGATAGTGCTTTTAGGCTTACCCCTAAAAAGAAAGGGGAAGGCTAATTCATGACCAAATTAATACAATAGAGTAGAAATATCCATCACAAAGTTCTGAGATTCATTGTCAGAAAAATATTTTCCTAATCTCTGATTGTTAAAGCCTTTCTTATATTCTGAAGCAAGAGGGTTTTATCCTTCCTAAAATTCTCTTTTCCAGTCTGGATCTCATACCATTGAAGTTGTAGGAAACCCATTCAGTCCAATTGGTGCAGGGTCAAAAACCTAATCCTACTGTTACAGGTTTGTATATTCATGTTATCTGTGTAAATATTAAATCCTGTTTTCAACCCTGATAAGCTCTTGGCCTTGGTGATACTTTCAGGCAATTAGTTCCCAAAGGTGCTTGTGTGAGAATGTTTTTTCTTTTATCAGTCATGAATTTGCAGCATGTCAATTTTCCTGGATGTCTAGAATTGGGAGAGAAGGTGGACACATCTCTTTTAAGTTTTCCCTACATCATAATAATTTTTCCATTTCTAAGTTTTTCAGTCCTATTTCTTCAGGAAACAGTTCAGCCCTTTTCAGTTTTAGGGAGGCAGAATTAGGAGTGTCTTTCTGCTGAAAGTAATGCTGAGTGAGTTTGTTCTTGGTATAATTGAACATTAGCTCTCAGGATTGCTACTTCCACATTCTGATCTACAGCTTTTTTGATGTTATGTCTAATTTTATTTTAAAATAAGTGTTAATTTAACTATTTTGGGAGAGATGTTAAATGATTTTGACATATGGGAAATGTTTTCCACCAGCTAAGCTTCCTAAAATACATGTGAAAGAAATTATCTTGGAAAAACAATTCAGAGTGTAGAAGCAGACAAATAAATTAGAAGGAATTTTGGACGTATTTATACATTTAATGTATTTTAATTACACTGGCACTTTCATTTTTCGGTAATTGCACCTTAATTGCATATATTTTTCTAAATTTAAAAGAAGTAGTTAAAATGGCATTGTACTACTAGATGAAATAATTTCAGGCAGTTACTGCAGCTGTTTTAAACAATTCATGTGTGGAATAATTTCATAGTCTTATTATATAAGGCATTTAAAAACTGCACTTGAGCAATTCTGCTGCAATCAACAACAATCCTACTATATACTTTTTTAGTCATCAGAAAACAAAGCTGGAACCTGTGAACTAAAAAAAGACTATTCCTTTTGCCTTCTGAAAGGTCTCTTGAGGCTCGGAAGTTTTGAAAATCATTCAGCTTAAGGGCCACCTTCTCAGTTTCTGGGACGGTTGTGGTTTAACCACAGTTGACAACTAAGCTCCTTGCAGCCATTCATTCACATTCTCCTGATGGGGTGGGAGAAACCGGAGGGTAAAGAATCAGAAGGGTAAAAGCGGGAAAACTCATGGGTTGAGAAAAAACCAGTCTAATAGGGAAAGCAAAAGCCATGCAGAGAAACAAATCAAAAGAAGGAATTAATTCACTGCTTCCCATGGGCAGACAGGTGTTCAGCCACATCCAGGAAAAGAGGGGTCCATCACTCATAATGGTGACTTGGGAAGACAAGCACTATCTCTCTGGAAATCCCCTTCTTCCTTCTTTCCCATTTTTATGTGCTGAGTGTGGCACTCTATGGTCTGGAGTATCCCTTTGCTCAGTTGGGGTCAGCTGTCTCAGCTGTGTCTGCTCCCAACTTCCCATGCATCCCCTACTTCCTTGACAGCAGGGCAGTGTGAGGAGCAGAAAAGGCCTTGGCTCTATGCAAGTACTGCTTGGCAATATCAAAAACATCCCTGTGTTTTCAGCACTGCTTTCAGCACAAATCCAAACCCAGCCCCTTACCAGCTACTAGGAAGAAAATTTTCTTTTTTTTTAACTGAAACTGGCACAGAGACTAACTCAAGGAATTTTACTTACAGATATGGCTCTTACTCTTTATTGCTTTCTGATACATTTTCATATTGTGCCTGCCTGAGTATTAAGACTGTAAACCCAGCATTTATGCCAGATTTCTGTATGTGGCTGGTGCTTTGGATTCTCTTATGAGAGACACCTCATGACACATTATTTCTTGAAAATGTAGGACTTCATTTGAAATTACTCACATGTGTAATGTGTGTCATGGTTGACAGTAACCACAATCAGTTTGTGGAATCTGAGATCACATTTCAGTTTAGAAGATTTCAGCTTTTGAATTACTCATAATTGCAATTATCTAGCAGGCTGCTAACACTTCAGGAATTAATATTGCAATTAATATCATTTTAGTGGCCAGGCACCACATTGAAGGAGAGGACTCATTTAATACAAGGCATTAAAATATTCTACAATTATTTTTGAAAGATTTATTATTGAATCTAAAACTTCAGGCAATGTGAACAATGACAGACAATCTGAAAAAAGTTGAAATCAGCATATTTGCCAGGAATCTGTTTTTGTATGTCTATGAATTTTATTATACATTTAATATTTATGCTAAAGCTCTCAGTTAATTACTCGGGAGTCCTGTTTTAAAGCAAGAAATTTCATTGTGGCTCTTCATGTTGGATTTTTTGCCTTTTTTACTGCCATGCATTTTGCTTTTCATATTCCAGGGTATGTTTAACAGTATATAGGCTATTTCCTCTGGTCCTGCACATATTATTTATACAGGTTCAGTATTGGTGAACCAATAAACTGTTTATAGGCCATTGCTAATGAGAAGCAATTATTTGTAATTTTAGATTTTGATATGTTTATAGAGACATTGTAATAAAGTTTATGAAACTATTACATTTCTCACAATCCAGTGATGTGCACCATTAGCAACTAGCACAAACGAAAACAAAAAAAAATAGATACTTACAGCTGGATGAAGTATGAAAACTAGAAAGTGAACAGAATAACATCCCTGATGTTCAATACATACAACAGTGAAATGAATTTGCTATCTTTGTTCTATTTCTGCCCATGTAAAACTGTCTCTTGGCTTTAATAAAGGAAACAGATGGTAGGGCATAGAGCAAATGTTCCAAACACCTACATTATCAAATATAAGTTATCTATACATTCCCCTTTCCAAGCATAAACATAAAAAAGTAATGTGCAGTTTACTCAAGCTTAATATATAATAAATAATAACAGCAATGTCAATTAGAACTTTTATAGCATTTTCATCTGGAAGTCTCAAAGCAGCTTACACAAGGGGGATAGCAGAGTAGCTCTGGCATCAAGGAGACTTTCAAACTCACACATCATCCATTTGAGGAGTGCAAAGAACACAAAGTCTGAGTAATACGTTCCTCCCATAGGCAAAGTTACAGCTAAATCTTGCATTAGTGGTATCTTTGAGTTTATTTTAGCAGCAGTCTAAAAGAGGCAGAATTGCAGCACTAAAGCTATGAAGATATGTGAAGACCTAAAGCTTGGTATCCAAACTTCCTCCAAAAGGTAGAAGGTGAGTTCTAGGCCACTTAAGAGCCATGCCACAATGCTTTGATATCAGTCACAGAGGTATCCCTACCCTTCACCGGGGAATGAGAATGGCACTAGGACATAAATCTACCAGTTCTGGCTCAATGCTGTAAAATAATCAGACAAGGCGTAAGTCCACCAAATTTTCCCAGATCTTATAGATAACTTGCTGTTATGTGGACAAAGACAGAAGAAAAAAGCTAAAAAAATCAGCAATTTTTTTATGCAATGATAAGTCTTTACAAAAAAACCTCCCACACCAAAAATATACGATTCCGACTTTTTTGGGAAGAGACAGTGTTGTTAAAAAGAACAATCCTCATCTTTTCAATTCTCCTTTTTCTTAATCCTTTCTTTCTTCATATATTTTCTCAGTCTTTTAGACTCATTTGAGTCCAATTATTTAATTGGAAAGGGAGAATTTAAAGGGGAAAGGTAGGAGGAAAAGAAAGGAAATTCAAAATATTTCAGACTAGCTTTTTTTTTCTTATTATTCATCTAAAAATTTATCTGAAAATCAAATTTTTTTTCACTCTTCTAAGTAAAATACTTCCTAAATAAGGTCATATAAACCACACAGAGTACCTGCACAGTATATTGTTGTGGATGCCAGGGAAGACAAAAAGTAATTTGATATTTCTGACACAAATACTTTTGAACTTTGCATGCATGATGTTTCTGCTCATGATTATAATTTAATGATCCATTCGATACCTAAGTAATTGTGTGATAACAGGAAACAGTCAGGAAAGATCACCTGCAATTTTCCTTTTGTTCCTTTAAAAAGAAAAAGCAGAAAAAATAGAAAAAGAGCTATGTTCTAGCAACTTTCAGCATATTTTTCTATAATTTTCAGTTGATCTCTTTCTTGAAATATTGTTAGACAGACATCAGGTTAGATACCACTGATTCTTTGATCTCCTACATTTAACTGGGGACACTAACAAGATCTTTCATGTTTAGAGGCCAGAAATGAGTAAAAAGCAATGTTTCATGTAAAGACTGACAAATTGTCTTTTCTTCTTTTCTTTCCCCCCGCTTTTTTTTCTCTTTGTTGTCTTAAAACTGTCAACTTCTGTCTCAGAGATTTAAAAAAAATGAGGCTAGTATGAAAAGCAGAGCTGTCATTCCTACAGTAGGGTGACTTGCCTGAATCTCTGCTGCTTTTCCTGATGAAAGCTGGGAAATGTGCTAGTCTGTGCACTGAACTCACCTCACCTAATGTAAAAGCAATACATTTCATTGTTACGGTAAAATGAAATTAACACCTATTTCACAATTCTACCTCCATATAAAATGGAATGCATTTTAAGGAAATCTAGTGCTAGAAAGGCAAGGGTCTGTACACCAAAGATTTCACAATGCAATGGAAAGGAAGGTCTTCCCTGTGCTAATCACCTGTATACAAGTCTGCACCTTAATATCCTTTGTGTTTCACTTAAAAATGAAATCAGAAGAGGCCTTCTGAAAAAAAAATTAAAAAAAAAAAGGCATTTAACTTAAATTTCTGATAAAGTAAGATATTAACAAATCTTCTAGGATTAGATTGTCTTGTATCCTTCAGATTTTTACTAATGCATAAGAGAAATTAAGGAACTAGTTCTTGTCTGTATTTAAATAATGCTGTTGAATCTCCAGGATGTTTTATACAGTGTTACATCCTAACACCAAGTGAGTAAAGGAGATTATGTACACAAAACTTAAGTGAATAATCCTCAAGTGCAGCAGATGGAACATTGTCACATAACAGAGGTAATGGTGAAACCTCCCCACCCCAGGATAAATGGTGTAGTTGCTTCTTGATTGTGACCTTTTTCACTTGTGCAACAATTCTCAGTATTTTGAGAGAGATTTAAAAAAATCTCTAAAGTGAATGTCATATGTTTAAGGTGAGTGACTGATTGACTAGGTAAGTAGCAATACCTATTTCCATTTGAGCTCCAGATATTGCTGTGCAGTCATTTTGGCTGCACTGCATTTCTCTCCTAGCATTGAAGCACAAACTATAGAATTCATTTTTCAGAGCAGCTTTTTCAAGCAAGGAACAACAGAAAAAGTTTCTGTAATCTCCTCCTTTGTTATGAACTATAGATGAACAAGCAAGATGACCACATTCTGTTTGAACAGAATTTAACTATTGAAGCTGAGTGGCGTTGATTAAGCAATTGTTCCTGCTAAAGGAAAAAAGCTCCAGTGATTAAGGGGGCTTTCTGAAAACTGACCTTTTTTATCATCAGATCTGATTGATGGCTTTTCTTTTCAACTTACCTATTGCTAATAGGCTTCTTTGTGTCTGTCTATTCAGAAAGATTGCATCTTTAAAGCAGGTTAATTTAGAAGGTCACCTTATCAAATATTTTGCTATTGACTAAAATTTTTAGTCAGCCAATTATGCTTCATTTATGTGGCTGTCTACCTGCCGTCTGTGATTGCCCACAAACTTTTTTTCTGAAAATGTTCACTTGCAAATTCAATTTCTAGTAAGAGAACAGACAAACCATCGCATATAGCTATTCTATCTAGCATCAATGAAGTCAACTAGAAAAACTATCACCGACTTCAAAACAGACATGAATTAGTTCCAAAAGGATTTCTCTTTAACTGGCTGAAGATTCCCCGGCCTTTCAATTTCACTTCAGGCAGAATGAATGCTTAAATCTAAATGACTCAAGAAAAGATAATTGTAATTTCTTTTTTTGTTTGGGTTTGTTTGTTTGTTTGTTTTGTGGCTGAATGGAGCCCACTGTATGAAAGGAAAATGAGCTACTTCATGTTACCATGCCCACCCACACTGTAAGCTTTCTCTAACAAGGAATTCACGTGCACTAGATTGTCAGAAGTGAAAATTGTCTTCCAGTTCAGACTTAAAATTCAGAAAAGCCATTGGGAAATATAATAATGTGTTCAGTTGCTCTTTCTAAGGTTGGAAACCAGACCTGGGAATGCTGAGATAAAAAAGAAGCATGGCTGTTACATTATTGGCACGCAAAGATCATAATCTTGTATGACAACCTTGTAATGACAAACCAGTGGTTTGTCATTATTTAGGACAAACATAGGAGAAAGAAAAATATTTTGTGAGTGTATTGTAAATGAAAGAGTTGACCACAATGGATGAAAGACAAAGAAATCTTAATTTATATTTGTTTAAAGCTTTTGATAGATACAATTTCTTAGAGGAGGAAGGAGATTGCTGTCTGGTTTCCTGCATATGACAGTACACAGGACCTTCTTGCACTTCATCTCAGTTTCTCTGTAGCAAGATAATAATGCCAAGTTTCAACAGTGGATTTACAGGCAAAAGGTGGGATAGAATCAGATGTAATTCACCCATTGCTGAGGCAAGCTTGGAAATTCTTCCCCTGCACTGGGCACTGGTGAGGCCACACCTGGAGTGCTGTGTTCAGTTCTGGGCCCCGCAGTTTAGGGAGGACCTTGTGATGCTTGAGCACATCCAGAGGAGGCAATGAGGCTGGTGAGGGGCTTGGAACACAAACCCTGAGGAACAGCTGAGGGAGATGGGGTTTTTTAGCCTGGAGAAAAAGAGACTGAAAAGTGACCTTATCACTCTCTACAGCTTCCTGAAGTGTGGCTGTAGTCAGGTGGGGGTTGGTCTCTTCTCCCAGGCAGAAACTGACAGAATGAGAGGACACAGTCTTAAGTTGCACTGAGGGAAATATAGATTGGATATTAGGCAAAAGTTTTTTACGGAAAGAGTGATAAAGCACTGGGATAGTTTGCCCAGAGAGGCGGCGAATTCACCATCCCTGGATGTGTTTAAAAAAAGATTGGTGCCACGGTTTAGTTGAGGAGTTAGGGCTGGGTTGGACTCAATGATCTTGAAGGTCCATTCCAACCTAGTGATTCTGTGATTCTGTAATAAAACTGTCTGAGAAAGCATTGCAACACTGCATAACAAATTAGCATGAGGTGTGAAGTAATGTAGGACTTCATCTGCAATCTAAATATGCAAATTTAATCACCTGAGATTAATTTTTTTCTGTGTTTGATTACAGAACTGAAAAACAATTTCTTTGAATAACTTCTTGGAGAACCTTTCAAAACTCTAGAAGCAATTCGTCAGGCTTTAGGGAATACAGTCCAGCTTGTTCAATCACAGAAGAAGTCACAGTTGCCAGAAATATTCCCCCTTATATACACTATCTACATTCTTCCTAAAGCACACATGGTTTATCACCTTGAATGAAATAAGAAGTATTCAATGTATTTTTATGTTATCAAATTAAGAATGAAAGCTATAGAAAGAAATTAAATTACAATATTAAATTTCCTTATTTCCTATGAGTTTTTCATTGTTGAGAAGATTAAATTATGATGATGATGCAACCAAATAAAATTTGGGAAAAAAACCAAGCACAATCTCTTTGAACAAATCCTTCTTGGCTAATAAAGATATCTGCTGCAAATTTACTATAGATTTTATTTCAGGTACAAAATTTGGAAAGTTGTCAATATCATTAGGTCTTATAGCCAGTTCAAGGAAAGACTGAAAACTGCAAAGCCCCCTTAGTTGACATTTTAACAGAAGTCCCCTAGTTTTAACAGTGTCTGTGTGTCTAGACCATTCTTCTAAAAAGAGGACATACAGAATAAATTAACATGGCTGAAAAATTATTCTTACTTGTCTATACTGTACTGCCTTACAAAAGTAATTGTCAAAATATTTTTACATACTTTCATGAGAAAAGACTTTCATTTTAAAATGGTTTGTGTTATTTATTAGTTCCTAATACCACTGCTATGGTCAAGCTCTTAATTACTTCTGGAGGAAAACCAAATAATTCTAAATTAATTAATCAAAAATTAGCTGTTGACCACAATTCTCAACCTAACATTATTAAAAAAAAAAAAAAAAAAAAAAGAGGCAAATTCAGCTATCAAAATTAATAAACAATACATCTTTTAGAAAGAGTTTGCTTATGCCTCTAAACAGCAATGGAAAAATGGATTTGAAAAATCCAAATTTTTCATAAGATTGAGATTATAAAAGAAAAAAATAATCCCATTTTTTCCTTCTGGAGCAATATAACTATTACATAGTTTACAGGATGAATTTAAAAGCACTTTTCTCAATTGCTACCTTCATGACACAATTTGTAATTATGAGTATAGGTTATAAAATTTTAACTGTTGTTAGTGACTGCTGCCAAGGAATGCTATCCAAAAATTTAAACAATTTAGATGGCAGAGAAAGTGTATAAATGAAAAGAAGCATATTATAACATTTTGTCACAGAAATTGGACAGAGAGAAAAAACTATAACTGGACACATCAGTAACTGAAGAGAATTTAATAAGAGAGGTAATTGAGAGTAAATTAGAGATTGCATGAAAATTTTTTTTTCTATTCCCACTGTTTAAATTAATAAATAAATAGATAAATAGATAAATATACACCAAACCCTAAAAGAATAAAATAATTTTCTCTGAACACTTATAGAATAAAATATTTTCATAGGAGTTCTTTCTTCTTCAAAGAAACATGACTGAAAAAATTACTCCATTTAGTGAGTTTTCTCAAGCTGACACTAATTAACTAATTAACTGACACTATTTCACTAATATTTGAGTTATAAAGAGAGCTCTAAATAACTTTACACAATGATTCAAGTAAACTTCCATTGTATCTCATTTTAGATATCAAAGGTTTTGTTGATGACACTGCTTCACTTCTTCATCTCAAAAGAAGACTTTATATAACCTGAAAATAATGCTGGGGAAAAAACCCAACCCTACATCACCTGATGAGCCAGTCTGTTGTTCTAAGTTTGAAAAAACAAATACCTTTTGCATAAGTTTTGAGTTTACTTTCATAGACTGTGAACAAAAAGAGATTTTCTATTTCTGCTTCTGTTTAGTTTATATTAATGTTTTTTCTTCCACTATTTAGTAGATTTATATTCTATTGCAAAGGTAGATGCAATAATAAAAAAGAAAACGCTACAAAAAAATCTCAAGCCAAGCAGGCCAGGCCGGGCATGCAGCCAGTCTGATCCAGCAGGAAAGCTCTTATGCTTCAGGGAATCAGAACTCCATGTGTGGTCAGGCTTTCGAGTTCTCACATTAAATAATACTTATTATTACATCAGAAATCCTTTCTGGGGTATGGTTGGTCAGTTTTTTGCATATGTAGTTTACATCATGTCCTCTTACATGGTTCTGAAGTGTTAAACATGATAAAACACTCACTTTTTGCTGTCAGAATCCAAATGTAATTACTGGAAATAAGGTTGTATTTTTGAGCTTTTTTGGTGTAAAACCTAATAAATAAAAAAACACTTTATCTTTTTTTTTTTGAGTCTCTCTGGCGAGTGTGCTGATGCAGTGTGTTTAATGCAGAAAACAGAAATCCCTGAATATATTAAGTACAAAGAATGAGCCTGCAAGCCATCTCAAAGGCTGTATCTTGATGACCTTTTACAAGACTCTAAGAAAGAAAATTCTTTATCAGCTGTTACTTGATTGGTGATTTATGTCTCAAACAGCAGGCCAGGACACAGTCATTATTCTAGATACTTTACAGGTAGAGTAGTTTTAGTTATCATTGCTAATATGTACATAAATACATATGTAACCATACATTTACATACTCATTCATACTGCAAATACATTGATACAGTGATAGCTGGCTACAAAGAGAAGATTCAGAGCCATTAAAATTTATGTCTTTTTTTTAAAACTTCCTGAAATTTGAGAGAAATATGGATAAGTAATCTTTTATCTCTGTTTCTTCCTCATGTCTGCAACACACAGCAGCTGGCCAAGGACTGAGCTCTCAGTCAGGATGGTTAATAAAGATCTGAATTTAAGTAATTCAGACCTTATTACACTAATTGATACCAAGAATTTAGGGTGCTTAATCTTTTTACCAGAAAGACCTTAAGGAGAGGGTCTTTGATAAAAGTTCATCAATAAAAACACTTGAACTTCTCACTCATATTGTGCTAATCTTTCGTATTTGGTGTAGTGTTGGCACATCAACAGGAAGAAATTTGAAAATTACCAACCACATGCATACATTAAAATTTGGACCTAATGTACCACCTGAATGTACTCCCAACAGAAAGCTGATATTGGCAACAGCTAAGAAGAAGATCTAGCTGGATGCCATTCTGAAAGATAAGCAGTAATTAAACCAGAAGTTATGGGTTTCATGAAGAAAGCAGTGTGGCACATCACGATTTGAACTATACAGAAGATCTTAGTAAATTGTCTGATTTCATTGTATGATGGATTGTATTACATGATTGTATGAATTAAAAGGTATTGCTCAAATATCTCTGTACTAGAAAAGTCTGTTAGAATAATAATGCAAGTTGCTTACTTACCTGGAGCAAAAGTATCACAAAGCTTATTTATACATTTGATTTGGTGCTATTACCATCTTTATGAGCTCAGGTTCAAAAAGTAAAAACATTTAGAATTTTGTCATAGTGACGTTCACTACACACGTTCTCTTCTCTTGATTGTCACACCTGGACTGCATTAGTATGCATCCATTAGCAGATGCATTCAGCATCTGCTGAATCTTTGGCATGATTAATAGCTGCATGACAGATGAACTAAAGACCTCACACCAATGTTTCTTACTGCCTTACTCCGCTTGCTTGGCAGTCTTTTCTGTTGGGTTAAGTCTTAGTCTGTTTCTACTTCTGGTGAGTGTAATTGTTTATTGCATTATATTAAATTCACTGTGGATGGCTGAGTAGCAAATGGACAAGCTATAAGCTGGAACCATAGGATTGTTGTCAACACTGCAGTAAGCTAGTGCTTTATCATCAGAAACCAAAGAGTGCTTAAATGATACTGGCTCTAGTTATGGTCATAATTTATTGGCCTCAAATGACTACTTGCTGGTATGGTGCCTTGCCTTTCCTTCTCTGAATTTGTTTTTGCTGTAGTTGGCATTATAAAATCTCAGTTCTCTTGGACAAAATCTTTATCTCTATAATGTAAGAGCAGGTAAGAAAGGATATGCAGCAGAGAGATGGGGAGGCCAATACATTGCGACATTGCGGAGTTTTATGTAAGGCCTATGGAAAAAAACTCCAACCTCCCTCATCAATGCTGAAAGATTATGCCCATCTTTCCTGACATCTCTTCCCTCTTAATGTTTTTCTAAAAGGTTTTATTTAAACAAGCCATTTTATTGCATCTACATTTCAGTTCTACACTTTGAAAGGAAATACATGATTTTCCTAAGCATTCCTAAAATTGGTCAAGAATTCATTATTTTGACTAAGATCACACTGTTTTAATTTCATGTAGGTTTTCTTTCTCCATTTCTTTTGGTCAGTGAAAACCCACTAATTTTTAGTTTTAAAATTTTCTTTCCCTAGAAAGATAATTCCTTGTTAAAAATTAAAATCCTTCCCCAAAATTATTATATTTTCTCAAAACTTAACTGCTTTGGGCTCAAGTTAATGTCTATAGATTAAATAAGCAGCAAGGTCCTTTGTTATGCACTATGAACATGATATGAACTACACAGGTCTGCCTCCAAAAACATTAGCTTCCAAAAGTAAAGGTGGGATAATATTGTCACAAACATGTTCAGTTTCTGCTAAATTGTTTTCAGTTGCTTTGCCTTGCTCTGCTCTTGACAACCAAAATATTGCATTGATGATCCTCTCCAAATGTCAGCTATACAGTGATATAATGAGTGGGATCTAGGAACATCTTGGTACTTCACCTGTCACATTGCCTTCTCAGCCTTTCAAGAGAAGAAAGACACCATAACAAAAAGGTGACAAAACTCACCTCCATTTAAATTAATACAGCTTGGAATTTAGAACAGAAAGAGCTTGGGTTTTAGTGCCCATTAAAGAAGGTCTGAATAGCTTGTTCAGGCTTGTTAATGATTTAGTTCTCATTAATTCTTTATTCTTAAATTGTCTGACCATATTCGTCATGAAGCAGGCTATTGATAGGTATCTTTACTCCATGGATTCCCAGAGAACTTTTCTGGAGTAAGTTATCCCATTCCCTCTGAGAGGATCCCCAGCATTCTTTGTGTCACAGCTGAACTGAGACCAATATCCACAAGTATGAGGAGCTTTCAGCTTCAGGGCATCTGTCCTCAGGCATCCAGTGAGGAAAACTAGGCTTAATTCACCCACATATCTGTGTCTAGCCTATCTCCTGCCTTGGCGCTCCTCTTAGCTTATCACGTCATGTGAACAAAATAATCATGTCACTCTCAGTTTTACTAGTTGCTCATATCTACTCATATTTTGTTATTGCATTTTTCAGCACAGGAAATCACCTCTTTTGGCCCTTTTTCCTTCCACTGACCCTCACTGTCCCTTACTGTCAACACCTGTCAAAGAGAAAGTGAAAGAGAAAAATGTTTCTGGCTGGCTGTAGTTCTCTAAATAATGGTACTTAATTGATTCTCTTACAGTTGTTTCCATTCCCACACTTACAGTGTACACTGTACAGTTTCAGCTACTGCAGCTATTGTTTAACTAAAGGTGACCACAGCTTAGTTGGTCCCATAATTACATGCTATTTTGTTCTCTTAATCAGGGATTGCCTATCATTTTTTTTTTTTTTTTTTTTTTTGGTAATTCTTTCCTGGAATTAGTTAATTAGTTTTTGGGTGTCCAGTTTCCTGGAGAGGCGAATCAAGAGACTTTGCAATTTGACACAACATCGTATTTTCCAGGGTGTCCAGATATATTACATACATATATTCCATATGCATCTCTGAAAATCAATTTGATAGATGTTTCCATTTACCAGAAATTTTGGAGGGATTACTGTATGTAAAGAAAAATAGTGCTTGAATATGCCTGGAGGCTGCAAGATCAAGCTCTTAGTTTTAATGCTCTATTTTGCATACTGAGAATAAATCACATGCTTGATCAATTATGCCATTTTTCAAGATTTCTATGGAAATAGCATGCTTAAAGTTTTGCATGAGATTCTAACCTTGCACAATCAGTAGCAGTATTTCATTAGTGGTGGGCAGGAAGAGATTCTAGCCATACCTACAGCCTTTAAGGCTTTCTGTCAGATGACTTCTACTATTCCTCTCAACTCTATGGCAGAATTCTGTCAGAAGGATGTTAAAGTAGTGTACTAAGAATCTAAGAATGGTCCCTAGCAGTGTCACAGATTTAGTGTGTGAGATGAGAAAGGGCATATAAATTTTACATTTTTGGGTTTTTTTCCTCAAATATAAAGTCTCAACTGATTCTAATACTTGATGTTTATGTGACACCGCTGTTCCTTTAGATTTTGCATTCTCTGGAACAGAACTTGCTTGTTGCTATGTGGAATTAGTTGAGTGTTTTTTTAATATCAATAAATAGTGAAATCCCTCTGGCTTTTTCAAGAATCAAAAGAAAGTTTATATTTTTTTGTTTAGCTAATTCTTTAGAATTAGACCAGAGAAAAAAAATCTGTTTCTCTACCACCCAAAATGTTTCAAGATGAGCAAAATTAACACTTCTACAGGTGCAGCCAGTATTTTATAAAGGATTACAGGAAATGACACACAACTGATTACTGCAAAAATATTAAATATCTATTTAAAAAACTTTTTTTTTGTCACTTGCTCCCAAGCAAGGACAGTGTTCTAAGTGCTTAAAACCTGGCTATTTGAGAGCCTTATGTTCTGTTACTGTCGCTGTTGCATTTTAAATGAACCAATTAGACTAAGGATTTAAACTTACATTTTTGAAGTTCCAACCAAAGACAAATTAAAACTATTGTATTTTCTCAGTCAAATACGTCCACAGTGATTGATTCTTTATTTATATCAATATGCTTCTTTTAAATTTTTTTTCTCAGATGAATATTCAGTCTTTGGGGAAAAAAATATGAGCAAAAAAAAAAAAAGGCATGTCATATTATAAAGAATATTAATGAACTACATTTGTTTAAAATAACTTAAAGAGCATTGCTGTCCAACTAATATAAATTTGTGTGCAAAAAACCCAGTAACGTTCTGGGCTTTATGACAATAAGCCTCATATATGAGAAACTCTCATGGTTCTTATGATAACATTTTAATTTGGATAACCAGATGAACTTGAAAAATCATGGATCTTTTTAGAAGGACAAAAGATTGAAACAGCTACCAAAGACAGGATGTCATTATTCTTTAATGTAATTAAAGACAAAGAGATAAAGTGCAGAGTTTCTCATCTTCTGCAAAAAATTGTCAAGACTATATCATATTTGAAGAAATACGAAGTTAAAGTAATTGTCAAGGTAGTTTCAGTATAAATGAAGAAGACCTGAGTACTACCACTTCTAAGACTTGATTAATTTTGTTCTTCAGACTTCCTTATCCAGTTGGTTGCCTGACAGCTTGCCTACTAAAAATTCTCTTAAAAGTCTTGCAGTTTTATAGAACGTGGACTATGTTATCTGTTCATCTCCATCTTGGAAACTGTAGGGGATATAACATATGAATGCATTGCAAGGGTATTCACAGAGGGGGTAAGGTTGGAAGGGATCTCAGCGGATCACAGCTGGTGGAAATCCATCCATTTGAAAGCCAAATCATGCTTGATTACTCCTAATTGGTTTTTCATCTTTCAGTGACCTTAACTAGGCAAACATGCCTAATAAGTTCAGCATGGAACAGGGCTTACTACAGGCAAGACAGCAAAAAAGGAAAGCATTCCTGCCTCACCAGCTGTTTCCTGCCTCCTGAGCTAGCCAAGATAAATCTTAAATTTTACATATACAATTTCTAGTGAGAATAGCTTTTAATTTTCTGCGTATTTTCAGCATCTGTCCAACATATACAGATTTTTTTGGAGTCTAGGAGACTGAGAAGGAAAATAACATCAAGAAAATTTGTGCCAGCCTTTTCTTGCAGCAGTTCTAGAGCTCAAGCCCAGGATATATATTCTGGTGTGTTCTGCTTGGAGGCTGGTGATTACACGTCCAAGATGAAAAGCTCCTCTGCATTATGAACCTTTTAGTTACAAATGAGCGTTTCTTGATGCGTATTAAACTTGACACATCAACTCCTGGATGAATTGCTTACAAAGGAAGCTGCTTAAGACTATTAAGATACATACAGTGAAATCCTAGGTGCTAAGTAGAGTTAACATTTTTCCAAAGTGTATTTCTTTTTAAAGTGTCTGGTTTAGCTTAAGTTTCTCTCTTTAATCATGCATAGTGCCCCAGGCTGCCAAAAAGGCAGCCATCAGCATTGCTTAGTGAAGGCAGCTTAGTGCTGTCAGCCATCTTATCTTCCCTGCTGCATGGGCGATAGCTTTTATCTGTGAGTATAAACATTAAAATGGAACTGTAATCCCACCTTAGTCCTACAGAACGTTTCCAGCTGTTCCTCAGATATGGAGAAACTCCTCCCGTTACACAAAGGAATGTGTGTCTCTGTTCTTCTTTGTATGTTTGAACCGTAAAAATCATGATGAGCAGGAATTAGGACAAAGAAATTCTACTATAGGATTTTTTTTTAAAAGCTTGCTATGCCAAGAAGACAGTTTTGTAGGACAATCTCAATCTAACATACAGAATGCAATTTTAAATATATAAGTATACTTATAATATGACACCATGGCCACATGTTTTAAAATTTCATTGTCTTTAATGGACCTTTTTTTTTTTTTCTTTCAGGGCTTTTTCTGTACAGCATCTCAGACCATCAGTTTAATTATGGAAATAAAATATAGAAAAGGAACTAGCATATGATATCCTAAACATAAGATTGTTTCAGCATTATTTATGAAACAGAAAGAAAACAAATTTAGTCAATACCTTAAAATAATTTTACTATTTCTGCCTGGGAACTGAAAGTTCTTTCCGTCTCTGTCATCAGTTGAATGCAATAACATTTTCCAAAGCATGCTAAGTACGCAAATCTAGAAAATAACACTTTTTTTCTAAAATTGGTAAAAACATGCAGGACTGCTTAGAGTTATATTGTCTCATCATTCCTTTAATGTATTATTCTGTCCTCTCGTCACTGTCCCTGCCTGCAGCCACATAATTATTAGATCCTTTGTGCTATAGAACTGCCATTTGGAACAACCTCCCTGCATCATTTTTACTGCAAAAATACTTCTATTTTTTCTGACCATAAATTATTAATTTCTTACTCTTACTTGCTTTCCTCTCCTGTTAATGTTGTATGAAACTTAACTTTGGGAATACAAGGAATGCTCCTGGTTGAGCTGGGGTTGACAGAAAAGAAGAAAAGATGGATGATATTGGGCTGTCTTGCTTTTGCTTTTACACCGTTTCCTCAAAACGGAGTATAAATCAGACCAGGGAATACAGAGGGAGAAGATCTCATCCATCAAGACAGAAAATTCCCATTTTCCCAGCTGACCACTGACTTCCATTGAAGACTCCTACTTCATTCTGAATTAAACCCCAAACTGGATGCAAATGATGAAAAAGGTTATGTTTAACCTAAAGAGCATAAGTAATTTTCTTAATGTCAACTCAAATTCTTGAAGTAGAATACCTCCCTAAACATTTATAGGAGTCCTTAAAATATTTCTGTTGGATTATCAAAGCCAGACAAAGGGTTTTGATTCCCAATTATCATTAGAAATTAATTGAAACAGGGTATTAAAATCCCTTACGTACAGTTCTGAATATGCAACTCATATAATGTGGATAAGCAGAAATTAATAGGAAATGGCTGCCCCCAATGCACTAAAAGCTTTCAGTCTTGGCTTTCAGTTATATTGAAAATAAATTTATCATATTGTATTTTTGAGGTTTGACAATTCTTTTAGAATGTTATTCCCTAGCAATAAAATGACAATGAAAAACTCAGTAAAAATTACAGAAATTTAAACTGTCATATTTTAGAATCTCAAATGTATATTTATATAACAGATAAAGATAGTTACAACAATGTTAATTTAACAAGACAGAATCACATTTCTACTGAAAACGTGCACAGAAAAACATTATTATGTTTAATAGGACCTTTCAAGGTCCTTTGTTGCTGATTTTAAGCCTCTGTGGAAGCATTTGACATTCTTACCCTGGGATTTGATCCAGGAATATGTCCTCAAATAAACACAAGGCTCATCAGACTGGGATTATTACTGTCCTCCTTCACTAAAATCAATAGTTTATACCAGCTGGATTAGAACAGACTAGATCTATAAACTGTTCCCTATCATCGCTAACTGCACAAAAGTAAATGCATTAAACTGAATAAATTGAATAAAGTCTTGACCAATTTTATTTGGAATATAGTCTCTTGATAAAAAAACCAAAACAAAACAATTTACTCTATTTTCACAGAATACTTTATATATATATTGTCACAAAACCAGAATTATCAAATTATTCTTGTTTTTATTAAAATCAGAAGGAAAAAAAATCTCGTTTTCATTCTGTAGACCTGGATTGAGCCCCTTACAAGCAGTTCCAGTAAAAACAGTGGAATTTCTTACAACAGAATTTGGCCAGAACTTTTAGTAATTATTCTGATATCATCTGAATTTAAGAAAAAAAAAGGTGGAATAAAAAAGAGAAAAGTTTCTATTTTTGATGAAGCTCAGGTTTTTTTTTTTTAATGTAAATTTTTATCTTGTGATGATTAAAATGGAACAAATTGTTAAAATAGTTCCCAACTTCCTAGTCATATTGAATGAGGGGGAAATTTTACACTGAAGAGATAATTGGCATATTTAGCTAATCTTTTATTAATGTAGCACAATTGTAACATACATCTTGTCTCAGAAAAGTCAGCATGGAAATTTTTATGTCATTATGCTGTGGCTCCACTTTTTAATAATTCTCTGTAGATTCAGTTTTTGCAACAAAAATTAGATTTTTCATTTTAATGTGTACTGTATACTCCACAATTCTATTCAGTGATGAAAGAGCAGGTTTCTTTCATTACTAAATCTTTATTCAATGTACTTCTATTGTGGGAACTAAGCAAAAATTTCAGGTATACATTTTAATCTAAAGAAAAATAATAATAGTAATTGGTCTTTATGCTTTTGATATCTAGCATTTTATACAGAGTCATGTTTAATGGAATGTATAAAAAATACATTCTCAATCACAAAATGTCACCTAATTAACAAGAGGTTTATGACATCTCAAAAAGCTATACAGAAAGGTATCAATTATAACCCTTCAGTATGTTAATCTGAAAAGTTTGACTCCTAATTTTGCAATCAGTATTTCAGATAAAAGAGATTTCTCCAAGAGTACAGAAACTCAAGCTATAAATTAATGATAGACATATATTTTAAAAACTGTCACTAGACATAAAGAATAGGCAAGAATTCTTTATTTACAGGAGGACAAAAATATCCTCACTCACCAAATTTTAAAGACAGTAAGAGTATGTAATGTTCTCAAGTATCCATTGGAGTGGTTTAGGAGAAATGCGAACAACTGAAAGGGAAACAGTGTTAACAGAATCCATTCCATATTTTAAATGTAGCTACCTAGGGCAGAATTTGGTGAATCTTGTTAGTGCTACATGAATACTCACACTAGAAAGATATGTTTAATAACATCAATACCATTGCACTTCTGCTCTGATTTTTACTATCTGGATTGTAGCGCTCACATTAATTGGGATTAAAATTCTCCAAATATTTGAGCACCCAGAAAGGACACATCATCTAGGAACAACAAATGAAATAGTGGATAGCACTAGTCTTAATAATTAGGTATTATGTGAATGAAATTATGTTTTTAGAATCACAGGATGCTGAGGCTGGAGGAGGCCCCCTCAGGTCATGTAGTCCAAACCTCCACTGAAAGCAGAGTCAGGATATTGCAGATGCAGTTGCACAAATGCGGAGTAGAGGGAAAGGATCTCATGGCCTGCTTGCTACCATGCTGCTCATGCAGCCCCAGGATGTGGATAGCCATATTATTTCCAAGGCACATTTCTGACTCCTCTTCAGTTTGCTGTTTCCTACCTAGCCAATCCTCATCTCGTACTGTTGGGTGTGATTATTCTGCCCTAGCTGTATGAAATTGCTTTATTCACTCCTGTTAAATCCCCATCAGCCCAATCTTTCCAAGCTTGTCTAGATCACAGTGGCAGTCCTAATGGTCATAAGTAAGCCGGGTACTTACTGAATTTCTAAGGGTGGATTCCCATTCATGTCATATTCTATGTCATTAATAAAGTCATTCAACAGTTTTGATGCTAGAGTCAGTCCCTAAAAAATATCACTAAATGAGTGGCTGCCAGACATCCTTCCAAATTTCCATTCACTTTGTAGTCCTCTTATCCTATTCCTATCCCACTGATTTGCTTATAATGGCACCATGGTAGATGGGGTCAAGGAGCCATTCTGAAGTCAAGGAAAACAACATCTGCTCTCCCTGTTCACAGAGTTGGCCTTTGCAACAAGATTTAGCAAGAGAATATTTGCCCTTGGTAAATTCATGAAAGCTGTTCCTGATAATTGTCTTGTTATCCATGCATTTGTTAATGGCTTCTGTTGGATTTGCTCCAAAACATTGTCATGGACCAAGGTGAGGCTGACTAGTTTGCAGTTCCCTAGGTCCTCCCTCTTCCTTTCTTGAAGATGACTGTGATGTTTGTCTTTTCAAACTCCAGCAAGTTCCCTGATTGGTATGAGCTTTCCTTTATGGGAAAGGTCTTGCAGTGGCATCGGTCAGTTCCCTCAGTACTTCTGGATGCAATCCCACCACAGCCTGGTGGGATTTCTGTACCTCTAGATGACCCAGATGCTCTCTAGTGTCTCTCTACTGTGGTTACTGTTTCCCTTGCAAAAACTGCAAACAGTACAAGGAGCTGAATCATATAAGAGCTCACTCTACCAGCTTTAAAAAAAGGAGATCAAAAAGGCATAGAGTACCTTGGCCTTTTCTGCATCCTATATCAATAGATTCCTGACCCTACTGAATAGTAAATCCACCCTCTGCTTAGTATTTTTGCTGCTGCTGTATTTATAGTACTCAATATCCACTAAAAGTAAGTGATAAGAATAAATAATTTTCTGTTGATTTTATTTTTCTTTACATGACAGAGGGGAAAAGAAGTTCCCACCAACACTTTTTGTGATCAGAAACTAGAGGTGAGGAAGAACTACACAAATTTTTTTTTCCTAGGCTGATGATGTTAAAATATTAGCAAATAGTCAATCAGCTTATTTTTCACTTATCTGAAGTATACAGTCAACAAAAGCATTAGCTATTGAATGTTAATAAATAAAAAGTTACAAAAGACATCCTCATGGGTGGTCTGCATTTTCTGTTAAGCATAGTGTTTACTTTTCTTGTGCAACTGGAAATAATTCTAGAGCAGCACAAACAAGTTTAAATTGGGCTACAACTGTTCCCCACTTCCCCCTTTTCTTTTGTAGCAGTTCCAGCTTTCATTTGGCCTACCAATGAATTAATTCAACTTACTGAGCTTGCAGGAATCTATTCTATTTCTTTTTTGGGTTAGTTTTCTGCTGAGTTTGCAAGTGAACTGACACATCAGAGAGCCAAGATAAGCAAATGTGCCAGAGCAGAGGGTGCACTGACACTTAGACTCCCTTAATCTCTCATGAAACTTCACCCTGAACTAGTATTCAAAATATGCTCGTCTAGGTATACATTTTATTTGTTCTTTCTATTTATTATTACAGCAGCAGCTGGAAGTAAGTTAGAATTGCCTGTGAGTTATTGTTCAAGTACAGGGTAAGAAAAAGTCATCATCAAATGGCCAGGGCAAAGGAAAGCCAGAGAAACAGAAAAACAGAATCTTCTCCAAATAGTGTTGGTATCTTAACTGAAAGCAGAGCTGAGGTCTTCTTAATTCAATTTTAATGCCTGTCTGCTAGAGAGAAAACAGGATTATGAGTGCATTTCCCGCTCAGAAAGAGTCTGTTCCCTGCATATGAATATTGGTCTTGTTCTCCTCCCTGGCTGGGAAGTATCTTCTAAATACTGATAAGGTTTGACAGTTCTCCACAAAGTCAATAGCAAAACTACTAATTCACTTCCAGCTGCAATTTATTTTATTAAAACAGTATCTACTTAAGTTTGGACTGCAAATGGATAGGTCTCCCAGTGTATGAGTGTCGGCGCAAGGAAAAGGTTAAAAGCCAAGGAATAATTTAACTCCAACCATTTCATAGACGTGATTCAACTTACAGAGGATTCTGATGAAGATGTTTATTTCATCACAAAGAAAAAAATATGACATCTTTCTAGTTTGTGGTTTGTTCTTATTTGTTTGGTTTTTTTTTTTGCTTGGGTTTTTTTTCCTTTCCATTAGCCTTATTTGTTCAATAAATTATAAAACTTCAGGAAATGCTGTTTGGGTTTTTTGAAATCCTGACTGTACAAAACCCGTGCATCAAGAGAAGAACACATTAGCGAAGCTACACGTAGTTAATTTTAATGCTGGAACAGTATTTTACTATGTCTCCTGGGGGAACCATAGCGAAAAGCATTGAAATCCACGAAAATGCCCTTTATGTGGCAAGATGTTGGACCAGTGCCGGGTGAGCCGGTGGCGGCCCCAGCGCAGGGCCCGGATGAGTCCCGGGGAAAGCCTGGGACAGGGAGGGCAAAACGCTGCCCGGCAGCCAGGGCTGAGCCAGGGGAACCCAGCCACAAACAGCCCTGCCAGGCCCGAGGGGACAGCGGGAGCGGGGATGGGGCAGCAGAGACCCGGCAGGGGTGGCCCTGGGCCTTTGCTACAAAACGGTGGAAGTTAATTATTAAATTAATTGATCCTATGGAACATTTAAGTTCTCCAACAGATGCCATAACCTATGGTTTTTTTCTCGTTCTTTGAGAGATTGAAGATGATTCAATCAGAATTGAAACAGAAATTAAAAAAAATGACATTAGAAGTTTAGAGTTCCTATTTTGTGCTTGCTTTGCTATTCAAAACTGAATGTAATCAGCTATAAAATCAATAGCACATAAAACCACATTTAATGCGTTGAGTGATAGGATGTGTTTAAGTATATACTTAGGGGAGTAAACCTTTGCTGCTGAATTACAGCCCTTTTGGGATGTTATGGCAGTAGTAGCACCATTGATCTTTGACAGGGATACACATAGTTAATTAATGTATGAGAGGAATGGGAAAGATTTTCAAGCTCAAGTGCTTTTTTAACACTTTCCCTAATTATTTAGATCTGAAATGAGAGTACATTGTATTATATAAGTTCTCTGAGATGTACATCTATAAAGAAGGTGTCCAATCTAACCAGGCGAACATTGAAAGTGCTTAACAAGACCACTGTGATTTTCCAAATCAGCTTGCTAATGATCTTGAACAAAGTAGAGCTACGTCAGTGATGCATCTTCTTACAAACTTCCAAAGTCTTTTTCAGGAGTATGCCCCTGGGCTATCAAGCCAACGGCAAAATGTACATTAATTTCAAAGTCGCTTAGATTTCAGCCAGAAATCATTGTTATAAATAGAAAAGTTCCATCTGAAAAAGGAAGATTTTCCTTTAGAAGTCTGTTTTCTTCTGAGGAAGAAATGTTGATCTGGATGGCTGTTTCTGGGGAAAGAAACATAGGGACAAGTGTTAGAGAGTGTAGAATCATAGCTGTTGACTGAAGCTTATTTGAGCATTACAGTAATACAGTGATAAATAGATAGCAAATACTATCTGAACTTTAAAATTGAGGTCAGATGTCTTTCTCAAGCATATGTTCTAATACCATGGGTTGTTTGTTATGGTGCAGGAATTAGGAAATAAAGCTTTTGAGGCTGAACAATGTCCAAAGGTCAGACTGGTTCATTGCATTGTTCTTGCAGCATGTAAAATCTATGAAAGTAGGAGCTTTGGAGCTGAACCTTGTATACCAATGTATTGGTTCTCCTATATATAAAAATGAAGCTCCTTTATGTGACAGACTTGACATACCAGAATAAAATGCACCAGCCTGCTTTCTGAAATATTATGTATCAGATCCATTGTGAAGAAAATTACCCTTTATGTATCTGGTGGTATACACATTGCATAAATTGACAGGTTTTGCAAAAACTTCTCTACTCTTCTTTGCTGTAATATAGGCTGCTGTTCAAGATACTGTGCTATTTCCTCTCTACAGCACTGAATTTTAATGTATACTTGATAAGGTTTGAGCTGCAATGATGTTTAACACTTATGTGCTTTACAATTGTTGCTCCTGATTTGTACTTACATATTTTATTTGTTACTGCTTTTGTTGTTTGGTACTTGCAAGGTGCTACCAACAGTTTATGCTGTATTTGATTACACAGTCAGACAGTACAGTTTAGTACAATCTGGTACAATTAGAAGTACTCAAAAAATCTACTTAGCCTTCATCTTGTAAAGTCACCAGTGGTCTAAATATACAGCGTGCCCTTTTCATGTAGACATTCTGCAGGAATGTGCATAAACAGGGCTTTTATTTTATTTTATTCTTTCCTTCTGTAAAGAAGGAGTAAACTGAGACCACAAGATAAATCCTGTGTGAATATTCTCTATGGGACTCAAGAAATGTAAAAAGAAACCTGATTAATTTCTGGTTTCCAGAGCATAAAGAGTGATAGAAGTTAGAAAAGAAAGACTGGAGCAAGCTAAACAAGTAGAATTGAAATTATTCAAGTAGAGCTCTGTTTGGAGTTTCATTTTGCAAAAGATTTTTTGGTCCCTCATCAGGAGACACTGATAATCAATAATCAAATCATAATAATCAAAATTCCCCATTAAGATATTTCAGGGAGATATATTAAAAACATATATATTCTTTGGAATTAGGATAAAACTGCTTGGTTTTGGAATTGTTTCCTTTCTTAGTCCTTACTTACAGCTAAAGGATCAGAACATGTGATTTTATGTTCCAATGACTGCAAAAGTCATCAAGTCACCTGGGAGGTTAAAACATACCTGACAATGGTTGATTACTTGATTAGTTTGAAGAGATAGCTAAAGGGCTGAACAAGCCTGGTTCATATTAATGAATCACCAGCTGGCTAAAATACTAATGGGGAAATAACCAAGTCCAAGTCTCTCTGTTCCTAAGTCAAGACCCTCCTTAACAGGATTTTTTGTATTTTCACTTCTGCAGAGTTAATCTCTAAAATCTGAAAAATCTCACTCTTGTCACACTCATGTCTCACTCTTGTCACACTCATGAAGATCTGAAAAAGCATTCTGGGCTTGAAAATGTACAAAGGCACAGGAGATATTTTCAACACGGCTCTAATGACCCAGATAACAGGAAAAAGAACTCATGCAGTGCTGGACTTGAAACCCTAATGCTACCATCACATAAGTCCTAACAAACATTCAAAATCACAATACTTGTAGTTATCAACACTTTTTGCTCTGGTAGTCTGAAGTTTTTCTTTCTTTTTCTAAGTTTATCTCAGTTTCTTTAACCTATCTATGCATTTTTTAAAACAGACCTTTAAATGTTAATGTAATTTCCTGGTGATGAATACATCAGAAATATAAGGAGATCACAGGTTTCGAACACTTTATTTTCAGATTTTTGCTCTTAATGTCAGGAAATAAAGAAAATTAAGTGTAAAATTATTGTACCAGTCTTCAAAAACTTTAGCTCCATTTTGAAGATCCAAAACAATTTCAACGTTAGAATATTTGTTTGCTTCTTTTACAAATTCTTCAGCATATATTTTCACAGCTTGCAAGCTACTATCAGAGCTACCTACTTACTAACTCTGTTGCTAACACCAAGTAAAAAACCTTGTTACATTTAAACCCTTTTACTTTTTCCATCTCCTGCATGAAGAAGATTATAATATGGAAGAAAAGGTGACTTTTGAAAGATACATCACAAATCAACTCTCAAAGCTGATGGCCACTAATGGTGATATCTGCTGCTGTTACTCGAGGTCAGACAATCACTAGATTGAGCAGGTGGCAATCTTCAACTTTGTCTCAAACACAAATTTATGTGAAATAAATATTGTTTGAATTTTAGCTGGCCTGTGTTTTACTAACTCATGAAGGCTCATTCATGAGCTCCACCTAACTGAGTCCTTCCTGTAAGTGTTTCTCATAATTTTAGAAGGAATTACAGAGAATATTATTTACAGTGCATTTTACATAAAAGTGTTAATGGCCTTTTCAATCTGCCTCTAACCTAGAGCTATAAATACAGGCTAACTTGAGAAGAAGCTGTCAGTTTTTCCGTAGTTACACTGGCATAACTATGTCAGTCGTGCTTCAGAGCAGGCAGTGTGTACACTAGCAGAAGGAATTTCTCCCTCAGTAGTTTTACTACCTCCATCCAAAATATGCTATAAACTGGCAAACCTATTCTGGTAGAAAAGCTGTGTTTATATGAGGGAAGAAGAAAGATTTCAGCTGGAGCATGGTTTTCTCACATTATACTGACAATACTAGGTGGCAAAACTTGTCAAGCTTAGATATTTGTCCTTGCTTTCTTGGTCCATTTTCATCGACATACGATCTTCCTGCCTGGCCAATCTCAGCTCAAGAAGACTAATTTAAAACCAGTATAGAACAATGAAAAAGAAATGATCCCTAGGCATGGTTAGGCTTAAAGATAATTGAATGCTATGAATTTCCTTAATTGTATTTCCAGACAAGTGGTTTCTCTTCTCTCCATACATTAAACTATGTAGATTGCTGTTTCCAGATACGCTTCCTAAACAGTATGTTGTGAAAATAATTTTCCCCTATAACTGCAATTCCTAAGCCAGTATAGGCTACAATACATGAGAGGAAAAAAAAAAAAAAAAAAAAAAAAAAAAAAAAAAAAAAAAAAAAAGGTAGGAGGAAATCATCTCTTTGCATTTCTTGGAGCACAAAGTTCTGCATCAACAGTAAAATAAAAACACAGCATAATTGATTAATGCAGATAATGTGGGTTACAAAAGCACTGAAACACTGAAATACGGTCTTTGCTGGGTTTTTTTGACACTGGTATAGAGAGGAACAGAATTTCCCCAAAAAATCATTAAAATCTTCATGCCTTTCAAGAACCTCTCTGTCTTTATACATCCATTTGTATTTTAAATACAAAACCAAATATAACTAGGTAGTTTGTGTAGCAGACTGATACTGTGCAATTCCATTGCTTACTGCAATATTCCAGCTAGGGCATGTTGGCATTTTTGTTGATGCACACATTTTTCCAGGCAGCTAACTCTCTGGTATAACACTTCTCAGAATAGCCTGATGCACAAAGTCTGAGAAGTTTGGGTATTTCCAACCTCAAGTGTCTCTCTAGTATCTTGTAATTTGTCTTTGATACATTATTGGAGCTCTCTCATTTTGTGGTATTAAGTCATTTCCTCAGGCACAGGATGCCTTTTTTCCAGACTTGTTCCTTTGAGATCTGGGCAGCAAATTTGGGTTTAATCCACTTCCATCTTCATTGCAGTTTTACTGGAAGCAGCTGTTACCCCTTCTTTAACAGTTTGTTGGCTGTCAGGCAGCCGGAGGGACCCACCATATGACATCCGTCCTGGGTTTTCTTGGGGCAAGAGTAGAGCCAAGGGACTTTTGCTTCCTTTTGCACAAATGTATTTTCATCTTTTGACTGAAAAACTTTTATTTATTATCTGTATTTGTACTTAGAAACTCTTTTGAACATCTTTTGAACAGAAGGGTTAATTCTACTTTTTGTACAGTCTGAAAATGTAGTACAGCTTTGTTGCCTGCTTTGCTAGACATAAACATCAACTCTACAAAGTATAAATGTGTTGCCTGTTAAAACTCATTACAGCTTTTACAGAATATTTAGGCAAATTTCGGTTAAGGGAATAAGAGAGCCCATGGATATATCCCATGAGGCTTGACCTAACTATCATATTATTAGAAGTAGGCTCAGAAAAGGTGTGTGTGTAAAGTGTCAACATTTTTGCAGAACAGAAGATAACAGTAAGATTAAACATGATATACATGTCAGCCATAAATATAAAAATGTCAAAAAGTGAAAGAAAATTCTCTAGCATGATAGGGACACAAAAGACGGTAACAATACAGAAACTTGTTATTACATTTTTAGTTTCCTGGACTGTATGACAGGCTGATGGGTCATAGTAATGGAATCAATAGTGAAGGCTAGAGAACAACCATTCACCAAAAGAAAAAAATAATAAAAAAGAAAATAAAAGTCTAGAATAATAGCATTTGTCAGAGAAAAGATAATTCTGAATAGATATGATACATATTACTTCTTGCAAAGTTGAACAGAGAATTTATAGCTATTTTACTTTTATAAGGTTATTTCAGTCTTAAAGACACTCAAGTCCATACAGTGCAAAAAATATATTTTAAAGAGGAGGGAGAAATTTACTCAACACCTTAATGAAAAAAGCAGTAGAAATCTCAAATTAACTATCTCTATATTAGCTTATCAAAAATGATCTTTAGGCTGTTCTTGGAAAAATGCGTACTCATAAGATGCTGATTTTAGATATTGGAGATGGAAATGACCCAAAATATTAATCAGAAGATTCTGTTCTTCATCCCTGTGTCTTCAATTGTGACATGTAGACAGAACAGAATATATGCATTGAGATTATTTTTTTAGACCTTATCTGTCATGTTAGAACACATTAGAACATTAATTATTACAACCAGGATTTTGTTTTCTCAGATAACAGTAAATAGCAACAGCAAATGACTCTTGTAAATTCATTTTTGGCAAATATTACCACAAGCTTTCCTGGTTATTTCGAAAGATTGTATATCAGTATAGCAAAACTCTCAAAAATGCTGCAAATATCTGCCAAGATTGCAGGGAGGGAAGGGTTTATATAACTAACTAGAAATCTCCTTTACATTGTTCTTCTTGTTTACAAATATTGTAATTCAGTCACTGAACAACAGCAATAACAAATTACATATGGCTTAGATGATATCGTAAAAATAGTCAAAGATAAAGTTGAGGCAAAAAGCTGTGAACTGCTTGTAAAAAGATATATTAAGCTCTAGCACAGGTTAGGCCTTGATCATTGTTCTATTTTCAGAACCAGGCTGAGATATTTACATATCATAAGTAGTGTGAGAGATCTCTAAAAGTAGCTCAGAGCGTCTATTCCTGCTTAAGCTCTGAGCACCTCCATCCACACTGCATATTTTCTAGTAGAAATCCACTGTGATTTCTGAGATCCTGAAGGCACAGAGCAGGTGTTACCCTTCTTTAGAAAGAGTATGTGAGATGATGTAAACAGCAACAAGGAAACAAACAAAAAAAAAGTCCAGCATACAAATTCTATCTAGCTGGTATTTTAAATGTCTGAACTCCCAAAAATACACCCCTCTCAAAAGAATATAAATGAAACCAAAAGATCCATAAAATAACTAAAAGGATTGTTATAGTCTAAAAACAGGTCTAATTGAAAGGACAAATTAGCCCTTCGCACCCTGTGCAAACAGCAGCTGCTGCATTGGGTGATTCACAGTGAACATAAAGATACACTGTTCTGCAGGTGTTTTGCATTGGAGGAATGATATGGAAAACCATTTGATGGGGAATAAATGTTTGAATACAGAAAACATTTTCTTAGAAGTTCTGCTAAGTCGTATCCGAGAAAAACCTGTTTCACTGATCAATGCGCTTTCAGAAATATTGAGGAATTCTGTTATTGGCACCTGTTTAACTAAAGAGTATGTGATTTGTAGAAGATTTGATACCTTTAACTTTCTCTAGAAGTTCAAGTGAGCAATAAAAATCGGAAATATCAGTTATCTGTAGCAATTCTTAAAGTGGAGCCCAACGCAGAAATGAGTGAAAGTATAAGCGCATGTTGAAATATTTCAGGCCTAGAGTCAGATTTCAGGATGAACAAATGAAAGGAGCAGAGCTCAGAGGAGCTGCAGTCACACATCTAATTTGGATTTGTGAACCTAGATGGCTGGGCTGAGGCTGTTGTCTGGATTTTTTCCACAGTTCAGTTCATCTTTTCATTTGGGCTGACTGCTAGCAGAAATAGGAATGCTACAATTGGCTAAATTAATTGCCATTTTCTTGTTTGCCAATACTGTTAGCTTTAATAATCTAGTCTGTTTCCCAGACCTACCAACAGTATATTCATGTACTTTTCATCTCTTTACATCAGTCTAAGACTTTCAGTCAATTTGCCCTACCATACGTCACATACATAGCTGCACTATCTATTGATTCCTCACTTCCACCCACAAATGGCCTATAAAACCTCTCAAAACAAAGGGTATGATTTACAAGGCAATCTCAGCAAGAAACAGCAAATAGTCTCATACATTTAAATGTCCCTGTAAGATCAAGTGAATACACTGGGCAAAATATAAGTTGTTCTATACAAATCTGAAGTGTGCTTCTGGCACTTTTTTTATGTGTAGAAATCATGAAGTGGCCTACTCTCAGATGTAAAAATATTTCTTGTAAGGGACCAAAATCAGGATAATGGGGTTTCTTATTTCCCCATAAAAATAATGCAAGGGAAATGTGTGATTGGTAAGCTGAGCTTAGTCTCAGGTAGGGTCTGTTTCCTGCAGAAGTCATTGTGCTCCAGATTCAAGGTGCCCAAATAATGTGGAACAACACACTCTACCACATATGACATGGAATAGAAATGTTTAAGTGGTGCCGTTTCGAGCAGTGATTTGGTCCCTAGACATTTGGAGATAGATTAGTGGAGTCACTAATGGAGTTGGAATGCAATACAAGAAACAAAAGCATTAGCATTCTCTTGAGACCCTGGATAGGTGGCAACGATGAGTACGAAGAAATCTTCAGGAAATTGGCAATAGTACTCCTAAGGAAAATTTTGTATCTGATACTTTTCTTGGCCTCACAGCATTGCTTTCAAGGTCAGCCTATGACTCCATATAAAAATAGGGAAAAATAATACTAAAAACTGTATCATTTTTTCTCATTGTCAAAATTTATCCTATCACATCTTTTTCTATAAAATGAGAAAAAATAAGTGAGGCTTGCTGAATTGTATTCAATATGCATTGTTACATCTAACACAACACTGAGTCTTGTAAGAAAATATCCAATGTGCTGGTGATCAGGTATCCAGAATTTTAAAAAGTAGGAGCCTGAACTAAAGTTCTTAGATGTATGTTTAAGCATCTAATAAAAGCTCTGTGCTGGTTTTGGCTGAATGTTCTTCACAGTAGCTAGCAAGGGGCTATGTTTTGGATCTGTGCTGGAAACAGTGTTGATAAATAAAGGTATTTTAGTTACTGCTTGCACAGAGCCCAGACCTTTTATGCTCCTCCCACTGCCCCACCAGTGAGGAGGCTGGGAGTATACAAGGAGTTGGGGAATACCGCTGATCCCAAAGGGGTATTCCAGACCACATGGTGTCATGCTCAACATATAAAGCTGAGAACAAAGGAGGAGGAAGGGGATGTTCATTGTGATGGTGCTTGTCTTCTCAAGTCACTGTTAGGCATGATAGATCCTGGCTTTCCTGGATGTGGCTGCCAACGGGAAGGGATGAATGAAGTCCTTGTTTTTTCTTTCACTTGTGTGTGTGTCACTTTCCCTCTCAAACTGTCTTTATCTCAAGCTATGAGTTCTCTCACTTTTACCCTTCCAATTCGCACTCTCATCCCACCGGGGAAGGAGTGAGTGAGTGGCTGCATGGGGCTTAATTGCCAGCTGGGTTTAAACCATGACAAGCCTATTGTTTTAAGATGGTAAGATGTGTTGCTTTCTGTCACTGGACTGGGCTTTTGTGTTCTTTTGCAAAAAAAAATGTTATGTTCAAAAACGTGTTTCAGTGTTAAATCTCCAAAAAGAGATTTAATAACATGCTACAGTGGAATTCTAATTAGCACAATGCAGCTTATTAGAATCAAGATATTAATTCCTAAGAATCAAGATATTAAATAATTCAGGCTTGGTGTGTAAATAATGTACTTGCTAACAATAAGTCTACTTGGTCCTGAAAATAACTGATTTAAAGTAGTGGAATGATGCCAAAAAGTTGAAGATAAACTGGAGAGGAAGCATAATGAAAAATATGAAGAAAAATAGACATATTAATGTATCATTAAAATTTTCATTGCTGTAAATAAAGCATGCTAAATATCAACCTATAAATATGTAAAATTACATGGCTTAATTTTACTCAAGGGATTGGAGAATATTTTCAGATTTTAGTTCCTAAATAGCAAATATGTTTGGGCTTTTTTTTAATGTGAGGTTTAATCCTGAATGATAACAATCAGGAATCTGTGGCAATACAGGAAGATACATTCAGTGATGTCTATGGTACCCTGATTTCTAAATGTGATGTAGAGACAAACACATGCTATATCCATTTTTTACATCTTGTGGACAGAATTTAATACTTTTGTTTTCACCACTAAACAGCAAAATAAATAAACCAGCTGTATGCAGGGCTACATGTGGATGAAGAGAGTTACAATTCCATTTATTTTTGTATTTTAAGGATATAAAGGGATAAAAATCAAAGGAAACCTCTCAACACTGGTATTATCAGATGATGAAACTTTTTTGAGAGAGATTTCCAATGATTTATAAAGGTCATCACCAAGCAGAATTTCAGGGAAGTCTTAATCAACTTTCTTAAAACTTTTTGGAGGTAAAAAAAGAATATGATTTTTACCAGCTATTCCCTCTTGCTGAGTCCATCGTTTACTCACTGTACTATACAATTGCCACTTTGAATTAAACACCTTTTCACACCATTTGCTGTGCAGATGGCAAACTGCTCTGAGAATGACAGAGCTGAAACCCCAGGAGCTCCGAGCAGCGCACTGGTAATACATCACAATAAGCAGATACCTGTTATCTACTCTAGACTTGGCTGTAATCTCCTCCTCCAAATCCTTGTCTATCTGCTCTTCCCTTTGACTTTTTTCTCAAAATACACTATGTCTACACTTTTTTTAGAAAGCTGTGGAGAGGAGATCTCTGTCAAAGTCTAGACCACCCTCTGTAAAGTTCAACAGTTTGACAATTTGCACCTCTCACTGCCAGGCAGCCAGAAGTGGGTATCATCTCTTCTGTTTTCCTACTTGTGAACATGTTTGTCAGTGGTGTGAGAGAAAGAACTGCTTAAAGCAGCTGTAGAGCAAGTCTTGTGGTACTCCCCATGCCCCTGGGCCATCCAGATTCTGCCAGCTGCTGCTCTGGAAGATGAGTACCAGAACAGGGGCATTGCGTCACATCTTCTCCATGTATCCTCCTGATTCTGTAGCTCTCACATCTCCTTTACAGCTGCACTCATCCCTTTCTCAACTTTCATATCTTTCAGCTTAAACCCTTCTACCAAATTTTCAAATGGTCATTTCCTAGCCAGATCTCAAGAATTGTTTTCTACCACCCTTCTCATTCTGCCCAACCATCCTTGACAGTTAACCATATTTTTCTCCACGAGGTATTCTCTGTAATACATTGACTTCTGAGCCTACACCCTTTCCTGTGTCTCCTCACAGGTTTTCAGTAACTCCTTACTTGGTGTGCCTTTTAAAGGACTTTTTCTTCTTCAGATTCCTATGTTTCCTGGAGTTCAATCACAAATCTTCATTTTCCATACTTCCTTAGGTTAAATTCCGTCATAGATGCATATTTAACTCTGAACATTTTGCAGGCAATGTGCTGCTTTACTTCCATATTCCTAATGGAATCTTAAATTCTCATCTTGTCTCTCTAACATAAACAACTAACACTTCAGCCCCCCTTCTTTCTCCCAGTCTGTTTTCTGTCCCTCACCTCACTTCATGCTTCAACGCTTACTTTGACATCATGAGATTTTTGACATATCTCATCATCTACAAATCAAGGTTATGTTAGCTATGTACAGATTTTATGTATCCTGTTTTCAACTTTAGCTTTTGATAAAATGGCAGCTTGCCATCTCCTTGCAACACCTTTCACAGGTATAAGAACAGAACAATTTTCAGCTGTCCTCCTTCAGGATGCCACTTACGGAATTTAATCCCTACTTTTCTTTTACCTAGTCCTCTACTTGTTGTGTCTTCATTTTGTCAAACATACTACTCATTTTCATTCCCAGGACTCTCCGAATACCTCTCTATTGATTTATTTATAAAGAAAACTTCTATTTTCCTTCTACAAAATAATTTCCTATTATATCTTCTTGTTATTTGAACGGTCTATAAGCCATTCAAATTAGCCACTCCTAAAACATTCAATAGTTAAGAAAGAGCACAAAAGGAAGTAAAGGCTTTTTGGAGTGTCTTAGCAAGGTGCAAGAGATTTCTCAGACACCTGCATGCAGCTTTATCATTTGTTTTCTGTAACATTTGTTATTTTGGTATTTTTTGCTTATTAAACCTTTTGATTTACAAAACAACCTCTGAGGAGCAATCTCACTAATTAATCATAGCCACTTCTCTGAAAAGGCTGGTCCCTCAGAGACTGATATATTAGCACGTGGCTTATTACACTCTGGCCACGTGTTACACAGTATCAGGACAGCTTCAGATTAGAGATGAGGAAAACATTTTACAGTATAGTAGGGGTAAGGGCAGGTGAGGATAGTTGATGTTGGAACAGGTTTCCCATAGAGGTGCTGGATGTTGCATCCCTGCAAACATTCAAGGTCAGGGGCTCTTAGCATCTTGATCTAGTTGATGATGTCCCTGCTCAGTGCAGGGAGGTTTGAACTTAGAATACCTTTAAAGGTCCCTTCCAATGTAAACTATTCTATGATTCTATAACATAAAAATTTTATACTTCTGCCGTACCAAGATCCTTCTTTCTCTTGTGCTCTTCAAATTGACTGTCTCACACTGTTACTTCTTGTTATATTCTATAAGGTCTTTAAAGCTTGGATGATCTTTCCATTTTGTTTTGGGTCAGTATGTTCCCAGTTCATCACAATATCCTTGCCCCTTCATGAATTGCCTCCCAAAATTGCTCTTTTTCCTGGGCCATGGCCCCAGAAAAAGTCTATAAAATATTTACCACTTTCTCAAGTATTTAATTTAGTAATTAAAAATTCTTTTCAATAGAATAACATAATTTAGTATACATTTTGGCAAGGTTCAGATTTATTACAGATTTACTTATAAGAACAGGAGGTGAAAATTTAAATCCATGATGGACATATTTATGTCTGGATTTCAGAACAGAACTGGAAACTGATCTTGGCTTACTGGGGAGTTCTCAGAGACAATTCATACAAGTAAGTCACTGTTTAGGTGCACTTTATGTAACAGTGAAATACTCTGCTGTGTCCTGCAGAAGGGAACGAGCTCAAACAACATGCTAAGGGAGAGGGAGAACTGAATAAAAAGTTGAAAATACCCTGCTACTTTTATTTTTTAAATTTTTAAAATTTTTTTCTATTTTTTTTTTTTTATTGCTGGGGCATTAAAAAAGACTAATTAAAATGCTGAAGAAAAAAATGAAAAATCTTATTTACAGATTTTAGAAAAAGGAAATAGATTGAGTCCAACTATAATTACAGTCAGAAGCAATAACTCAAACTTATTACTGTGGAATAACTGTAAAAACTTATAAAACATCTTCAGAAACACTTTTGTTTGTAGGGACTTACAATTAATAATTCATTCTATTTTGCCAAGAAATCTTTTTGACAAAAATGGTATGTGATATGAACATATTGTATCATCCTCTCCTCACTCAGCAAAAATATATATTCTTAGAAAATGAATCATCATAAAGTCATTGAAAATGGGGGTTGGGGGGTGGAGTTGTTTGCTTTCAGAACTGAGAGCAAATTATTTTCTAAAAGTTGTAGTAAAAAACGAATAAAGAAATGCAAATAATATTTACAGTAAGTATTGATACATGTAGTAAAAACAAAAAAATTAGAAGTGCAACCACAGTAATTAGGAGTGACTTAATTTACAGCTGTTGCAAAGAGTTAGTGAAGTACCTGGAAGGTTTTTACAGACTTTTCAGTGAAACAGGTTTTCTCTTCCATTTCATGGCATCCATGGGTCTCTGTAAGGAAGACAGAACTGCATAATACAGTATCTACCAAAAGAATTATTTTCTTAGCAGTCTGAGCAAATTCAATCTGAGCTCTACTTAAGCTTAATGAAAGAGCCTAAATCTCCGTTTCAGGAACACTGGCTCATGCTGCCTCATGTTGTGTAAGGACATAATTGTCAGAATTGAGTTTGCTGTTTGTCTGCTTTAAAGATACTAAAAGTAGGGAAATCTAATATTTTGTTTATTTCAAGTGACTCTTTCAGCTTTGCTCAAGCATAGAAATTATCTGAAATACTGTGCACCATTATTGCTATCCCAACAGGAAGGAAACACTCTTTTTTCAAGAGCCCACACCAGTCAATCCACACACTATGCAAGACCTCCTATTGTATACCTTTTCCCAGACCAGCACACAGATAATTTAAGACATGATCTACTAGCAGCTACAGCTGAGGCCCAAGAACAATCATCTTTTTACTGAAACAAAGAAAATCCAATGGTAGGGCGGATTCATCAGGAGCAAGGGCAGAGTGCGGCACCCTTTGTCCTGGCATTTCATGCCCTGGGAAACACCAGCTCTCTTTCTCTGGCTGTCAAACAGGTAAGCCTCTCTGTAAGTCTCTCTCTCATAACTGGCGTACCAGGGTTAGATAATCTATGGAGTGTGGGTATGAAATCACACACTGGTCTTAAACTCCTTATTTTAGAATGTTAGCAGTAATCTGAAAAATACTGCAAGTTTTAATTTTGAGATTTGCTATTATTCTTCCTGAAATAAAGCCATTTCGATGTCAACAGAGAGAAACAGTATGATTTATCTGTACCTAGATGTCTACTATGGCACGACATTAATTATTTTCTGGAAGCATTTATTTCTCTTTAATGACTGTAGAGAAAGAGTTTAGGGTGGTTCTGATGTAGAACTCCAGACAATAAATATACTTGGATTTAGTGAATCTCAGATCTGCATGGCAGTCAACTATGTCGGTGTTCTGAGCTGCTTTACTGGCTAGCTTGCTATCTGACCAGCATATATTGAAGGTTTGATGGGTTTGAACCTCAGGAGCATGGTTGACGGCATGGAAGAAGAGAGGGGACTCTTCATGTGGGTTTCACTAGGCTTTATTCCATCCAGGAAGCTGCCCATGTTCAAGAGCGAGCTCTGGCCCTCTGTTCTCACTTTAAGAACCCGGGGCTGTACCCTGAGCAGGGGAGAACCCAGAACCAATCAAAGAGGTGGGGATGTGACCCAGAACAGGGAAACTTAACAGAACAATGAAGAAAGGTGGTACCTGAGTACCTTGCTGAATCCCAGGGCATTTTCACTAGAATCTTCCAGATCTTTACAAGGTGATTGACAAGGTCTATCACCAGGAAAAGACCACGGGGGGTTTGGGGATGGGGGTTATAAACTAATTACTAATTATAAACTAATAACAAAAACATACATTTTTATGTTTGTTTGAATTATTGAAAACCCAGAATGTACACCGCAACATTCAACTCCATGTGTTTTAGCTACATCTCACCTGAGACAAGCCCCTTTAGTCAGATTAACCATAACTCACAAACCGGTTTAGCAGTGCTTTACTTGTGTTCATTCAGCTCTCACACCTGTGGAAGTATCAGTAAGAAAAAGAAGTAAAAATAGATGCTCCTTGGGCAGCCCAAAACTCTGGGTTGTATAAAGACCTGTGTGTTGCAACTGGACACAACCAAATCTCTTACCTGGACTCTGCACCAAACAGGAATTGCTTTTCTGATGTGTCCAGCTCTGGAGTGGGATGCCCTCCAGCATTTATGGCCAGATAGGCAAGAAACCCTCCCCTTTCCTGTCATTGGGGTAAGCCCTTTCAAAGGGTGTAGGACCTTCCTGTGTAGGACCTAAGTATCTGACTGGGGAGTAGAAGGGTCTTACTGCTAATTTAACAATGAATTTTATCATGAATGATGGTAAGTTTATCAGTCAATGGCTCAGTGTTTAACAGCATGAACTCAAGATCAGCATCCCCATCTGCCAATACCTTGTATTACTGAGATGAAACAGATGGCAAAACTCATGGAATTGAAATTAAACCCCTCAGCCTAGGTTTATACCTAACTGCATCACCTTTTACTGTTATTATTGACTGCAGAGGGGGAAAACCTCAAGATTCTTTATTTGTAGAGTACCTGAGCACAAGGAATGGGAAGGAATGCTACTGCATTGCTAAGGCTACAGGAGAGGAGCTGTGTTCCTGAGGAGATGCCCAACATCACTGATGAGTTCTCAGCTTTTATTGAAGCATGAGCTTTTCTTTTCTCTAAGCATGAGTATGCTGAAATACAAAATTACGTTTCTAACTTGGCTAAGCCAGACTCAAATGCAAAAAGGATAGGCACTTTCACCCATTCCTACAGTTTCAACCATATAATTCTAAAATTATTGATTTTATCATCAACACTAAACTTGATTGTAGGCAATTTTAAAATAAAATAGATTTCTTTTAAAAGGGAATTAAGTTATATAAAAGAAAAATAAAGCTGTTTCCTTCCAACAATTAAATTAGTTATTTAATGTGTTTTACTCTGAAAAAAACACCTGGCGTATGCATTTCATTTTCGACTCCCAGCAGTCTTAACAGGTAAAGTTTAGGTAATAATTTCTATCATAAAAACTTAAATGTTATATACAAAGGGCACTTATCTTTCTAATTCTTAAAAGCGTATACAGATGAAAAATTGATTTGTGTCATATAGATAAATTATGTAATTTTTGGCTGTAATCGTTCTTACCTTGCAGTGGGACTAGACTTTTCTTTACAGAAACAGAACTCAGCATTGAATTTCAATGTTTGCAAAGTTTTGGACCACTTTACCTGTAATACAGTCATATCTTCAGTATTTTTGGCACCACATAAACTTAAGCAAACAGCATTATATAGTCCTCAATTTATAATTGGTTTGCAATTGGGACAGAACAGGATATTTTTTAATAGGTGTGGGTGTAGGGTAGTGTTGCCAGACAGAAATGTCACTGCATCTGATAACTATAAAAATGTGTGCGATCTTCCTTTATGGAAATTTACTTTATGGAAATTAGTCAATAAAAATCTGTATTTTGGTTTAGTTTATTTGGTTAGGGTTTTTTTAATAGCTTGTTGTTTTTTTTCCTTCCTTGACCACAAGAAATTTATATAATTTTTTTCAGTAGGCTGAAAGTACTAGAAATACCTGGATTTTATTACTTCTGTCACTCTTACGTCTCAAGACTTCTCCTTGGAGTTTGGACACAGATTCCACCGTTACTTTCCTGGGAATTGAGGGAAAGGATCTCAATGCATGCGCCACCAAAAATTGGATGGTAAGATACATTTAATCCTAAATCATATTATTTCTTCACTAGCTGTAAAATTAATGGTACCTTTAACCTCGAGCTGAATATACCTACTAGTAATCTCTCTTTGTCCTTATTCCTGTGTAGGATATAGTTAGAGTCTGTTAGTTTTGTCTCAAATAAATCAATAATTAATTTTGTAATAGGTTGAATCAGGCATTATTAAACAATTTGTGAATGAGAGTGGGTTTTGGGGTTCTGGCCATTTCAACAAAGTTACTGCCTGCTGCCAGAAACATGGGCAAAAGGCAAGGACTTATCTAACTCCCCCACATCTATTCATAACAGTTATGACTGTTCATGATTTGACTTAAAAGGAGAGTGACTGAAGTTTACACTATCAGCATGTTAAGAACTGTTGTATTGAAAACAAAAATAGGCACCATATTATTAAAAATACAGGAAAGTATTCTAGAGTTTGTTTTTAGTTTGCTTGATTATCCAATAACATTAAAATATGTACCTCTATTTGCTATTTATAGTGGGGTCCATGTCCCCCTCTGGAGAGGACCAGGGAGGTTCTAATTATTCCTGTGCAAAATTAGACACAAACAAGGTCAATGTCACACCCACAACAGTTTATTAATACTAGTAGAAGTGATAGCAAGGGTAAAGATAAAGGAAGGAAAAGAAGCAATATCTTGGAGCATTGAGAGAGAGAGAGAGTGTTACCACTATGGATCTAACAGTGTCCTGTTGGTCTGATTTGATCAGTCAGTGAGTGGCTGGTGCACAAGCAGGGGCAGGATGCAGTTCATAATTCCTTGATAGGGCATAGCCCCTTCCACAGTCCGGTCGTCCAAAGAAATTATTGCTTCTCAAGGGGGGTTGCCTGAAGAAATCTTCCTAGCAGCAGAGCCTCCCTCTGCCCTCAAGAGGATTGTTCCGAGGAAATCTTCCTTCTCCTAGCAGAACCACCCAACAACAGAGCCTCTCTCTATCCTCCTTCTCCTGCTGACCATGGATCCCAGAACATTCCTTTTCATGTCTGGTGATATAGGTCAAATGCTACTTCTCCAGTACTTTTCTGAATACAGAAGTGGCAACTAAAGCACTTAACGTTAGTCCTTGCCATAAACCAGATTCTAAGCAACAGTTCAAAATAAAGTTCAAACTTAATTGAAACATTTTCATCTTAACATTCATCAGTCCCTCACAAGAGGCCATGGGAATAAATGTTTAAGCTGCTGCATGTCTTTTATGAAGTCTTATGGTTATTCTTATATTTTGGGGTTTTCTGTGCATTCAGGTATTCATTGTGCAGTGTCTGAACAGGAACTACAAGTTCAGATTGTTAGGCTTTGCTCCAGAGGAGGGCTAGTGAGGATCACTGCTGCTCCAGAGAAATCGCAGAAAAACTTGTATCACATAAAATATTCCATGTACTAGAACTAAGGGGAACACTGGTAGCAAGATAGGCCTTGCTGTTCTTCTTCAAGACTGAAATAGAAAAGCATCCACTGGTCATCATCTACTGTGCAGAGAGCAAGACATGTCCCTCCCTGTATGTAATCTGATTTTTCATCCCTGCTGACTATGCTGTCTCTCTCTTGCCTCCCAAAGACCTAGAAGGAGCTAAAGCTTCTTTCATTCCCAAATAGATTTACTGAAAGAAAATTTTTAAAAAACTCATCCAAGAATGATGACTCACTTAGTCTCCCTCTCACTATCTGTCTAATACCTGTTTTGCACACTGTAGTATTCTGGTGTTATAAGGAACATGGCTTAAAAACTTTCCAGGGGTATACAATAGCCAAGTTGCTATAAACATTTCACCACTTTGTATTGACAGTCTCTAGGAAACTTCAGTATGCAATGTTTATCAAAAAAGCCTGGAATGATCAATTTAAATGAAAAAAAAAAAAAAAAAAAAAGGCTATCATGTATGTCTATATTTGAAGAAAGGGATTTAATTTATGTTTTATATTTTAAAATTTATGTAAGCATAATTATATATATCTTATAATTTGCAGTAATTGTACAATGAGGTTGCAGGTGCAAGAATAATGTGAACTCAATGCTAAATATTTTCAAGAGGTTTTTTTCCCTTCATCAGTAGGATATCAGTTAGATACACTTGTTTCTGCATAACTAATAAATATATTTGTCGGATTGCTACTTGCGTGTTTAGCTTAGCATGAAGTCTTTTTCTCAAAAAAGGTCTTTCTTTATGATCTGCAATCCTGCCACTTTGATATATCGATTCCACAGAGGCAGCCAGGTTACTAGGAATTATTTTCTTATTTTGTGAATGGTTCTGCATTTCCCTAAAAATTGACCTCCTGCCCTGCAAAAAAGCCCCCCACCAAAATACCAAAACCCAAACAAACAAACAAAATAGAAACTTAAAACAGCTCAACAAGTATCTTCTTCTGTTTCTGAGTTTCACTCAGGTGATGGATGGAAAGATTTTCAAATGGGTGTGGGAATAAAATTTCTTACATTAGGTATGAGAAAACAATCTTAGGGCCAGTTTGGATAGGGCTCTGAGAAACCTTAAACAGTGGAAGGTGTTTTTTACCCCTGCAGGGGTATAAAACAAGATGATGTTTAGGATCACTTCAAACTTTTGCCATTCTGTGATTCTATGAAAATAAGACAGTTTTTCAAGGTGGATAAGATATTTTATTGCTATATAAATCTTTTAGAATCGAAACATTGCACCCTTCAACTAATAAATTAAAAATCCCTTAGAATTTCAGAAGTCTGGGGTGCTGAAATATCATTGACTTCCTCACCAATATGAAGAATACTGTTAAAAAGTGAAAAATTTGGGCTGCTGATCTGAAAGGTCATTTTTTAGTACTGATCTGGTTTTCCTGATTTGAAAAAGAAAATCAGAATAATTTTATAATGCTAGTCTACTATATAAACGGCACATATATATTTTGAACTCTGGGTTTTCAGATGTGCTTTGCAATTAAACTGCATTTTATTATTCTAGGAAAAACTCAGAGGAAAATGAAAGTGCTATCAAAAAACAAAATAGTTCCTGGAATGTGCAGTCTGATGTTGCTATGAATCCTGAAATAAGCATATTTGTTTCTTCTAACTACTGTTTTTTAGTGGGAAGGAGGGCATCATATATTTAACAACTGTCTAGAAGTCAGATCAAGCAAGCTTGGCTGCCCCAGCACACATACACAAACAACTGGAAACAATCCATTTGGAGGAGGAAAATATGTGAAAAAGAAAGACTGTAATGGTCTTGCATTGAGGTAACAAATCTATGCAGCATAGAGATCTGAACAATCTTCCTTGGAACAGGATAAGTTCCAGGGCTTGAATTTTATAGTTGGGTAAGTTTTTTACAGCCTTAGATAATTTTATTTCATCTTTCTCTGTTGTTGTTTGTTCTTGTATTCATTAAACACAACATTTTGATAAAATGGTCCAGCAAATGGGAAAAAAGGTGGAAAAAAAGTCATTGGAACTGGACTATTTCATAAGTCTGGAAAAGCACAATTTACTTCCAAAGCAAAATTATTTATTTCATGTTTCCTGGAAGATATGTGAAAGATACATTTTTTTTTTTTAATGATGTTTAGTGTGCAAATGCAAAATAATTAAAAGTGTTATTTTACCTCACATCTAGATTTGAAAGCAAAAGACAGATGCTGCTGTTATTGACTTCTGAACTTGCTTTTGTATCTGTCCATTAGTTCCATGCAGAAGTGAGCAACTGATGACCTATTTTAGCAAAAAAATTGAGGTTAAAGGCCACATTTCTGTTCCCAGTCTCACTACTAGAAAGTTTAAGCAATCTTGTCTTGTTACAACCTTGTTCTTGAAGTTCTTTCTGCTCTATTCATGTCTCTGAAGTCGAGCTTGAGGCAATAGCTGATGTTCAGTAAGCAAAGAGGTAAAAATGCATCTATTGTTGCACTCTGCTGTCCTGATTAGCAGAACATGAACTGCTTTACTTTACAAAAGGAGAACAGGATTATTTGTAATATACATTTTTTTTCCCTCCTCTCTGATGAGGATTCAATCATCCAGGAAATTTTGCCGAGAAACAGACTCAACAAAATACAGAAATCTGCTAATAGAAGCTGGGTGGCAGCCAACTGGTTGACATCCAGATATGACAAAAAGTGAAAGCAACATGTAATTCAAATACTAGAAAAGGGCAGAGAAATTTGTTCTATCAAAGGTGGCTGTTCTTCAAGGAGAACTTGTCATGAATGTTCATCTTCTTGTCATGAGCAATCTTCATCTTGAACATCACTACTGTTCAAAAGTTAAAGTTTATAATGGTTTTTAGACATGTCAGTGTCTAAAAAAATGCTTCTGGCCACTAAATATTCATGCTACTAGAGAACAGGATGATTAATGGAAATGCTTTAAAAATAATAATTAAAAAAAAGTTCTCATTTGTAATATCCTCTATTATTACCACAGTGGAAAAAGAACTCAGAAAAAAATCCAAATTCAAGCAAAATTAAATTTTGAAAGGAGGTTGTGGAAACTGGACATGGTTCTTCAGTTAGATGTCTATTCAGAGTTAAAAATATATACCTAGGAACATTTTAATAATATTCTTAGCTTTGAAATGCTATTTTACTTTTTCATACAGTTCTAACAATACAATTGCAATAGGACTGACATATGGCAAAACGACAAGTGGTAGAACTCAGTAGGTGTAGCTCTTCCTAGGAAAACGGTTTCATTTAGAAAGAATTTACCTTCAGCACTGAGATTTTTGAAACTACCTGTCAATTGTGGAACCATGTGGAACTGTGGCTTCTGAGATGCAGGGTTTAGATATTTTGTTGGATCCTGGGCCATTAGGTTTATATTCAAACTGCGGAACATCAGTGCATGATTCCATTCCAGGGCAAGGTCTGGAAGTATCCCAAATGCCTGCCTCTTGGCTCCCCCAGCTGGATTCCCATCAAAAGGCAGAGTAGAGGCACAGGGTATTAGGAAGCTGGACTTGGTTTGGACAGGTCTAGAGGAGCCCATCATCATGCCAGGGTATCCACATGACCTGCAAACTTGTTGCGGTATAAAAGTATCCCACCTTATCAAGAAATACTTTACTGATATCAAGGATATTCAGAAGCAAAGGAGTCTGTCTTGGTTTGAAAGGACAGGTGTCTGGTAAGGAAGGCAGGAGCCTCCCTTGAAATGGAAAATGTAAATACACTATCTCTGAATTATTACAATTTTGAAATTAAGAGGCTCACAGGCAAAAATATGGGAATAACAGGTTTTTTACTAGGAAAATTAAAGTAAAAATGCAGTAGTAAAAAAAAAAATAAAAATTTTGACTGAGTCAGAATACAACCTGACACCCTGTTGGTCAGGGTGTTGGTAGCAATCTAATTAAATGGTGGTGGCAGTCCTCCTGGAGTGAGAGTTGTGGTTCTGTTGAAGCAATGATCCTGTAGAAGGGCGTAGTTTTCCTCTGAATGTCTGGTGGTGGTGAGATGGCTCCAGTCTTCTTCTGGGAATCCAGTGGAAACAGGCTGCCGTGGAGTTCCAAATCTCAGATTACATCCAGATAGGAATGCTTGGCTCCTCCCCCTGGGTAGAGCATCTCACAATGGGATGATCAGTCATGCAGTGAGACTCAATGGCCCATTAACAGAAGATATTCTCCTGGAGGGAGGATGGGTCATGGAAGAGAAAAAGAACACTGCCCCACCTGATTTCAACAGACGGTGATAGAATACATACTATTGATTACATCTTGCATTGCAATCTAAGACAAGTCATATTCTGTACAGAAGGCTACTCCTCTCCTTTGTAATTTGGAAATAATATGAGCAAGCAGGAGAGTTGTTCTAAAATATATTGTCAGGGCTGCTTTGTCCTTGCAGGCTGAACCAAAGCATCTATTAAAATCCTTCCTGGTCTTTTTTTCTAGCTCTGGTCTAACACTTATATAAACTATTTAGAGCTACCCATAGCTCCCCAAAACACATAACTTTCAATTGGAACTGTTACTTGCAACTTGGAGGTAACTCATGGCCACAATTTTCTGGTTACTTGAGACTAGAGAAACAGAATCCCCAAATGTATTTTCCACCCACCAACACAGATTACTTGTTCAAATACAATGACAGTCAAAGCAGTTGCATGAAACTGACTCAACTGATTGTGTCCTTACCTGTCTATTCTAAAATGTATAAAAGTGCAGATACAGTGAGACACAGCACACATTACAACAAAGTGGTGTTAGATTGCAAGCAAAAAAGTAGTAAAGACAGGAAAGTATGAAAGCTGTCTTACATTTTCATTGCTATATTTTGGGTTTTCTTTCCCCCATAAGGGTCGTGTCTACATACATCTCTAGACTTATAATATTATTATAGTTGAGTACAATTTCTTCCTAACCAAAGAATAGTGTAATCAGTACAGATAGTGGAAAGGATTCTGCTGTATTACTATCACAGTTTTCCTGCCACAGTTAATCAAATGTGAATAAGCTATTCCAGCAGACATATTTTTATACCAGTTCACCTATACCCACTCTAGAGCTGGTAGCTTATATGGTGAAAGTGGTGCAAACCTCACATGTAAATAAACCTTTTCCATTCCTTTTTGGGGTAGGTTTGTTCCTTTTTTACTTTAAAGAATTTTTCCCATAAGTTACCAAGGAAACCAAGTGTTGTATACCTAACAGTACTTTGACCAAAACAAAGAGGTGGCCACAGCTTGGTTGGGAAGATTTTTCTTTATCTGTTGTAACTCCAGAAGGGAGGAGGTGACTGCCTTCTCTGATAACAAGCCGGCTGTTAAAAACTAGGTGGGACATTGTTTCTTATCTCTGCTCAGTCTTCCACTGCCTCCCAAGCCAGCTGTTAAAACCAGATGGAGCAGTGTCTCTTACCTCTGTTCACTCTTCCACTACCCCCATGGGAATATTTTCTGTTAATGGACCATTAAAGCTCACCAATGGCATGACACATTTCATCATCCCATTGTGAGATGCTCCATCCAGGGAGAAGGAGCCAAACCATTTCCACCTAGATAAAAAAGAGCCACAAGTGTCACCAGGCACTCCGGTATTCCCATGGGACCCCCAAAGGAAGACCAGACCCATCTCTGGACCCTTGGTTCCACAGGACCATCTCTGCTTCCAATAGGACCACATCTGCCACTCCAGGAGGGATGACTTCTGGACTGTTTCCAGTGTCCTGACCAATAGGGCGTCAGGTTGTATTTCTGACTCCATCAGGGTTTTCTGGGATTCCTTGTTTGTTTGTTTGCTTATTCTTTTGTACCACAACATTTGTATTTTTAATATCGCTAGTAAAGAACTGCTATACCTATTCCCAAAATCTTTGCCTACAGCCTTTTAATTGCAAATTTATAATAATTTGAAAAGGGGGAGGAGGGAGTTAACATTCCAAGGGAGACTCCAATCTTCCCTTGGCAGATACCTGTCTATCCAAACATAGACAATTCCATAGGTGAAATTGTGTCTTACCAACTTCAATATGACCAGGAATACCCAAGTGTGCAGTTTTCCTATTACTCAGATAGGATTAACAATGTTTGCTTACCTCATAGCAGTTCAGGGAAGATTATTATTTTTTCAATCTTTTTAGGAGGAAAAAAATGCTGCACGAATAGTAACCACAGCAAAACAAGCTGTAATGACCTACAGAACAATGTACTGCTTAGCTATGCCATACTTTCCACTGGAACTGCCTTTTCACAAGCATTAATCTTTTCCTGAAATATATCAAGTGAATGCTTTCCAGAGTTTAGGGGATTTATAGGTCTGAGGAAAAACAACTGCAGTGCTTTGCAGTGTGCAGTGTGTGAAAAACCTGAAGTTATGAAGTCATTAATCGTGTCTCTTCCAAGGTGAAGCAGTAATTTTGTGAAAAGACAAAGGTGCATTCTCAGTCCTGTCCAAAGCGAATTCCTGGGGCTCCCCCAACCGTGATACATTTCTTACCTCACATTGGGCAGGACTTCATCTTTCTACTGAGAAGCTGTAGGTGCTTTCTCAATGACTTACAGGAAGGGCTAATAAGCCCACAGATGTCACTGGGTTTAGCACAGCAGCACCACCATAAAAATTTAAAATTTTTACTCTATGGTATTGTAAATAATCAGTTTCATTTTCTCCGAAGTTTTGCAATTAGCAGCCCCAAGAACAAAAATTGCATGTGCTGCAGATCTGGCCTTGAAAATGCCATTATACATTAACATGCTTGATGCTATTAACTAAGTGCAAAGGATACAGATAGAAAATTACCAAATTATTACCTGTGTCAGAAGAAAAGCAAAGGACTTACAGTTGTATTTCTTTCCTAATTTTCTCTAATTTTTGAAACATGAAGGGGAAAGCAGGAGTGGCAGGATGTGAGATTTCCCACGAAACTGCAGAGCTAGATCACCAAAGCAACTGTAACATAAAGGAAAAAAATGCTGCTGAAGAACAGCCTACAGAAGAAGCAGCTTTGTGCACTTTGACTCTGACTTTCTTTTGCTAATGAGCAGATTTTTGCTGATACTTAGATTTTTAGTTAACTGTTGATTATTTAAAATATACTTATTTGTCTTCAAGAAAAGCCTATTGCTATTTGAGAAAAAAAAATCAATTTATTTTTATTATTTTATTGTCTTACTAATCAGTGGAAAAATATGCAAATATTTTTCTTAACATGCTTTTAATAACCATTCCATGTAGGAGTAATATTCTTCAAGTTTTCATTTAAAACTGCTTTTATTGCTAAGCTCTGCTGCCATTATGTTGTGCAGGGATTTAATCACTATTCTTAGTGTGCAGACAGTTTCTATTAATGCCAATTAATAAGCACTGATTGAAAAAAAGAAACACATAATTGTTTCTAATTTTCATTTTTCACAGAAATTGTTTCAGCACAATATTTGTTATTTTTATGGTGACATAAATACATTTCCATTAAAACTGAGCCAATAGCAGGAGATTTAGATGTGTATTTTTGCCTTTTTCTTCCCATTTGAATATATAAAACCCATTAATTTGTGAATTTAACAATCCGAATTTTTGTGAATTTAATGGAAATTCAAAAAAATCAGTGAGATTTGACTGATTATGGATTTCCCTGGCATCAGTTGAAATATGAATTGTATCTATTAGATCTGAAATTGTAAAGAAAGGTGTAATAGTCATAGTTTTGGCATTTTCCCACAGAAGCAACACCAAAGTTCGAGTGGAATTCCAATTCCCTCAAATTCTGGGGTGAAGTTTGGTGATGACTGGATGCTGGATTTCAGCATGCTTATTTGGAAGTATTCTGCTCACATGTGATACTACCTTAACCTGGAAAAAAGAATCAAACAACAACAAAAAAAGAAACAGATTCTAGAAACAGATAATGTAGCCAGTTCAGGTGTATGATTTTTGATAGCTGTATAGAGGCAGTTAATTGTTGATTCTGCAAAAGTAGCCTGTGTTTGGAGTCTTCTGAACTGTAGAAAGCAGAACAAAGAAGTTCCTGCACTGCTCTTCTGCATGTGCTTTTAAACATATTTATAAATAAGTGCACTGAAATGTATTAAAGATTTCAGCTGTTTCTGGCAGTTTTACCTTCATATTGCTACAAAGTTTTAATTTTCTCCTATCTCTGCAAAAGAAAAAAATAGGTTGCAAGAAATTCAAATTTTATCAGCAATTTTTTTTATATGTTGCATTTTCTTTATATATATATATATACGTATCATTTTACATTGTTTCCAGCAGGGGAACAGTTACAGATCACCTGCATATTAATTTTTAGTGTTAATATATTCTGTGTTAATATATTCAATTTATAGTATTACTATATTCTGAGCCTATATATCTTAATATAATTTATTGACATGTGTAGGTATCCACCCTAAAATATCACATATTACTTGGCAAATGTGTACATATATTCTGTCCTTCTCCTGAATGTTCCTTCTTACAATTTCTTATGTTTCTATTGATTTTTTTGTTGTTGTTGTTGAAAATAAGTTTTCATGGGTGGAATAACTTCATATTGGAAGAATATTTTCCTCTAATATATATACATAAGTTTGAAATCTAATTTTGGTAGGCAGTTTTTTTCCCCAAAATAGGAATGTTCGGTGACAAAGAATATTGGTATAATTTACTCATTTGTCAATGAGAAATTAAATTGAAATTGCAAGACTAGTATATTATAAAGCTGTGTCTGTTTATAATTGTGGATGTCAATACCAGTTTTCAGGATAGGCTGTTTTTCTTTTTTACCTAAAAGGCTTGATAAATAATCTATACAGATTTATTGTAAAAATACCCAAGGTTTGGCTATGAAGCACCATGGTGGGGGGCTGATTTATCTTAAAAATGCACAGAACTCAGTATACTGCTAATCACACATTTCTCTAGAACTCATTTGAGTGTGTTTTTTCAACAGAGAAGAAGCTGAAAATCTGTCTCAAGCAGAATGCCAAATGTATCAGTATGCCAGAGTGGCTCAAGGCAGGAGTGGTTCATGTGCTACAGCATCAATTCATACTTTCACAGTTTTTCTCAAGTTTGCAGCACTATTTGGGTTGAAATATATGTGTACACATACTTCACAATGCTGTACCAATGATTTTTGATAAATGCACTTAGAAAAAAGTAGAAAAAATTTAAACATCTAGATGTGTAAAAATATAAGATAATAGTAGACGAATTATACCATATGAACATGGTGGACTGTTGTTAAAACTGAAAATTAGTTCTCAATGCACCCCCTCTTCCCTCATCATAATTTCTGCTTTCTAGATGTTCATCGTAGGTGTTAAAACTTTACTAAAATGCAATCTTATTAAGCTAAATGTTGTATGCAGGGTTTGATTGGGTTTTGTTTTTTGGATTTTTTTTTTTTTTTTTTTTTTTTTTTTTTTTTTTTTTTTTTTGGTGTTTTTGTTTGCTTGTTTGCTTGTTATTGTTTGGTTGTGTTTAGGTTTTGGTGGGGGTTTTTTTGGTCATTTAGTCAGTGAAAAAGCATTGGGATTCCTTAAAAAACAGAGGTTTAGCCTCCATGATGTTACTTTTTTTGTTTTAAAAAATGTATAAAGATAAGATAAGCAAACATATTGAAAGCACAGTGTGAGCTGGGCCTCTACCAAAGGAAGTGAGACCAGTGTCCTGTTCCTAACTGGTTCTGTCTTCCCTCAGAATAAGCTACACACTACATGACTTTTATCTTCCCCTCTGGGTAAAAAAAAAAGAAAAAAAAAGAAAAAAAAAAGAAAAAAAGAAAAAAGAAAAAGCAGTTAAAATAAACTAAACAAATGGATCTATACCTGCTCATAGAATCCATGAATTTGTGAATTTGTGTTGAATAGGTATTCCTGAACAGAAAACTGCTGTGTATGCAAAAAACTGGGGGTTTTGTTTATCCATATCAGCCCTAGGAATATACAAATATGTTTTAATTCTTTACTTTTACCATAGTTTGTTCCTGTACAAGTATATGGAATATATTTTAGAGTATGCATGTTGATTTCTTTCTGTCTCATATATGCTAAGCTTTGTTCTGGAAAATAAAAGAAATCTCTGTAAAGGATATCTGAAAACAAAACACTTTTTAAGAGAGGATTTTAAAGAACAAGGAGATTTACAAATATTCTGTGGACCTTAAAATGTACATTTTCAAATTAAAAAATACTTAAAGAAGACGTGGATGAAATTAAAAACTCTCTTTGTATTCAACCACAAAAAAAAGGGAAACAACAGATTTTTTAATGTGAATCTTACTTTGTAAAAACAGAATGAAATTTCTATTCATGTTCTTGAATCCACATGTTCCATATACTTACTCAAATATATTTTTACTCAGAATTCATAAAATTTGCTGTTTCTTACTCTAACCACTTTCAGAAAATGCAATTATAAATATTTACACCATTCTGGTAACTACTTCACATGCATTTCAAGAGCCAAATTGCATGAATTTTAACATCTTCCAATTAACTGAAGAAGTTCAGTAATAGCCAGTTTAAGAGATTTTTCCCTTCTTCTGAAGTGTTACCACCTGGTAGCTGTTCAGCTATTTCTCTTTTTTTTTTTCTTTTTTTTTCTTTTTTTTTTTTTTGTCATTTTTTGTAAATCAGTATTTGAAAGGTTTGGAACGAAGTATGCTAGTAAGGAGAGCAACCTGAAAAATATTAGATTGAGGAAGCTAATACCTGAAGTTATTCAGAATAAATATGTGTCAAAAAAAGCTATCACATTATTAGGAAAATAGGACATATTCAGGAATCATCAATAAGGAATGAGCAACTATTTATATTCTCTAAATTTCATTTTTTCACTTGAAATAATTAGCTTCATTGCCTTGTAGTAATTGGTTATTTATTTGAAAATCAGAGAAAAAGAAAAGCCAAATTCAAGTCAAAAAGATGACTTCCAAAGCATCTCTTCATCTTTATGGATGAAAAAATACACAAGAGCCCAGACAAGTGTATTTCTATAAACGGAAAACCTGAACAGCCGAACAGGATGTTCAGAAAGGCTCTGTGTCTAACAGAAGACCTTTTTGATTTCTAACTTAATCAACTTATTCCTGATTTCACACCATACTTCTGCAATATTTTTTGGGGGGGAAGCATTTGGAGTGTTCTGTTTTTGTTTTTTTTCCCAAACATTCCAAAGTCTTCTTTTTGGAGGATTGAAACAGAAAAGGAGTAAGTGTGGCGGTGGGTTGATGAGCGCTGATGGTTATCCTTTGCTGATATGTTATGTGTTTAAGTTGAATAGTTCATGCCTTGTTACCCCTTATTCTTCCTGTTCTAAAAACCAAATGGCAGTTACCTGTCAATCTTATTGTTTACATGGCACCTGCTCCTGCCAGTCAACCAGAGACCTCTCCCAGTGTCTGGAAGCTTCTAAGAAGAGTCCTGGGTGATTGGCTGGAGCCAGGGTTTCCCCCTCCTACAAGTTAAATTATGTACCCTGAATTCCTATCATTGGTCCCCATGCTCTGCTGTCCCGCGTGTTCTTTTTCCCCCTTTAAAAACTGAACCCTTCCGGCGCTCGAGGTCTCTCCGTCTCTCCGTCTCTCCTGCTCTCAATCGCGGAGCCTTGGCACTGGGGTTGGAATAAAACCTCAGTTGCTGTTTCATCGGAGAGTCCCGTCTCTCATTTCATCTGCGCCTTAGCAGTGGCTCTGTTTCACTGACTCAAAGACCCCCAAGTTGCGGTGGTGCCAGGGCTGGCTGGAGCCAGCAACACCGGGAAAACCACAGCAAGTAAGGAAAACCTTTAAGGTGGGAAATCACTTATTTAACTAAGATGACTGGACAGAAAAAGAGTTGCAAATAATTAAATGAATTTCAAAACATAACAGTGCAATATGAGTGCAACTAGGTGTGTGCAGGGCAGGATACCAGAAACCTCCTCTTATTGCACTTTGTCAGAGCATATGAACAATTTTTTTCAGGGCTATGTACAGACAAGTGCATGTGCCTTGTACATACGTGGAGCTGGATATGTTTTCCCCAAACCCTTGAAACCTCCTGCAAATCTCTTGATATTTTTTGCAGCAGGCATTACTTTAGTTGCAGTTCTCAGTTTGTTGCCAGCTTTCTGAACACACCAGCTAGGTGTAGGCCTGGCACATGGGGGAACTAAGCTCCAAGATTTTGTTAGGATATTTTTAAATAAAGACCTCTGCTATAGAAAAGTATAAAAGTGCATCATTACAGGTCCAGGCCTAAAACCCCTAGCTGATTTCCTTTATTTGACTGAAAACCATACATGGCCCTTGAGTAAAAAGAACGAAAACAACTGACTTAACCAGCTCTTTAGGTTTCTGTGATTCCTTTCCAAACCCACATTTGAAAACATGGAAAACTTTACCTCTGTGAACAAAAAATTTCCTCCCCCCCATCCCCCACACCCAAATCAAGTGAGGGACATATTTTTAAACTTATAAAATAAACATTGGCCTTCAATTGCAGGATCCCCACATATTTACAAGTGACTCATAGAAGACGGAAATTGTGTGGACAGATGGCTTCAGGGATACAGCTATAAAAATGGCTGAAGCTTTAGACATGCTGAGATGCTGAGGTTGGAAAGGACACACCCTTAGAGACCTGCAGAACTCGGAAACTCATGGTTGTAAGACAAATGCTACAACTCTCTTTTTCCTACCCTCACTCTGTAATGTCCCCCAGAGAGACTGATTATTTTAGCTTTATAGGATTTAAAACAGTATAAAAGATGAAAAGCAGAGAAGGGAGAAAAAATTATGTTTTCAAGATTCAAATTAAATATTCCATCTGCAAAGCTAAATCTACTATAGTCTTTCTTCTGAGCAATTGTTCATAAAAGGACAAAACTATCAACAAAGAACCCCCACCATCAAACCTTCATTCATGCCCAACTGAGGATATTAATTTTCAGAACCTTTTTAAAGCTGTTTTTCTAGCTTCATAGAAAAGTGCATGGCATGCACTGCATAGTCCTAGTCTAATCAAAAATTATTTCATTAAAAAATTGCTGCATAGGTGTTTTTTTCCAGTAGACTACACACAGCATTTTAAGTTATCTATCACTTTTTCCCTTTGGACTTCACTACTTACAAATGGAGTTTCATGCTTCATGGAACAAAGACTTTCAGGCTGCTTAGGCAACCACAAGCAACAGGACAGGAAGATGACATCTGAGGCAGAATCTGAAATCCCAGGCAAGACCACGTCACACTGGGAGTAGGTTTACGACACCTCCAGTTCCCACCCCACAGGAGTGAAGAATAGCAATTTCTAAGATTTCACTGAGGTTTCTTACAGTTCTACAAATCACTGTCTCTGTGCATCATGCTGACCCAGTTCCCCGAGTAATAATATTTTAGAAAAGATTGTCTGTTTCACACAGTTTTAAGGCACCCTATTATTTTTGGAACAAGTGTTCCTATTTCTTGTGTTTGATAGAACAGTACTCATCCAGCTGTATAGTCCTGTCCCCAGTGATGCCCAGGGATGACTCCCTTTGAGAGGATAACAAAGAGGGCTGCTAAGAATAACATGAATGAAAAAAATTATTTCTGCCCCAATGAGCAGAGCATTGCATACCCTGAGGGCAGTGCACAATTGCTGTGTTGACTCACTGAAAAGCAAGAGAATTCATATTGTCTTGAGGGAATGAACCTCTGGTATCCCAACATGCACATAACACATGCTTACTCCTTTCCTATTCAATCCAGTTCACTGCCTCATATTTTTCCTGGAATGAATACTGAGTAGCAACTGGATTTGTATGCTTTGTTTCCCATTAAACAAAAATAATAATAGAAAATTCTCTGAACTCATTCAGATAGAGGGGAAATACAAATTTCTCCCACAGCAACAAAAAGTCTTGAATTAATATTATTCTTTCAATATGAAACTGTGTTGTATAGTCAAGCATTGCCTATACTACTGAATTGCTTGATGTGGCAATAAAGTGACGCTATGGAAATAGTTGAATCCATCCACTTTTAAGCTCATGCAGGACCACCCTGCAGCAAAGCTAATAGGATAAATCAGAAATTACTTCAAGATGAGAAGTAATTAAATTCACAATGGTGGATAATGTAAAAGAAGGAACTGGGCAATTATGCAGCCAGAGCAAAAATAATTGTTCATACAAACGCAAAGTACAGCAAATGATTAACTTGAAGATATACAAGAAAAAGCCTAAGATCACACCAAAGTTACAGATACATGTTTGACGTTACATAAAGATATTTTATACATTGCTGTGACAGTTTCTGTACAAACAATATACTGTGGGTATACAGTGGGTCCCACATTTTGCAGTGAAAAGTCTTGACAGTGTTTTTATCTCAGCCAATCACTGACCTAATGTCTGGTCTCTGGAAAACATTTCATACTTCATGTTGCTGAGGCTGAAACAGGGAGCACCCTACCAGCACATCCAGCACCATGTAACCAGTCTCTCTCATAAGCACAGGCATTTTTCTGTATAGAGACAGCAGTGTGAAACGAACCAGATTAAACTCTTTTCCAAAGGGACACCTTATGTCTGTATTCCTGTAGGAGTTATGCTTGCCCTTGGAGGTCTCACACTCCATTGAACTCGTATGATTGAAATTGCTCTCTCCACAAAGATCTCAGATAATGCTCTGCATCAGTCATATTTCCTACCTTTTACTTCTGCTGCCATTTTATGGGTGGCTTAAACTGATCTGTGGACAGCTTCTCCATGACCCTGTATTGTAACTTTATCTATGCTGACACTTGGGACCACCATGCCAATGGCAGTGACAGCATCTGGACCATGTGGCAAGGAAACCAAGGGCACAGGACTCCCAGCAACACTTCCCTCAAGTGACATAATTGACTTTGATCATTACTGTGATATTTGGGCATTTTACTGCTGGTAGTTTAATTATTTTTTTTAAGAAATAAATAAAATAATCAAATGATAATCACAGCTTTGCTCTTTGAATATCCCCATGTTAATTTTAGCATACTACAAAACATGGGTATTAAAAGGATTTTCATGCACTTTATTTCTGAGAAAATATTCTTCCCTGTGCCCAATAAAAAAGGAAAAAAAAAATCAGTCTTTCACAAACTGCTGTTCAAATCTTGCATTAAACATGACTGATTTTCTGTCTTACTTCAGTGGTAGAGATTTCTGGAGATTTCAGTAGGAGTTTGCAGCACACATCAAAACATACATATCTACTTGTTTGGATTCCTGCAGACTTGCTTAATTCCCATTGAGTGACTAGAAACATTTTGCTTGACTTAAATAGCTTTTTGATCCATACCAGTCTCCTTTGGAGTGGCCAAATTCTGTTGAATGAGAACTAGCCTCCCAAGAGTCATCACAGCATGCATCTATATCCTTTTTCATGAAACTTTTTCTTCTCTGCTAGCACCATAAATTTTTGAAATTGTTCCAAGGGCTCTTTTGCTAATCATAAACCTTAATGCTAAATTCTCTCTACGGCCATCTAATTCCAGATACAAAGAAATTTTGATTAAAATTATAAAAGACAATTTGCACAATTAAAATCCATTAGAAAAAATATTGCACATTCACAAATTCCTTGGTATCTTTTAGTTAACATTATTTTTCTTAATGTTAATAGTTTTATTCTCTACCTTTTTAAAATATTGACTTTACCTATGTATTCTTCTCAAATGGAACAAAACATTAGATTACCAAGACTAATGGCCACCTGTCTACTACTTCCAGGAACAAATGCAGTATAAATTGACCAAAACCAGTCTGTACATTGCTCTGTGCTTGTGAGATGCAATTAATAAATTTGGACCCTTTCTATTTACAAGAAGTACTCAAAAAAAAATCTATTATTGGCACTTGGATGTTAGAAAAAATTACAATCAGAAATAGAAAGGCAAAAAAATTAGCTTCTGTACTGGGCACAATTTGACATTTATGCTTAGTTTAGTCTGCTTTTTCTGAGCAGAAATGTTCCACATTTTGGGGCATTTCATAGTCTTTCATGACATGGAAAGCAACAGATAATTTTCTTCTATCAGATGCTAGTAAAAGAAAGAGTTCTAAAATATTATCATTAGTCTTGTAATCCCAAACCAATCTTTCTCTTTTCAAGTAATACAATAATCACATTCAATAATGTGTTAATATTTCAGCCTTAAAAATTTTATCTGCTAAGGATTATCTCCCCTTCTAACAGCACATTTTATAAGTCTATCACAGTTTTTCACTTTCTAAGGTCTTTGACACTAGAATCCTTTAAATAACAAGATGAATACATTTTAATTAAAAAACTTCAGGAAATTGCAGCATCCTATAATTATTGATGATCTACTCTGTCTAGGCCATGGTGGTATCACAGCAGTTTCATATCGGATGAAACAGCTGTTTTTCAAGCAAGATATTGCATCTCCTTCAAATATGCACTTTTCGTATCATGAAAATTTGAACTTCGTTACCAGTCCAATTATAATAATTTTGGGGTTTTTTTTTTCTTTTTCTAAATTCTCTATGAATTTGCAGTTTACTGCCTACAGACTTATTTCTTTCTTACTTTTCCTCTGAGGCAAACATAGTTAAATTTTGCTATTTAGTACTTGTTTTTAACTGCAGTATATTTGACTGCAAGGCTCTGCTCACAAAATAGTTGTAAAGATATGGAAGAAGTTTTCAACTCTCCTGCAAGCATGCAGATGTACATGATATTCCACATACACAAAATACAGCAGTTCTCACCCAAATAAAATAATTCTTTCATGGAGCCTCTAGCAGATCCGGACACCAGCCCATATCCAGACTGGAGGCTTAAATGCTAATCCCTAACATACACTGAAGTTTTCCATGTGGGCAAGTAATTTATGAAATTGTATACATTTCTGTTTAGATTGTTTGAAATGAGCGTTTCGTTTTGATTAATATTTTTAGAACATAGCACAATTCTTTTCAACTGCAAATGAAAAACAAGGCTTTTATTTAGAGTTCAGTTTTATAATTTATCTTCTTTTTCTTCATTTGACTGAGGAAAAACAAAAGAAAAATAACAGAGGGTAAAAAATGCGATCTTTAAATATTTTCTAAAAAACGCTGCTTTCTGGGTTATCCTAGCTGGAAGCCAAAAAGTATGGAAAATAGTTCTTTTCACATTTTCTCCTTTACCTTTTTTTCCTTCAGTACACTTAATTGATGGCAACTGGTTTTTCCAAAAGAATTAAAGTGGCAGGGGTCAAAGAGGCAAGAGAAGGTGATGTGGGTAGCGTGGATAGTCATAACATGGCCCAGAATCTCTTACCACAGCATTTTAAACCAGAAAAGAGCAGGAAACTTGAATATGCTCAGTATTCATTGCCATTCCTGTCTGAGAGCAAATTATCTGCCTGAAAGCTCAAGTATGTGCAGGGAAAAACACCTGGAAGAAGTTACCATGCATCATCTATAATCAAGCATATGACTGTGATATTCTGCTAAATTATATTTATGTGTACTAAACTATACATAGAAATGCCATTGTTATGAGTACACAGAGTGTCTCCAGGTAGATTAGTGCTGCATTTTTATTTTTTTTTTTAATACAAAAATATAATGGACATTTTAGGACAATTTGGTCCATTAAACGAGAAAGATGAGGAAGTTTAAACTTAAACCCTGCTTTCAGCTCATAATTAAAAAAAAAAAAAAAAGAAAAAAAGTGATGCTAAGTGCAAAGTTTTATTTGTTGAGGTTATTAAATGCTGGTCAAGAATAAGGCAAGGAAAACCATAGGCTAGTTTTAAAGCTGTGTGATATTTTTCCATATGTGAAATTGTTGTTTATTTGCATACATATTGTATACTGTAGAGCACAGTTGCTTCCAGCAAATCAAAAATATGTTTCTCAATATGCCAAAGTATGATGAGCCATGCTTTCAGAATAAAATGCATAATTAAAGAACAATTGCAACCTGTGGTACACAGATCTGTGCATTGCAGCTGAGCTACATCCTGCACCTACCAGCAAATGTGTATCAGTCCCCTGGGTTCTACCAGAGCATAGAAAAGAAAGCCAAAACCCTGTAGTCTATTAGGAATACAAATTCAATATATTTCTCCTAATTACATTTTAATTTCCATCTCATTTATGTATAGTAGCTACAGAAGGAAAAAGAGTTCTATTCCTTATTCTGCCACTGTCTTGTGTATTTGACCTTAGTCATATTACAATTACTCTGTTGCTTAATTGATTCTTCTGCATCATATGCATAATTAAAACGACTTGTCTTTTAGGTGTAAAGATGGACCTAAGATTACCTTTTACACTGCGAGACAAATGTTTTAAAGAAGAAGCTCAAATATATATATATTTTTAATTTGAATAGTTACTTTAGAGTCCTGAGCTCAAAATTAATTTACTAAATTATTTAGGTTTTTCCATAAGCTACTTACTGCTTTAAAATGTTCAATTCTAATGCAGTTTAACTTAAACCTTCTTTTAAATACTAGAATATCTTTCTTTTTTTTTGTTTGGCTTATGAAAAAAGAAACCCACAGGCTAGGAAAAATGTTGGTTTTTTTTTTTTTTTTAATACTGCTCTGTAGGATATTGTCCTGACTATTGAAAGAAAGGCCTCATTTGAAAGTTTTATATAAGGGAAGTAGTATTGCAGAGTATAGATCAAAGTGCATAGAGTCTTCCTGGAAATTAAGACAATGGAAATCAATGACCATTATAGGAGTAATTTTTATAGAGAAATAACCTTTTTTTTTTTCCCATGAATTGGATCTTACTTTATTAAATGTACCTATTGACTTCTGTGTGATCATCTATACACTAAAGAAATAATGAGAGAACCAAAATATCCAAGACTGCCTGAGATTTGAGAAGAAATAAGCAAGTACAATGGGCAAAGAGGCTGAGTATAATATATAATGACTAGATACTAAATATAGAATATAAAAATTTGGGTATATTGTATATTCTGTAATGAATGATAAGACAGATGAGTAACTAGCACAGTTATTGTTACTTCACTCAACACTTACATTAAATTTTATTTTGAAATGCTGACCCTGCCATTTCTCTTGTGGATAAATTATACCTCATTGTCAGTTCTGTGCTTGAAGCATCTTCAAAGGAAAATATCATTCCAGATACACTATATGTAGAACAAGACGTAAATCAAGTCTTCTGTCTTGATTCTCTTGTTTTTCCTCCTCATGGTCCTCTGCAAACCAGCAGCGTCTCTTGTCAAGATATGTCACCTCTGTCACTCAGTCTTCATCTTTGTGACAGCAGTCAGAAATATCCAAAAGTGAAATGCAGAAGAATCTTCTGCAGACAGAATACAATATCAGTGCTGTCTGTTCAAGTGCTTACTTATCCACTGAATTTACTAAATACAGAATATGCTGTGTATCAAATACAAAGTCGTCCAGGAAAATAGTGCATGTCAATTGGATGTATGATTCCACCTATGACCACCATGAAACCTGATACTATAAGAAAATTTATACAGAAAGAGTAGAATATATCTATTTTCAATAACTTGAAATATCCTGTGACAGGATATTGCCAAAAACTCCACTATGAAGAATGGACATGGCTCACATGATTTAAAGTTACTCTCTGAGTTGTGCTGGAATGTCCATCTGGAATTGGAGGTGATGCCTTGCACTTTGATTACTTCGCATGCACACTAAAGGAATGTGTTCTGCAAATGAACCACAAAATGAAAATATCCATTTGAGCCTATTAGGAAAAAAATCTTCCCACACATAAATGTGCAAAAACTTAGGATGATTTTTAAATACTTATCCTTGCTGTTCAGAGAGGTACTTAACCTACTTATAATGTAGGTCTATTGTCAAAGCAAATCAATAAATTTCAGGGTACAGTACTAGTTTTACTTGTCATAACTGTGTATATTGTGCTTTCTTTAAGATTCAGAGCATTGTAAAGACCAGAATCTCATGCAACAACCTTGTTGGAGCTCCCAAATTGTGAAAGTAAAACAGATTTCTTCTAACTATTGATGCAGAGATTATAGTTACAGTTCAGTAGTTCTGATCCAATCTCATAGAAGTGAATGGAAAATATCAGTATAAAACAGTGTAGGTCTGTCCCTATACCACAGGCAGAATACTTACAGCAGTGAGGTGACATAAGAATTCTGAGGGCTTAATTTAAACATGAATTATTTAACATTACAAGCCTTAAACTTGCCTTGCTAGGGACATTATGGTAAAACTCTGATTTGAGCTGCTTGAGCATGCTGAAGTGATAAAGTTGATCTTGCTTACAAATTAAATTTTTAAAGCTGGTAGATTAGTATGACCATAGGCTTGATCCATATAAAGTGCTGAAGCTTTCTAGATTCACGTGGGATTAGGAGACAAGCCTCAAGTAAAACCTTCCGCTTACTGACACTTGTATAGACACTCAAAAACCAATTAGGCCGTGCTGCTTGAAGGTGTGAGTTCTACTGCCCAGCATTACCTCTAAGTCTATCAGATAAGTTTCTTAACCTCTCTACATACAATTTCTATATTCTATAGAAAAAGGATATCATCATCTCCCATGGTGTTGAAAGGCTTTCAGATGAAAGACTTTGTGTAGTCAAAAAGCAGTGGTAAGTCATGGCCATCAATTTAAGAGTTTAATTTAATCAAAGTGGAGTATCATTCCGTGTTCCGTTGTATCATTGTATGCCTGCTAAAAACTGTTCTATGATCTGTTCTCATGATAACTTGAGATGTCTGTGACACAGGTTGAAAACATGAAAGAACTCATAATGCATAGTGTGGAATGCTATTTCTCATCACCTTTATCTAACATAGTCTCATAAAATACCCTTTATCTAAATAGCCTGTATGTTCAAGAGTATGGTAAAGCCTGGATATAAACAAATCCATCTATTCAATTTTTCTGGTGTTGGAAGGCAAGGGGAGTTCTGGCATGAGGGAGAGAAAAGGATAGTAAAGAAAACTTCAAACCCCAAATTACCATCATCCTTATTTGGTCCATGCTTCTGTGTTTAACTACTGCTGAATGCATGTCCTTGCAAAATTTGCGGTAGATCCTGAAGATTATAAGACAAATTTTCTAATACTTTTTACTCTCCTTACCTACAAAGAAGACAGAAACATAAGACCAGTATTTTCCAACTTTTACAAACAGTTTGAAAAATCAACACGGAGCTATGATGCAAAGGTTAGTTTTCCTGTGTGGACATCTGAGCCGTGCCACAGGGCTGTCTCTTAAACCAGTGCTGAACTGAATTGAAAGCACCATGGCGTCCTTCCAGACAACTGCTTGCAGAACATCACATACCCCCTCCCTGCATAACAACTAAGTCAGTTCTACTGCCAAAAGATTGGGATGGACCCCACACAGTGTGACAGATGCTTTCAGACATGTCAACAGCTGCCTTTTAGGCAAAGATTGATCCACAATTCCATTAATAGTTTAACAGCCCTTGTCAAAAAATTGGATCACTATCTTACAATAGCCAAATATGACCATTTGACTCCCTCTTTTTGTTTTTTCTGTACCAGGATGGATGCTCTGTTAGATACATGATGCTGATACACTGTAGAGACAAAAATTGTCATGCATGTTCATCCTTTTTTTCTCACATTATCTTCCCACTTCTACATGTCTTCTAAAAATCCACACGATCCCACAATTAAGAGTGGGATTCTTAAGTATTCTTAAGGGTAAGTATTCTTACTCTTAATAGCCATGGAGCTATCTTACTTCAGGGAGAGGCTGTTTGAGCTTGTATCAAACAATAGTGACTTTGTCATACTCTTAGTGTAATAGTGACCAGGAGAAAGACCTGACTCGTGTCAGTCACAGTGACATGGTTTTAGTGGTGAACTCATAGATGCCTTGTGCATATGATCACAAGAGTGGTCCCAAACACTGTGGCTTCCACATTGGGGAATCTGTCAAATCTTTATGCCAGCTTCATGAACCTTCTTTTCACTCACCCTGTGGCAAAACATACAAGCTATGAATGAAGCAACAAAGTAGGTGAGGGTGCTGAAGGGCTGAGTTGTGATACTGACACAGGCTGCAGGGACTGCTTTGGCCCCTGGCAGAACAAGGTGGGGTCCTGGTCATTGGTACCATTACCTTGGCTGAAGTGCAGTGTGAATGCTACAGATCATACAGCTGAAATACAGGACTTTGCATGGCAATATGTGGGTCAGGCAGCCTAGGATTGCTGTCATGAAGACTATTCTCAAAAGCAGCCTGTAGCTATTACGCCTCTGTGATAGCCTCTATGCAGAGCCAAAGAAGCATCCTTGGCACAATGTGAATCTAAAATGATTAATTTGTTCCTCCCTTTTTGTACCAAAGGCAAGTTGCATCACACTGTCAAACTATTCTGGCAAGTGCTGCACAAAAACTGGTGAAGGGTAGCTTTTATGCTTACCTTAATTTTTCTCCTTGTGGTATCCATTTTTAGCAAGGTCCCACTGGGATGTCAGAAATGGAACTTAGGCCTGGAGGTAGTAGAAACATCAGCAGAAGACAATGAGAAAGGCTGCACCTTTACTGCTGCTTTCTGTGTACAATGTACTACAGCGGCTCTTGTAACAGCTGGAAGGAAATAATTAGCATAACGAAAAGTATGTTATAGTATTGCATCAAAAAATTTTCAGCAAATGAGACCTTGGTCTTCAAATAACAAGAGAACTAAATATATTTAAATATATTCTTTCTAGTTGAAATCTAGCCAGCTAAATATGTGAGATAAATGTCATTTCAGGTAAGCCCCTGAGTCCTCCAGCAATTTTGTTACATGCTAGTCACCACCTCACTTATTCTTTGGCCAGCAGAGACTAAGAATAACAGAAGGAACAGAGCAAAACAAAGGACACAAAGGAGATGCAATTTACTTTTACTGTTACTGTTATTTAGCTGATAATAGTCTGTGGTTTCTGATAAGTTTGAGGGAGAAGTGAGGGAAGCAGCAAAAAGAATCTATTAATTTAAAGATTTATTAAATTCAGTAAGTAAAAAATACTATTTATCCTTCAATTTACTAGACCTTGGTTATTTATTTTGTCTTTCCCATTAGTACACATCGCCAGCATAGGATTCTCCTGTTTAATTACTTATAAAAGCTATGAAAAACTAGAGATATTTTCCTTTTCCCTATTTCCTCACCATAACTCTGAATCCCTCAAAGTAATCTAATACCTATAATCCCACCAACAGAATTGTAAAAACACATTTTCGTTTGAAAAGCACCATTTTTGAAATCCTCTCTGTGTTTATAGAATAACAGAATAATTTAGGATGGAAGAGGTCATCGAGTCTAACCAAAAACTTAACACTGCCAAGTCCACCAGTAAACCATGTCCCTAGGTTCCACGTCTACAGTGCCACATATGCAGTGGCATGTCTTTTAAAAGTCTCCAGAGATGGTGACTTAAGCACTCTCCTGGGCAGCCTATTCCAGTGCTTGACAACCCTTTGGTTGAAGAAATTTTTTCTAGTATACAAAATAAAACTTCCCTGGTGCAACTTGAGGCCCTTTCTTCTTGTCCTGTGGCTTGTTACTTGAGAGAAGAGACTGACAGGCACTGCACTTCAGCCTTCTTTCAGGTAATTATACAGAGGAGTTTGTCAAAGAAATTAGTCAAAGAAACTACTTGGAGGATTAACATTTATTTACTCACTAAACCACATTTATAATTTAAATTATTAATGATAGCTGTAATTCTATTACAACATGAAAAGACATCCACAAATATGACAACAAATAGAGGTAGTAAAGAGGATCTTTTCTAACAGCCATTGCATTTCCCCTGTCTTCTGATTTTAAATAACTCCAACTTCAGTTAATATTAGCAAAAGACACCTTTAAAACCCTGAGCTTAAAATTTCCATATACAAAACTGCTCACTCTCATTAGAATGACTGGGAAAATGTTAAAGAGCGTTAAGTAGCAAAGGAGGTCAGATAATTTGGGATGTTGATTTCAATGCAGTAAGCTGTCCTATGTTGTAAAAGGCTTTTGGTGACGGACCTAAATAGTACCAAGTGAAGAATTACTTTTTAATTTTTTTTTTCTTAAAGGTAGAATGATTATGCCATCCAGACTGGAGTCTGGGATGATTGAACAGTATAAGGAGTAGACATGGGTGTCACAAGCTGGCCTTACAGCAATGATGAGGAAGAAGGTCCCTTGAGATCGGTCTTAGGGGATGGTTGCAGGATACAGCACCTCTTCATTACTGTGGCATGGGCTCCACAGAGTATCAAGCTGAGCACATGGGGTGGGCCAGGAGGACTGTAGCCATGCTGGACTTTCTCCATCTGGCACCTCCAGATGAGTGGGCTGTTGTAGTTGGACTAACACCACCAGAATAATTCTTACACCCGCTTTGTGACTGCTACCTCCTCCTCATTCACTCTTTAACTCCTTCCTATGGAACAATAATGATGTCCAGAACAACTAATTCAACTTGCTGCCTACTGTCAGTACAATCTCTATATGGTTTCTTTCCTATGGGCAAATGGGGTCCTACAAACAGTGACAGTCACTGAAAGGAGCAACACTAACGATCCCAGGAACCTTTGGCTGGGACAAATCATAACAATTGGTCAAATCTTCTCCCCGCCTCAACCAAACATTAGAGAATTGTCAATGTTTTTTCCTCAGGTTAATGCCAAAGCAAGAAAAATAGGTTGATATTCTTGCCTATTCATTTTTTTTTCTCAATGTTATTAATAAAATTTTTTAAAAATCTATTTTTTTTCTCTGAAATTAGCAATGACCATAAAAAGAGGCTATATATATTATCATCATGAAGTTCTTGACAATGAGATATATTTTATTTGGAAAAAAAAATCCCTAAATGCATCAAAGCTAAAAAGCAAAACACTTCTGAAAAACATCACAAATCAAAACAGTACATGAAATAGGCAGATAGCTAGGCACAAAATAAAAAGAAAAAAAACCCCAAACAAACAAACAAACAAAAAAACAACCAAAAAACCCCCGGAAAAACTGGCATGCAGACAGACAGATATTCCTTGGCAAAGAAGTGCTAGTTAGTGTGTTTTAGAAAATCTGATTCTTTTTCCATCCTCAAAATATCCCTGCTCCAAAGAATATGTAAGAGAGAGCAGTCAAAGAAAGGTTTGGACTTTCACAGTATTTGTTCTTATGAGGGAAAGAAAAAAAAGAAAAGGTTAAATTTATTCTCTTTGGAAAAACGAAGACTTTGAGGTGACCTACTTAGCTTCAGTGGTCTTTGTTACTTGGCAACATATGAAATAAGATGGCAAACAGAATAATGTGTTTAAGAGCTAGGAAAGACATTTTTATAGACAAAGGGGTTAAATTATATAGTTACAAAGCAGAGAGGTGAGGTTAAAATAAATCTAAAGGATGCATTCTTACTGAGGCATGTGGCCTTTTCCTGACCAACAATCTTTTATGTCCTTATGATAGGTTCATTAATCGAAAAAAAATACGAAGTTTTACATGTGCTGGGTCCAGTGCAGTAAGTGAAATGGTAGATATAAGAAAGAAAAATATTAATTTTATGAAGCATTTTTCTCATTAATGCCTGCATTTTGTTTTCAGAGGTAACCAGATACTGTTCACTGATAAGAGGTGGTGAGGGAGGCATCTTTAAATCTATTAGGGCTGACAAGCATATGACTATTTGAAACATTGCCTTTTTCCCATCTCAGTTCCCTCTTGTCTCCAAATGTCACTATTCTAATCAAAGTACTGCTCTTCAGTAACTGCTAATGTCATCTAGACACAGAATCATGCTTTGGACCTTTAAAATATCTCAAAAACGTGTTAAAAGACTTCTTCATCCTGTGGGAAAAAAAGAAAATTAAAGGGATTAAAGAGCAACAAAAGATTTTAAGGTAGAAGACCAGAAGTGTCTACTCCAATCCTGCTTGACATCTATCTTCTACATTTTGGTGTGTTTTCCAGTATTTATTCTATTACTTGCCATCTTTAATTACTCTGCAAAGCATCACTTCAGACAACCAGTTCAAGATCAATCTTAGTACATTGAATGAAAACAGTTATTTTAAAATAGTTCCAGTGGGAGGGTTGAGGTTAGAAGAAAGGAGAATAATTCTGCAGGCAGGATCTAATAGTGACTGGACAATTCCATATAAATGGATTCCTGCATAGAGGAATCAGGAGGCTGCTACCCTTGGCAAGGTCAGGGGGGCTTTTGGACTCTTTCTTGGGGAATTTGCAGCAGAAGGCGACATCAGAGAGCAGATGGTGCAACCCAGAGAGTCATGATTGTTGCCTGCAATTTTAGGCACCTCTGACAAGTGTTTGGCTGCTGGCCAACCTGCCTCATTTCCTCATACCTGCTCCGAAAATGATTACTGTGCCCCCCCTGGCACAGCTCCCAGGGAAGGCAGGAAGGGTGAGGGCAAGGTCCACAGAGATGAGGTTCCTCATGAGTCTGGAAGGTCCAGACTCAGACGGGAGAACAGGAAAGCTTGTGACTCGTTAAAGTTGCTTTCTGTATGTACATAAAGGTATGTATATGTTCTCTGTATGTACATAAAGGTATATATATGTATGCCTGTATATGAAGTATATATTTTGCATTTCTCGAAACTAGTGAAAATTATTTATTCTTACCTGCAAGGAAGTTTCACCCAGTCATAATCTTAAACAACTGTAACTAGATTTCAGCAAAAGATATTCTTGTATTTTAACTTCCTAATAGAAGGAGAGATAATTGAAACTACAGTTCACTGAAAGCACTCAGGATTTTAGACGAAATTTGATCAAATGAAGCAAATTAAAAGCCATCACAACATTTAAATTTAGCAGAAAATTGCATTAAAAGTTGCAGTCATATGATTTGTTAAGTTCTAACTCATTTACAAGTATCTGTTGAGGTGAGCAGTTATCTTGGAAAAATACTATTAGAGAATAATATGAAATAGCATGGAGAGATGCTACATCATTGCTATAAAAATGCCAGCAGAAAAATTAAATAATCAAATTTTATCAGTCACCCTCTTTTACCTGAAAATCATACCAGATTGGCCTGTGATTTTTTGACTGTTTAAAGTAGATTGTCATAGAAGGAAATGTAGTGAGGAGTATGCAATACTCTGTTGACTTGTCTCAGAACAGAGCACCAGGAAATTCCAATCCAAAAGATGAGAAAAATAGTGAAGCTCAATGCTTTTTCAAACAAACAAACAAACAAACAAGGAAACAAACAGGCTCTACACAACTTGGAGATAAATGCTAATCTCAGTTGGTTTAGCTTTGATCATCCAATAGTCCATTTGTTAAAAGTTGAACATATTGGTCAGCTCCAATTTCAAAACTCAAATAGAAACACATTTTGCTTACAATGGACTTTAATTGCCTGAATTTTTCAAAGGGCCCTTGAGTCAGCTAGATAATAGGGGTTTAGCTCTATTCAGCAAATATAGGCAGAAAATACACACCCATAGAGCAGCATAATGCAGTTGTTACTGGTTTGGACAACAGCAATGCTTTCTAAATATATGTTTTTATTTTATGAGGGACTTGAATTCAGTCTCTTCATGGAAATAGGAGAGTTTAGCTACTCAGATGAAGAAAACCATCACAGTTTCATGGATTTAAATGAATGCAGTGTGCATTAGTTAAGGATCTCTATTCTTTATAGCAATAATCTGTGCTTCAAGGAAATTTCCTTTCTCCATCAAATTCCATCTTAATGTTTGGTTAAGTTTTGCAATATGGTAACTATGTACACTTATAATCAGTTTCTTTAAGTGTAGATTTTAGGTTGAATGTATGTGTTTTGGTG